>CM076572.1:360908245-361228001 GCA_034641835.2 Pinus albicaulis | reverse complement strand
TCTTGCAGAACAACATTCGCCCTCAGCATTCGCCCTGAGCTCTTGCAAAACAACATTCTACCTGCATTCACCCTCAGCTCTTGCAGAATAGCATTCGCCCTGCATTCGCCCTTAGCTCTTGCAGAACAACATTCGCCCTCAGCTCTTGAAAAATGGTAAGTTCTTACTGCAGGCCCTTCCTCCTATAGTAGGGTTGACTCTATTTGGGTTTTTTGGTCAATTCCATTGGATTGTGTTAGGCTGTAGGGGTCTCTCTATATGTCAAGAATCAAGATTCAATACCCTCTATTATCTTCATCACCCAATACAAGATTTAAATTTTTCCCAAAGAAACGCTTATTAATTTGGCAGCCATTATTTCTCTCTGCTTTAAAAACCCTACATTTAAATGAAAACAAGCATTGCATTCCAACTACAAAAATCTATTAGTGTTCAAATGTACATGTGTGCATCACTTGTGTAGGGTATTCCTTTTCCACTTTCACATTATCCAAGAATGTGTGCAGTATAGTTCATATTTTTTGTGATTTAGATTATCTTGAAAAGGAAAGGTAAATTATTTCCCATGGAAAAAGAAGGTTTTCCCTTTTTACTACCGGAAATGGTACAACAAAGTTCCATTTCTACCCGAAACTCCTATGAAACAGGAACCAAATAAAGGCCATGTCCTCAATGGACATCATTTGGCTTTGAAAATGGCCATTGCATCGTATTGTTTCTTATATTACATCACAATAGTTTCTTGGGTCATTTCTTGTTTCTTGAGATGAAAAACAACCAAAGAAATTGTGAAGATCCTTTCAAGAAATAAATGACCATTTCTCAATCATATCTCAACTATTTTTTATTTTATTTAGTGGTTGCTTACTTTGAGAGAAATTTGACACTTTTATAAGGAATATAACATAAAAACACAAAATGGGAAGGAATTGATGAGGTAGATGACTTTTAGTTGTTGTCAATTAAGAATTGATAATACACGATGCATGTTCTGTACTACAAACTAGATTCCTTCCTGGAGTTAGGACACAGAGTATTGAATCAAAGTTGTAGTTTCTAACTTCTTGTATTGGTTCATCAATCTTGAAATTCAGACATCGCATGTCTTCATTGCTTCATGTTTGAATAATTTGCATCATATCGTACAATAGGAAATTAGGAATTATGATTATTATTACTTTATGGATATGTTAAGTTACTTTTAAGTTTGCATGGTTTAGTGTGAAATTATTCTAGTGTGCCCCTAGGCCTAGGTGAAGGAATGCCAAGGACTGAGAACCCTATTTTTTAAATGGTATTGTTTCTTATACCCAAAAACCCCTCAACATCACTTCTTATTAGTTCTTAACAATAGTGTTGTAAACAATTTGAGAATTGATATAGCAAAATCTCGCACTTCTCAAGATAAAGTTCTAAAGCTAAAGTGTGATACCATGTGTAATTCAATAGCCCCATTGTCACCTCACCAACCTCTTTTCACTTCGGGCTAGCTCTCCTCCAACTCAAGGGGGGTTCTCCCTAGTAGATGTTAGGGATATAATGGCCCAACCAAACCAAGTCAAGAGCCCCCTAACTCTCTATTTTTACTACTATCAATCAAAATATTGAACAATAGGGTTAGACATGCATCCTGAAGATAAAATTGCCAGGGTATTTTTGGGTAATTTCAAAGGGAAAGTCCCCAAACACATATAATCAAGGAATTATAACGTGATTTCAAACATTAAATATCAACAAAATCGCTTAAAGGATATTGAAAGGAAAAAGGTGATGGAAGATAGAAAGTGCCTTACTTAAATGCTCTAAGGATTTTTCAATAGTTGCTCCAAAAGCTTCACTTCAAGGCCCTTCAAGATCGTCTCCAACAATGTTATACCATCAACTTCAACAATGTTGTTCCAAAAATATCCTCAAGGTCTTCACAACAAGTTTAATAGAAGTTGCTCCAACAATATATTCAATAAGGTATTCATTGTCAACTCGTCTCTTGTTTGGGTGCCTTAATGTGCAATGACATGTTTCCAGGACTGAATTCAATGCAAGGCATATTTGAAACTTTAACTCTGTCTTCCGGTGTCTTATTAGAAATTATTTCAGTTTTCATTTTGTGTTTTCAAGTTAGATATTGTTTTCAAGTTTTTACATTTATAATTTTATTGCAATGTGGTAGACTGATCGTAGCAAATACAGAACAACCTCCAGACTCATGATTATTATCTAGGTTTTTTGTATGTGTTTTTTCATCTATTTGATTGTAAGCAACTCTGCATGTTTCCTGTTGTTCACTATGATTTCTCCCATTACCACTCCCAAGATGAATCCAAATTTATTGTTACATAGGTTACTTTATTGTTACTATGATTTCTCCATTTACGATTTCATAGGTTACATCATGTAAAGTTGTCAATCTCAAGTTGGTGATGAGCTTTAGTTCTCCATATTTGGGGCTTTTCTGATATTTTCTCCCTCATGTCATTCCTGCATCACCTCGTTGTTTGAGCATGCCAATTGTCTACCACTTGTACCAATTGGCACATGTCAATCTCTCAGTGGTGCCACATTTCACCTATTTTCAGTGAGAGTTTAGGGTTTCTCTAACATAGCTTCAGAAATCCGATTCAGTGCCTGCTTGAATATTGTCCCATAATACTCATGGTTTGGATTGATGAGCATGTTCTGAATGGTTGGTTGATTCATAAGAACCACCCATATAGTCATCTTGAGATATTTCAAAAGTTTTCTCGGGTTTCCTTTTTCACCGTTTCTAGTGGGTGGGATGGTGTGGGGTGATCCATCAATACTGGTAATATGGAAAACCTTTGCAACAAGAAAAAGTATGAACATATTACATAGCCCATCAAGTCAATCATGAAATATGACACCTATTGGTATAGGAGTCTAACACTAACTATGTTATCACTCATATTTTCCTTGAAGTTGTAGAGAAGAGGAAAGGGGTCCGAGGTAACCACAAACCAATCTTTTAGGTACAGAATCTAGCCAATCTGTACCCAGAGAGGGCTCTCTCTTTAAAATTTAGCTTTGTTTTGAAAGATATTAGGCTAGTTATAAAGTTCAAGGGTTTTTATTGAATTTAGGTGGTGGAATTCAATAGCTGAGGGCAAGATTGAAGTAATTCAGGCCATTAGGCTATGGAGTCAAAAAGATGGCTTCACTGGATTAAGTTTCTAAACAAAAGATGGTTTTACAGGGCAAGATAATCAAACAGAGAAGAATTTTAGATCTTTAAAGCGAATGAGATGGAATTAAAATGGATGAAAGGCAATTAAGAATCTTTCAACACATTCAAAGAGGGAAATTGAGTGATTATCAATAAAGAGCATTCAAGTATTCTTTACTAAATAATAAAAATGCTTAAACTAGTAAAACAGGAGCAATTAAGGGAGTATTTATACAAAAAATTATCAAAAATATCTCATAACAAATTGAGATATAATCTAGGGTGACTCATGAATAAGTTACAATAAAAATAGAGACAAATGGTCTCGTAGATAAGATAAAAAGTAACTGATGTTGTGTTGTTTCCTTATTTTGAGAATGTGCTGGAGGCAAGCCCTATGTTTTGGCCCGTTGCTGTCATCCTCAGTAATATTGTTCTGACTGCCTTGCTTTACTGATACTATTTGTTTTCACTGATACACTTTGACCTCTGTTTATCCTTTTTATCATGGTATACTGTAGTAAATAGGCAAAATTTCATATAAGGATAAATTTTACAAAATTTCCAACAGTTCTTCCCACCATTTATCTTCTGGTATTCTGGTCCATTGAAGTTTTCTCAATGTTTCATCAGCCTCAGTATATCTGAAAAAGGTAGGCTGAATTGGAAACAAATGCTTTACTTCATGCTCAAGATAAAATAAATTTTCCAATCTGTCATGAAGATTTTTTCCTGTTGGCAATGCTGCTTCTGATGTACTAGTTGAAGAATTGGCCTGATTGTCAGCATACTTGTCCAATTTTTCAACATAGCTTTCAAGGTCCATTAGTTTATCCTATGAAACTATAGGACTGAGCAATCCTTTTTTCAACAAAATATCAAATCTTTCTCTGAAGGCAATGATTTCTTCTTGCATATCTGAGCACCTTCGTTCTAGATTCTGCATAAGGGTTCTCTTAGTAAAAACTCTTTTTATTTCCAAAATTGTTCCGGTCCTGTCTTGAATACCAAGTTCTGCAAGTTGGTGTCTGGTTTGAGTGTTTAGAAACTGTATGAGTTGATTGGCTTCCTTAGGCCTATTTCCCAATTCTTCTCTTGTACTTTGAACTTCTTCTATAGCCAATTTGACTAAATCATTTTGTTCATACATAATCTGAATTGAAGACCAGACATCCTTTATTGATTGGATAATGTTGTCCCAAATAATTTCATTTATTTCCTTTAAAGGTTTCTCCAATGTGAGATCCTTTTCCAATGCTTTAACCAATTTTTCTAATCTTTTGACCTCTCTTGTTTTATCAACAACACTCATTTTTGAGAGATCATATCTTTGTTCTAAATTAGTAAGCTGTAACTTTGTGTGTTGGAGTTCTGTTACTTGAAGTTTCAATTCATTCATTGACTTTATTAATTCTTCAAAACTCAAATTGGAAGTATTTACCTGTGATAGCTCTGTTGGCTGACCTGTTGTGGATGTACCTGTACCTGTAATTTCCTCTGTTGTTGATGCTGGAATAGTAGACTGCTTGTTATTTAATGCATGTTCAAGCTCTTTTTCTATTTCATTTAGTTGCTCATTCAGTTTCAAAAGCAAGTCCATCATTTCTTCTTGAGAATTTTTCTTTATCATCTCTTCAGTTTGTGGATGTCTTGAAGCTGGCAATTTCAACTGCTTTCTCAAAGCTGCAATATCATCATCTTTTTTCTTGATTAGGGCCTCTATACCTTTGACATCTTTAGGATTGTGACCCAATCCAATGATTATTTCCTCCAATGTCTTTATCATGTTGTCTTTGGCCTGAGAAGAGGCTTTTTCAAGCTGCAATTGTGCATTAGTGTTCTCCAAAGAATCCTGCAACTTCTGAGTTGCCATTGCTTTATCGGTCAGAGTAGAATAGATCATTTCACCAGTCTGCTTATGTAACTCAATATGATCTAAAGGATGAATATCCTTTGCTAAGACTTCAAAACTTGTTCTAATATAATCTGCAGCTGTTTGAGGCTGCTGCACTTTTGGTTTGAAGTGACTCATTATCATTTTGCCTTGCTGAATGTCATAAGCTGACATCAATCTTTCTTGATTCTTAGGAGCCATATTCAAATACTGATTGTAAACCTGGAGTCTTAGTGGATCATTCCTGGCTTTTATATTGATAAAGGTTTTCTTTATATCTCCCGCATCTTTAACTCGTGGTTTGAAAGAAGATATTTCAACACTCTGTTGCTTTTGCAGCTCTTTTCTTTGTAAAGTAGTGGATGCCCCACTGACTGTACCTATTTGTTGACTATCCAAATCTTCTCTCTGGCTATCAGGAATTTCCTGAACAAAATCTACTTCTGGAAGAGGATTTAATTTTTGTCTTTTAGCATGAGGCTGTTCTGAAGATCCACCAACAAGGGTAGCAACTTCAACATCTCTCTTCTTGCCTTTTTCTATATTGATAGGAGTTTGTAAAATTGAAATTTCTGGCTCATTGATCTGAATAGGAGGAATTTGTACTTGACCCTATTCTTTAGAAGTCTCAGGTTGCTCTATCATTGTGAATTTTTCAAATAATTGTATGTCAGGCTCCTTTTCTTTTCCTTTAGATTGTACTGTGGCCAATGCACTGATCTCCTGTAAATTTTGCTGAGAAGTCCCTGCAGAAGAAGGACCAATACCTGGTATCTGCACCTATCCAAAAGAGTCTAGGTCAAGTATTTTCTCAAGGTATTTCATTACATTTTCAACATTGACCTGCTCACTATCCTGTTCTACCAATGTTCCTTCCATCCATTCATACATATTGGCATATTGTTCAATTTCTGGAATTTTGTGATGAATGTATGGTGATAGTTTATTTTTCATTCTTCTATCACAGATAAAGCTATTTGGGTCATAAGGCACCCAGTAAAAACTTTTTTGTAATCTGAGATATTCTTCTAAGATTCTTTCTGCTTCCTTTCCAGCATCTCTAGAGTTACAAACAAAGGGACCTAATTGACTTTTGATCCCGAGTTAAGCCTTTTTCTTTGCATTGCAGAAATGAACTATATCTGAGTTAATCATCTACCTGAAATACTCTAGTGCAAAGAGTCTCATGGGGACATATTTGGGCAACTTGAATGGGCACAATTCACATCCATATATTCCGATCTCAGTGTGATTTTGATACAAGTACCAGTCACCTACCCTATATTGTTTTGAGAGCTGTAGAATTTTCTTGATTTCATTATTGACTCTAGGAGGGGAAACTCCTGTTAACAAAGTGGCTGCAGGGTGTACAAATAGGTCAATAAACTCATTATAGGAGTAAGAAGAATAAGAGGAATTATGGGTGATGGCAGACCAAAATATCACAGACCTAGGATTTCCTTTGGCATCAAGTTTCTGAACATGGAAAGGGAAACTTTCTTATTGGTAATAAATCATGAGATGATATATAACAGAAGAATATTTGAACACTTTTTCATTCTCAAATATCATGAACTGATCATGGATTTTATCAGCAATGTAGGATGCAAAATCATACTTAACAGCAGGGGACTGTCCAGGGGTAAATATAGACAACAATACTAGGGTTAATTGATCAACATATTCACTAGTATTGAAACCCATGATAAAGGATATCATATTTAGAATAAGCCTGCCCACATCAGTGAAAAAAGTATAACCATAGGGGGGAGGGCCTTTGGGTTGATGCTCTGGTAACATGAAGGTTTGACAAATGCGATTTAACTCTTCATGGGACAAATTGGCAGACTTTTCAAGTAATTCTCCCATGGACAGGGGAGTGAGGGCTTGACCAGGTTGAAATTGTAGCATTTCATTTATCGACTGAGTAGTGATTGGGAAAAGGATGTTCTGACTCAGGGACAAAACTGCTCTTTGATTGGGGTCATAGTTTGCATGGCAGTAATGAATTAACTCAGGAAAAATATGGACTGAGGGGAGAAAATACATGGGGAGATTGGATTCCCATAATCCAATAATATCAGAACCATTTATAAAGTTATCTCTGCAGCGGCAAAAGGTTTGAAGAGGATTATCACTAAGAACGAGGTCTTTAATTTGAAAATCTCTATCTGCTAGGGGCAGATAGTCTAAATCTCTGTGAGGGGCATTCAAAGGTGCGACGTTCAGAGCCACTGGAACCTCCATTTCTGGTTCTTGTGGATTTAGAAATGAATTTTGGGTTTTTGTGAAGAACAAACACAATTACAAGTTTTGGGAATGCAATTTACAATTCTGGGGATTGAACAAGACCAAATTGAACTCTGTTTCTGTCTTTCGTATGGAATTTAAAACAAAAGCTAGGATTTCACAGAGTTTTAACGGGAATTGGGGTAAATACCTATTTTTTGGGAGATGAACAGTGATTAAACAGGTACAGGCTACGGCATACGAACTCTGGATTACTGGTATGCAATTGTCTTCAGCAAAATACAGTTGATGGCGCTTGACAGTTTGTTTTTGAAATTCTCTGCATGAGACTTTGGTCGTTCACAGAATAATGAAAATGACACGGGCAAAATTGTTTTATTCACAAAGTCCAAAGGGTGACGGGGTTTTATTTATTTATTTAATGGATGACGTCAGTAGGTACGGAGGATGAGTCACGGGAGGCAAGCGGTAAGCGGTTTCCATCGCACCGCTTTTGGGGAAAAGTGGTTTTGGGTGGAGGGCAAGCGATTCCATAGAATGATTGACGCGTGGCATGGCACTGTTTGAAAACGGCCAGGCCATCGCGCGTTATTGTTCAGACGCGGATGGCTAGCGATATCATTAATAACCGTTGATCTCAGATGGGTTGATCGAACGACGATGGGGACGTGGAAGTGACGGGGATTTAATATGGAGGGCCCGACGCAATTAAACATTAATTAATCTCATCGGGGGGAATCTAATTGGCGGAGTTAATTAATCGTGAGGATTAATCAATTTGTTTATAAAAATGCAGGAAAGTGATCGGGAAATGATTTAACCAAGGTTAGTGGTTAAGGGAGGTATTGGAGATTTTACAAAGGGTTTATAGTTTTAACCTTGAGAAAGGAGTCGGGGGATTAAAATACACAGGGGAAGAATTATTTTTGTATTAAAACACGTAATAAAATATGTTTTAATTATTTTTTCAATATACTTTTATTATATGATAATTAAATCAGATTAATCTAATTACCATAGGGGGCGGAATTTAATATTACGATATATTTAGCCAAAGGGGGCATAAAGTGGGTTTTTTATTTAAACATGTGGGAATAAATAATTTTGGCTAAAATTTATTAATGGGTTTTTGGGGATATTATATAAAAAGGAGTTATATATAATAGGAGAAGGTTATTTTTGTAAGGATTTAATACATAAAATCAATGTTAATATGACAAGGGGACAATGTAAACTCAAAATAAATTAATATAACTAAGAAAGTGAAGATTTAAAAGCAAATTGCATTATAATCACTTCATCACTTAGACTTGGAATAAAATGTGATTTTGAGGGTTTTTTATGAAATAATGCATAATTTTCCTAAGTAAAATGGGATTTTACTTAGGAAAAGATGTTTAGAAATGAGTGAATGTTATGAAAAATGACTTCAAGTACTTAGGCTTTTCCAATTATTGGGCCGAGGGTCCGGTCCCTCCAAAAGTCAAGGAAATGCCTTGAGCCCCTCTAATTTTCAAATACCTTAGTACTTAGGGGAAATTAGTGAAATCTTTAGGGGAAGATGAGAAGAGAAGTTAATAACTTTGACTTTGCTTTACTTTGAATTTCTTCCAGTATAGTGTCTGCCTTTGCACTTTGTGATGAAAGTAAATATTAACACATTTAGAGTCATTGTCCATCACATGCAATTCTGCAACATCATCTACCTACCCTACCTACTTTACTCTACCATTTTTTCTTCTTTATTAGGGTGCACTTAGACTAGCAAACCCTTATCACACTTTCTTTTCTTTTATATGTAGAAATCTATCTAAGTCTAACCTTATTACATCCAAGGGCTCAGATTAAGCTATTGAGCTCATTTTATTTACTCTACCTATCTACTTATCTGCCAAGATTAAACAGTTTGGTCAGATTTTATTCTCTATCTCTAAAACATGAAATTGAAAGATGAAATAGCCAAGCTTAAACTATTTGACTATTCATAAATTGTGGCATAGGATACAAGTTGCACACAATTTTATTTATTACATAAGAGCAAAAAGTAGTGGCATTTATACTTGCACACTTTCCTTGGCCTTTCTTTTGGTGGGGTTCATTTTCTTTTACTTTTTTGGCCATTTTTATTCTTTTTACCCTTTGATTTTTCTTTTAGGGTATACCCTCTTTACATTTTTTAATTTTTTTTTATTTTTTGATAATATGGAAAACCTTTACAACAAGAAAATGTATGAACATATTACGTAGCCCATCAAGTCAATCATGAAATATGACACCTATTGGTATAGGAGTCTAACACTGGCTCCACTTGGGGATGGCTTTTCCTGGTGAAAAGTCAAGAATAGCAAGCCAGTTGTCCTCATCCATTGACCTTGGTGAACCTGTAAATGTCTTCTGTCTTCTGCAAACTGAAATCTAATCTGAAACTAAAACAACACACAAAATTTTTCAAACCAAATTAATGAAAAACTAGCTAAAAATTGAAAACTAAAAAAAAAAATGCTCAAAATTCTGAGCTTATTGGCACTCATCTACCTACTCAATCTACTAAAAATCTTATTGAATCAGGTAATACAAAAATGCCAATGAAGCCAATCAAGTAGCCGTAACAATAAATGGATAACTTGATTGCTTGTGATCAAAATTGGAAGTATATTATGATCATGTGCATTTATAATAAATGATATGATGTGTAAAGGCCACTTTTGATGTATTTGATCCTTATAGAGAAAACATGTTTGCAGATTTGGGCTAAAAATATTCTCCATATAATCTGATATAGGATCAATAAAAGTATGATGTATGTTATTTACTTATAGGCCTTCAATGACTGGTTGCTCAGTTGTATTCTGAATATTAAGCCTTGAAACTATTTCTTCAGTCTTGTGTTTGAAAGAATAATCATCCTCAATATGCAAGTCAAAAGATAGTACAATTTCCTCTTGCTTAGGAGAAGGAAGATTTTCAAAGTATTCTTTAGGATTTCGGAAATTGTATGACTGAATTTGAGAATGCAAAAGTTTAATTTCATCTATGAATGTTTTACCAAAATTAGGTGCAACCGATGTTGGTGTAGAAGACATGGCATCCATTGAAAGAGAGAATGCCAAAGTAGCCTCATCATTACATATAAATGATATTTTCTTCAAGAGATATGTGAGTGGACTTGAAATGCATGCATAATTCTTAACAAATGATCAATAATATCATGTAAGTCGAAAAAATCTTCTAAGAACCTTGATTTTCTTAGGAATAGGTCATTTTGTAATAGCTTGCATCTTTTGAGGCTCCAACTTCACTCCTTCCTTTAAAACAATATGAACCAAATACTCAAATTCTTATTTCCCAAAAGCACATTTGAATATTTTACATAAAAATGATTGTTCTCAATAATTTATATAACTTTTCCACATGTTTACTAGTGTGGTATTCCCATGATTTATTATAAATATGTGTATTATCAAAGAAAGCCAACACAAATTTTATAAGATGGGATCAAACAAAATTGTTCTTAAGTCGAGCCCGCCGGACTTCAAACGGCGATAAACCATAATTCAAACCAAATTTGCGTTCCAAAATAGCCTGCTGACGTCGGCCAATTTTGTGACGTGAAAACCAAATGAATTCCGCCCTAATATTTTTCGGGTCCGAAGTTGGGCTGGCGTACGGAGGGAGAGTTGTGATGCAAATTTCTTATCAAATTCGCCCTAATATTTTTCGGGTCCGGATTTCCACTGCGCGAGCGGCCCAAACAAAGATCCACTCCAATCAATTTCTGCCACGTGTCCTCAATCAAAACTTGCCCTGCTCCCGGCTGCGGGTGCATTCGATGGCGTTTAAGGCGATGGGACATGGATGTGGCGATTTCATATCAATCGCATTAAGTTTTAACGTTGTTCAATTAAGTTCCAAGGTTTTCACATCAAATCCGCATTAATTAATTAAGTTTTAACACTGTTCAAGATCGGACCTCCACTCCTGTTAGCGATTCTGCATGCTCCAATATGATCCGGCCTTCGGCTCTCATTAATGATTAGAGATTAATTATGACGGGAGTCCTTCGATTGCATTGCAGTCGGGTCGATAAAATGGCATTTCTCTATGGTTTTTCATACGAGCCTGTTGCTGGGTTACACTGCCTGCTCACTGTGACGAGAAGGAGAAGTGGCCAGCTGAACTTCTGCTTAGACCTTGCTGCATATCTGCATTTCTCTCGGTCTCGTCTGTGTCTGTCTTCCTCTGTTTCTTGGAATTTTTCTTCTCCATCTCCTCTTGTGCCCACTGCTGAGACTACACCCATGCCTCGCCTGCATCAAAGGATGCGTTGCCGCAGGGGGAGCACTAGAGATCAACCCCTCTGCGCTCCCTCCAGCCCCTCAACAGAGTCGTCTTCCGGCCAGTCCAGTGATTATTACGCAGGTCGCTATCCAAATACTAGGAGTGGGCGGGGTCGGGTTGTAGGATCTGGCCACCGTATGGATTCCCCTGCTCCTCGTTTCCTCACCGCTAGTTCACCTTCTCCCACGACGCGCACTGCACAATTTTCCTTTAATTGCTCTCTCAACCGCCCACGAATTACAGCTTCAGTCACTGTGGTTTTCCGCGAGGAGGCCCAAACAAAGGAAGAATGCACCCGTCCGGCGGGTCTGAGCTCAGAAAAAGCCGGCCAACATTCGGGCCTTCAGGAGGGGAGCCGTGGCATGAATGTGGAGGTAGCACCTAGTGATCCTGGACCTTCCAAAGGATGGTGCCGAATCGTCGAGGAGCTGGAGGAGTAATTTGGTTAATTTGTTTTTCTTGCTTCGCGGCCCACTTAATTGGGCTGCTTTTAGATTATTTTACTGTGCTGGACCTTTGTAATATTTTTGAATTCTGTAAATTAAACGTTCAAGACTGGTTTCCCCGTATGAGGGCGGTCTTCTTAATTTTTTGATTTTTTGATGACAAATTTGCCATGAGTCTGGGCAATGATTTTGAATTCGGTGTAATTTTATTCCCACTGTTAATAGATTAAATTTACTTAGAAAAAAATGTTGCCCTGTTTCTATTTTAAACCTGTTTTTTGAAATACAGAGCCATGTTTATATGGTCTACGTATTATACTCTTTCTCTGTATATCTACAGGAACCTTTTTGCTATGAATAGGGTGGATGCTGTAGCGGGCTACTAATGGAAACAAGCGAGCCTGAACCTTACATCTCGGATGCAACAGATGGTTACCAATTTTGGAATCAAGCGAGCCTGATCTTACAAGCGAGCCTGGGTTTCTGCAGATGGTTTTTATTTCCGGGAACAAGAGAGCCAGAACATACAATCGACCCTGGGTTTATACATATTTTTGCTCTATCATGGATGCTTTTTGTGTGAGGTGTATATCAACAGTACATGTCTCTGCACATTTCTTGTATCCGCTTTATGATACTATTTTATGTGTTGACAGGTTATCACTCTGCCTTCAAAACTAGCGATGTTGGTTTATTGATATGGTCTGATGGTCTTTTTATATTTTGGACATATCACACTCCTCACATGATTAGCGTTTTTCTCTGTTCAAGGATGTTGGGTACTTTAATTTGTATTTGGAACAATGGACGTCGGTACTCTATCTGTTGCTTTACTATTCTACATACTGCTATTTCACTTTCTTATAGATGCCTCGGGCATAATTGGATGCTTTCTGAGATTGTCGATAATCTCCATGTGGACCGTTACTGGATTTTATATCATGCCCCTGTATGTGACATGGGGTATTTTTCTATCATTGTTTGGGGTGGGACTTCCACTTTTCTGGATGGATATTTGGGTTCCAATCTTCAGATGTGAAAATGTAATGACTTCATGGACTGTTTTACTTCATATAATATATTCAAAACAACGTTTTTCTCTTGTGAAAAAAAAAATGATTAATGTTTATCACTCTGCCTTCAAAACTAGCGATGCTGGTCTATGTTGCTGGTTTATTGATATGGTCTGATGGTATTTTTATATTTTGGACATATCACACTCCTCACATGATTAGCGTTTTTCTCTGTTCAAGGATTTTGGGTACTTTAATTTGTATTTGAAACAATGGACGTTGGTACTCTATCTGTTGCTTTACTATTCTACATACTGCTATTTCACTTTCTTATAGATGCCTCGGGCATATTTGGATGCTTTCTCAGATTTGTAGATAATCTCCATGTGGACCGTTACTGGGTTTTATATCATGTTCCTGTATGTGACATGGGGTATTTTTCTATCATTGTCTAGGGTGGGACTTCCACTTTTCTGGATGGATATTTGGGTTCCAATCTTCAGATGTGAAAATGTAATAACTTCATGGATTGTTTTACTTCATATAATATATTCAAAACAACGTTTTTTCTCTTGTGAAAAAAAAATGACTAATGTTTATCACTCTGCCTTCAAAACTAGCGATGCTGGTCTATGTTGTTGGTTTATTGATATGGTCTGATGGTCTTTTTATATTTTGGACATATCAAACTCCTCACATGATTAGCGTTTTTCTCTGTTGCAGGATTTTGGGTACTTTAATTTGTATTTGGAACAATGGACGTCGGTACTCTATCTGTTGCTTTACTATTCTACATACTGCTATTTCACTTTCTTATAGATGCCTCGGGCATATTTGGATGCTTTCTCATATTTTTCGATAATCTCCATGTGGACCGTTACTGGGTTTTATATCATGTCCCTGTATGTGACATGGGGTATTTTTCTATCATTGTCTGGGGTGGGACTTCCACTTTTTTAGATGGATATTTGGGTTCCAATCTTCAGATGTGAAAATGTAATGACTTCATGGACTGTTTTACTTCATATAATATATTCAAAACAACGTTTTTTCTCTTGTGAAAAAAAAATGATTAATGTTTATCACTCTGCCTTCAAAACTAGTGATGTTGGTTTATTGATATGGTCTGATGGTCTTTTTATATTTTGGACATATCACACTCCTCACATGATTAGCGTTTTTCTCTGTTCAAGGATTTTTGGTACTTTAATTTGTATTTGGAACAATGGACGTCGGTACTCTATCTGTTGCTTTACTATTCTACATACTGCTATTTCACTTTCTTATAGATGCCTCGGGCATGTTTGGATGCTTTCTCAGATTGTCGATAATCTCCATGTGGACCGTTACTGGGTTTTATATCAAGTCCCTGTATGTGACATGGGGTATTTTTATATCATTGTCTGGGGTGGGACTTCCACTTTTCTGGATGGATATTTGGGTTCCAATCTTCAGATGTGAAAATGTAATGACTTCATGGACTATTTTACTTCATATAATATATTCAAAACATCGTTTTTCCTCTTTTAAAGTTTTTTTTTTTTTTAAGTTGAACCCACAGCTAAATTTTCCCCGACGCCTTGTCAACGTCGGGGTGTGACGGCAAAATCGGAAGACGACGGTGTCTAGAAAATCGACCTGACAGTTTCACCGCGTGGATATTTATTTTGTCGGGTGTAAATGGACCTGAAAGAACGCGTTCAAAATGTCGGACCACATTTCGTCGGAATTGCGACAATTTACAAACGTCATAAGAGCGACGTCCAAAACGTCGGACCACATTGTGTCAGAATTGCGACCGTTTACAAACGTTGGAAGAGCGACATTAAAAACGTCGGACCACATTTCGTCAGAAGTGCGACAGTTTACAAACATCAGAAGCGCGACGGTTTGGGAAACGTCGGAAGAGCGACGCTTCTTTGGAAGCGATGGAAAAAGTGTCGATAGTGCGACACTTTTTAAGTGCGTTGGAACTGCGACGGTATGGAAAACCACATTTTTCCCGCCCTTGAACTGTCGCTCTTGCGACGACTATGTGTCGGAATAGCGACGAATTGGCTGTCGGAAATTCCGCCAAATTTTCTAGTGCAAAAATGTTAAGTTGTGACCTCATGTTTTCTTTGTCCACGTTCGTGTGACCCATTTTCCATTTGCTCCCTCGGTTCTTTGATGTTTAGGCAGGTCGGGTTGTGTCATGTGATGGCGCCCAATGAAATGCGTTCGGGTCATGTCGTACTCTAAGGGTGCCCAAGGAAACATTTTCGGGCGCGTTGGGTCAGGTCGGGTCATTTGAGGGCACCCAAGGAACGCGTTTGTGTCGGGTCATGTGGGGGTGCCCAAGGAAATGAATTTGGGTAGGTCAGGTCGGGTCTGGTCGGGTTGTGTCGTGGGAGGCCGCCCAAGGAAATGTGTTCGGGTGGGTCGGGTTGGGTCGTGTCATGTGAGGGTGCCCAAGGAAATGCGTTCAGGTAGTTCAGGCTGGGTCGGGTCGTGTCGTGTGAGGGCGCCTAGGAAAACGTGTTCGAGCAGGTCAGATCAGGTCGTGTTGTGTGATGGCACCAAAGGAAGCACGTTCGTGTTGGTTGGGTTGGGTTGTGTGACGGCACCTAAGGCAATACGTTTGGGTGGGTCAAGTTGGGTTGTGCCATGTGAGGGTGCCCAAGCAAAATGTGTTTGGGCAGGTTAGGTCAGGTCATGTGAGGGCACCTAGACAAATACATCTGGGTGGGTCGGGTCATGTAAGGGCACCCAGGGAAACATGTTTGGGCGGGTTAGGTTGGGTCAGGTTGGGTCATGTGAGGGTGGCCATATAAAAAATGCTAAGTTGTGACTGCATGTGTTCCTTATGCATGTTTATGTGATCCATTTTTTATTTTCTCCCTCGTGCCTTCGTTGGGGTGGGTCGGGTCGTGCCGTGTGAGGGCGCCATAGGAAACGCGTTTGGGTCAGATTGTGTGAGGGAGGCCATATAAAAAAAAGCTAAGTTGTGACTACCCTTGTGCCTTGTGCATGTTCGTGTGACCCATTTTCCATTTTCTCCCTCGTGCCTTCGATGTTCAGGCGGGTCGTGTCAGGTCAGGTCAAGTGATGGTGCCCAAGGGAGGCCGTATAAAAAATGCTAAGTTGTGAATGCTTGTGTGCCTTCTGCACATTCGTGTGAGGGTGGCTCGGGTCGTGTGAGGGAGGCTGTGTCGAAAATTCTAAGTTGTGACCATCTGTGTGCCTTGTGAAAATTTGTGCGACCCATTTTATGTTTCCTCCCTTGTGCCTTCATTCGGGTAAGTCGGGTCACGTTGTGCCATGAGAGGACGCCCGAGGAAATGTGTTTGGGTGGGTTAGGTCAGGTTGGGTCATGTGAGGGTGCCCAAGGAAACACGTTTGGGCGTGTTGGATCGGGTTGTGCCGTGTGAGGGTGCCCAATGAAACGTGTTCTGGCAACTCGGGTCAGGTCAGGTCGTGTGAGGGGGCCAAATGAAACGTGGTCAGGCAGGTTGGGTCGGTTTGGGTTGGGTTGTGTGAGGGTGCCAGAGGAAATGCATTCATGAGGGTCAGGTTGGGTCTTGTGAGGGCACCTAAGGAAACATGTTCAAGTGGGTCAGGCCGGGTCGTGCCGGTGAGGGCGCCTAAGTAAATGTGTTTGGGCGAGTCAGGGCGGGTAGAGTCAGTTCATGTGAGGGCACCTAGGGAAACACATTCAGGCAGGTTAGGTTGGGTCAGGTCGGGCCGTGTGAGGGTAGCCCTATAAAAAATGCTAAGTTGTGACCGCCCGTGTGCCTTGTGCACGTTTGTGCGATTCATTTTTTATTTTCTCCCTTGTTCCTTTGTTCATTTGGGTCGAGTCATGTTGTGTGAGGGCGCCACAGGAAATGTGTTCGTTTCAGATCGTGTGAGGGAGGTCGTATCAAACATTCTAATTTGTGTCCGCCCATGTGCCTTGTGCACGTTTGTGCGACTCGTTTTCCATTTGCTCCCTCGAGCCTTCGACGTTTAGGCGGGTCGAGTTGGGTCGTGCTGTACTGTGAGGGTGCCCAAGGAAATGCATTCGGGCGGGTTGGGTCAAGTGAGTTCGTGCGAGGGCGCCCAAGGAACCCATCTAGGTTAGGTCGTGCTGAGTCGTGTGAGGGCACCCAAGGAAATGCATTCGGGCAGGTCGGGTCGGGTCGTGTCATCTGAGGGCACCCAAGGAAACATGTTCAGGTGGGTCGGGTCGGGTCGGGTTGTGTCATGTGAGGACACTGAGGAAAAAGTGTTCGGGTAGGTCGGATTGGGTCAGCTCGTGTGAGGGTGCCCATGGAAACATGTTCACGTGGGTCGGGTCAGGTCATGTGAGGGCACCTAAGGAAACAAATTTGAGTGGGTCAGGTTGGGTCATGTCGTGTGAGGGCGCCCAAGGAAACGCGTTCGAGCGAGTCGGGGCAGGTCAGGTCGAGTCGTGTGAGGGAATCTAGGGAAACACGTTAGGGTGGGTCTGTTCAGGTCGAGTCGTGTGAGGGCGCCCAGGGAAATGCGTTCGGGCAAGTCGAGTGAGTCGGGTCGGGTCGTGTGAGGGTGGTTGTATAAAAAAATGCTAATTTGTGACCTCCCATGTTCCTTGTGCACGTTTGTGCGATCTGTTTTCCGTTTGCTCCCTCGCACCTTCGTCGGGCAGTTTGGGTCATGTTGCGTGAGGGCCCCACAGGAAACACATTTTGGTTGCATCGTGTGAGGGAGGTCGTATAAAAAATGCTAAGTTGTGACCACCCGTGTTCCTTGTGCATGTTTGTGAGACCTGTTTTCAATTTTCTCCCTCGTGCCTTTGACGTTTTGGCGGGTTGGGATGGATCAGGTTTGTTCGTGCCATGTGAGGGCACCTAAGGAAACACGTTCACATGGGTTGGGTCCGGTCGGGTCGTGTGAGGGCACCCAAGGAACATGTCTGGGTCAGGTCGTGTCGATTCATGTGAGGGTGCCCAAGGAAACGCCTTTAGGAAGGTCAAGTCGGGTCTGGTCGGGCTGTGCCATGTGAAGTCACCAAAGGAAATTGTTTGTGTTGGTCGGGTTGGGTCGTGTTGTGTGAGGGTGCCCAAGGAAACGCGTTCATGCGGGTTGGGTCACATTGGGACGTGTCATGTGAGGGCGCCCAGAAAAATGAGTTCGAACAGGTCAGGTCAGGTCAGGTCATGTGAGGGCACCCAACGAAACACATTCGAGCAGGTTGGGTCGGGTCATGTGAGGTCAGTCGTATAAAAAATGCTAAGTTGTGACCTCCCATGTGCCTTGTGCACGTTCATGTGACCCGTTTGCCGTTTGCTCAATTTTTCCTTCGTTCAGGCAGGTCGAGTCATGTTGTGTGAGGGTTCCCAATGAAACATGTTCGGGTTGGGTCAGGTCGGGTCATGTGAGGGAGGTCATATAAAAAATTCTAAGTTGTTACTACTTGTGTGCCTTGTGCACATTCCTGTGACCCTTTTATAGTTTTCTCCCTTGTGCTTTCGTTCGGGCGGGTCGGGTCGAGTCGAGTCATATCATTTGAGAGCACCCAAGGAAACGAGTTTGGGTGGGTCGAGTCGGGTCGGGCCGTGTGAGGGCGCCCAATGAAATGCATTCAGTGTTGATATTTTACAGCAAATTAAAAAACTAATTTTCTGAGTTTTTAGTATCAACTAATTCTTGATTTTTCTTTGTCCATTGATCATCAAATTTTGAAGAAATCTGTTAGCTAAAAACAGAGTTAATTATTTGATTCCACTTTTATCTTTCATTTCACTCCTATACTTAAGATTTTAAAAATATTTCTAAATGAACAAGACTAAAATATTCTTTTTAAACAAATGAAAGTAAATATTTTCTTTATTTCACTCGGATTTTCAAAATATTTCGAAATGGACAATGTTAATTTTTTTTTTGAAACAACTAAATTTTGAGAAATTGACTAGAGGTGAGTTTGTAAAGGATCTATATCTATCGCATTCCACGAAATTTATGCATTTAAGTTCAAAAATAATATTATATAATGTGTAGTATAAAATAAAGAAATAATCAACATATTTTCATTTTGGCGGGCCACAATTTTTCATCGTAGTGGTTTAACTAGACTGTGAGCTCCCGAGCTACTTCGCCATAGTGGTTTATCCAAACTAGGAGCTCCCGAGCATACAACCCAGAAATAATTCCCCAAAACTCGGGTGAAAACCCCCTGTAGCTATTGGAGGATGTTGGACTAGCCAATTTAGTGGTCAGATTGGGGCTGGAGCATGGATCCACAACCTCTTCCAGTTCTCGAGAGGTATTTATTATACCTTTTGCAAAATTTCCAAATTTTATTGCCGATTCCGTTTCAGTGAAGTTTACTATAAAAAGGTTGTGAATGGTGCTTGTATCTTTGTGTGGAATGCTAAAATTTATATCCTAAATGCAAGTAGTGGAACCCTACAATTGGTTCGGGGTTTTGAATCGCATCGATGAACCCCAGAACAGATAAGCGAATGCGACAGAGAAGATATGGCCTTTCCTTCCTTTCCATGACTTACTATAAGGTTAACCTTCCTTTCCTTATTTATCGATCGATTTCCAATGCTTTCTAAAATGTCATAACATAAAGCTCCTAACAAGCTCAGGAGGACCCTAACAAGAAGCCCAGTCAAGAGGCCCCTAATGGTCTATCTCTCTTCCTATAGACATGTCTTTCCCTCGTTTGTCTCTGTCCCAGCATCTCTGTCCAAGATCCTTTCAATTCTTTGTCAAATATCGAATCCTTAATAATAATGGGAAAATCGAAGCTGCATAAATTTATTTTTTGTCATAGTCTAATAAATTCTAGTTCTATGCACCTAGCCCACGTCCAAATAGTCCTAATTCAACAATATTTTTGAAGAATTTCTGGTTAGTTCATTGGTTGCTTATGGAAATCACCAGAAGTTTTTGGCCTTATTTTGTGCTTTTGGTTTTCTATTCAAAACAAAGAAAGCTCACACAAAACTTAAAAAATTTGAATAACCCAAACATGGGAAAATAAAACCCTTGAAAGGTAAAAGTTAAAACAAAACTACAATGAAAACCCGAGGGATGAAAGAATTTATTTTTTAAAACATAACAGTGGAGTAACAAGGATAAATGACATTACTAGTACTATCCCAAGTAGTTTTTTCATAACAGGCAGGGAGAAAATGGCTCAGTGACCTCAGTTGTGTTGGATGATTAAATGTGTCACCTTTAGCTCCAATTTCAACACAAATTTGGATCCAAGGACACCATTATTGAGATTCGTAACCAGGGGAAACAAAAGAGCTAGGATATGTTTCAAGAACTCTTCTGCTATAGTGTAGTTTCTTGATGATATTTATGACGTAGGAAGTACCCCGATAATGGAAAGCATGCTAAGGCATCCAAAAAATTAGGAAAATCCATTCCCAAAGCAAGGAAAAAACATTTTGAAATTAAAAAATTTCACCTTTGGCATGCATGCTAAGGCTTGCTAAGTTGGCATTCTTTTCTTTCACCTTTTCCTCAAGCAACAAGGGTGAATATCTCTTGATAGCTTGGGCTTCTAGATAATCAGGGTTGAGGGGTTGAGTTAGGGTTGGATATCATTTTTCTCTAGATAGTAATATAGTAGGGGACAACTCTTCACTCTTCCATTCACGATATTTAAACTACTACCTTCATTGTAAGAAAGGAGTTCCATGGAAGCCTATCACCTATTGATTCACTATGATTCAACCACTCTCTTGGATAGTATGTGATTTGAGTCTTGACACAATTATGCATTGTTCTCACTCTTTGAATCTCTTGGATGTTGTTGATAAATTTGTTCTGCAGAGTTATGATAGATTACTGTGCATTCACTTTGAATTCCTCTCACTTTAGGTGCACATTCTTTTCATTCATTTTCATTTACATCTAGTTTTAGAATATTATCCCAACCACTTTAAAATTTTTATTTGAAACTTACCCTCTGTCTTGACTATTTACCGAATGGCCTAGGAGGGGAGTCCTTTGTGTGTTTATTGTCTTAGATTTTGTGCATACTTAAAACTATATGGCAGCATACATATTTTAGGGACACCCCCATGATATTGGAAAAGCACCAATGAAAATGGAGAGGGTCTCCAACTATGACTAGGGTTGTTTTTCCTATAGTTACTAAGCCACTCTGCTTGTGCAGATTTGTGTGATAATAGAACCCCATTTTTTATGTAGTTTATATTAGAAATATAATTTTATGTATTTACAAACTTATATCTTGATGTAATTTTTTTTATTTTCAACCTTACATGCTTATAAATCAACATTTTTTTCATATTTGGTGTCTAATGGTTTTGATTTACATTGATGTACATGAAATTTGAATGTATATATATACTGATTTTATTTATTTTTATTTATTTTTTATTCCACCAAGTTGTTAACTCATTCTATGCGTAGTTCTGGTTTGTTTTTTTTACATGCACTTGCATCGACATGGATAGACATAATAACGAGAGAAAGAGACCATATTTTTTCATTTGATGATGCAACATTACATAGTAAGAGAAGAAAAGTGTGTTGTGTAACTTTCGAGTTCCTAACTAATAACCACTATACTAATCACTCAATTAAATCCCTCATTATTGCATTACTTTATTGGATATACCTCATTATGCATCTAAACATATCAAGCTCTAACACACATAATTTTTGAATATGAACATTATCTCTAATACCCTCCCAAAATGATGATTTTACATCTTGTTCAAAATACAATAAGAGAAGCTTCGGGCAAGCCAGATGTCTGCAGTCCACAAGATAAGATCTTTAAAATAGTGTTTGGAAGTGAATTTTATCTGGCAAGGTTGATGACATACAATGTATGTCACCATCCTTTTGTTTGAGCATTGACTCATGAGGCAGATAGGAGCCAAGTTTAGCTAAATTTCCACCATTAAGAGTGCTTCTCTCGTTTGCTAAATTTACCTCCTTCACAACGTGGTGGTACAACATATCCTAAGTTTTTATTTCTTTCTTTGAGGAAGCACCATCCCATTTTACCACTTCCTCTTCCACCTCCCTGGGGTTGTCCTTATGAATCACAACAGATAATACATGGTATCCTTGGTGTCTACTTTTTCTTCCTTACTAATTTTGACTTGTTTCAGTAGCAACATCATCTAGGGCTTCATTTTGTGAGCTCTGTATCATTTAACCACTCTCTTGGCTAGGAATTATGGCTGATTTTTTTTATATTCCAACCATATTTTTGGTTTCTTCTCCACCCCTCAACAAAATGGATTAGATTGATATTTATCCTTTGCAAAATTAGCATAGCAATCAATATTGTTAATAAAATTTCCACATTCCCTGAGTTAATATACCATTTATCATTACCACTTTTTGAATCCTTGTTTCTTCCCATTAGCATATAGAACTCTTACTCATTTATCCAAATTAACATGAATCTTTCGAAAATGATCATCAAATGAATGCTCTTGGTTGTGCTTTTCATCCCATGACCGCTTCTTGAAAACTCTTCTCATATGCTAAAACTTTCCATAATTAAATGAATGAATTTCTTATTTGCTTTTAACTAACTCCTTACAGTGACGATCATTCTCTTTGCTTTTTTTAGTGACTTTTCTCTTAAACTTCGTTAGAAGTGTTACCTTAGAAGTTTCAATCCCATGGATATTTTTAAACTACCTTTTCCATTTGTCTTATTTGCAAGAGCTTATTTCTTAACTGCTCAAGTGTTAGATCATTAACTATATTAATAATGTTGAAGGTTTCAATAAAATTTAGATATGAGGAAGCCAAATTTTTCAAAGCTAGAACAACCCTACATTCTTCTTCCATTGTCTTTGGATTGATTTCAATTGATCTCTAATATCCTTGATTTTTAAGAAATGATCTCTCGAGTCAAATTCCTCAATTTTAATTGATAATAACATACTTATAAGGAAACATGTACTACCTTTATTTGTGGTTTCATGCCATCCTATGTAGGTTTTCCACCATGATAAATGCATCATTACCATATTGAAATTTTTGCAATCATCTCATTTGTTATTGAGAGCTTCATCAACATCATAGCCTCTTGATTTTCACATAATAATTTTCTTTGGCATCTACATTGGTTTCACTTTGGATTTATTTTCTTACTAACAATTTTTCCAAATATTCTATTCAAATACATGAAGCATCTTCTGTTTCCATGATTTCAAATTCTGGCCATTAAATTTTTTGTTATTGTTTAGCATTATATGAGATAAAATTTCCAATTTTGGATGGTTTAGATACACCAAACAAATGTTTTTACTCTTGTAAGTTAGCAATTGAAAGCCCTAATATTGTCCTAAACAACGACACACTACACAAACTAAAATATTCCAGGAATTTCACATGCAGGCTAGCACTACACTCTAAATCGTCTCTTCGAAATATTGTCTTTAGAATCAATGTAAAATATGGAATACCCTCGATATCATTGTAGAGGTTACGAAAAACACCTTAGTTATCTCACACCTAGATTTGAGGGTTTAGAACTAGACAGTTCCTGAACACCTGCCCCTGTCCTTTGAGTGGCCAAATGGTACCCTCGAGACCGTTAGTGGAGATGTCGAGCAACACATCAGTTCACTCACACCCAGAGTGGTAGAGAGTTTAGTAACAGATGGTTCTTGAGAAACCCTAGAGAGTTTAGTACCAGACAGTTCCTGAGCAACCCACCCACCCCCTCGAGAGTTTCCTTCCTAGCCTCAGCAGAGCAACCAAATATTTTTTACTTTGGCCTCAAATGTTAGGAGTATCCTTCACTCTTACATCCCCCACGATCATGCAGTCAGACTCCTCGTTGGATCTAGGGGACTATGATAGTGAGCCAACACCACTATTGAACTATCAGACTCTAGCATTCTTGATATAATTTACCTCTAGCCCTGGAATTATTCACACAGCCTTCTACATGATCCGGATATATACATTTTTATGAGGCTATCCTATTATTGTATCCCTTTTTTACTTCGTTTCATTTTACCCTAGATTTATCTTTGGCATTTTCTAGGAGTTGTGTTTGCACCCCCACATTGTACTCATACTAGTTGTATCCTTCAGTCCAATTGACATATCTATGGTTATCTATTTCACATAATACAATTATCTTAGTTTATCTTATCCGAGCTCAAACTGTTTGAAAATTTGAATTCTTCTTCAAATCAACATGATTCCTTTCTCTGCCACATGTCCAAATAGGTATGGTAATCTCCATAGTGGGTCTAATGGCTCTTTCATGAGCCCAATAGAACCTACTTTTCATGTTTTCGTTGATGGCAAGTTGTGGTACAGTATTTTCATTCCAATACATTTTGGTAAATCTTCTTCAATTTTCGAAGGTGGAACAAGTCCTCAAAGATAGTTACCCTTCCCCTCATGTTGGTGATTCATTGTCTACAACTGTCTCCCTTTTATCCATATAGGTTTGATTCCTTTGTTCATGAATATATGTTTATATCCCTCATGGTCATTGGGATCTTCACATGCACAAATGTTGTCTTGGTTGGTTGGCTCACATGAAAGTTTACTTTGTTTGGTAGCCCACACAATGGCTACTTCAGAAAGAGATTTGATTTTTGTTTTTTTTTCCATGGACATATATACCCAATGATTTTAACAATGGATTTGTATGTTTGTGGACACGCTTGCTTATTAACCTTGATGACAACCTATGCAGACATAGACACAGTGTGACTGTCTTGTAGATTGATGGTTTCTTGACTGCTCACCCTCATTGACATTTCCTTTGGACGACAACTAAACCTCTTAACATGGGTTTTGAAATAGACCTACTTTTGGCTCTACTCAATCAACTTGTTCTGAAATTGAGCTTTGTTACTACTTGTATGACCTTCTGACAGAGGTGGATAATGCGATGCCTAGACCCTTAGCATCTACCTTTAGCAACTCCCTTCATAGATCAAAATTGCTTGTAATTTCTCTTTGGACCAATGATGCTTTTGTGCAATGTGTGATCTTACTACCTCGATGCCTTCTCTGATCACAACAGTCCTTCGGTTCCTTCACTCACTTGACTTGTTTTCATCTTGGCTTTGATACCATACTGTTTTTTACATATATTTCTCATAATAAAGAGAAAGAGTGGCTTCATTCCTTTGATGATGCAATGACTCATACATAATAGGAGAAGAGCAGTACGTTACGTAACTCCAAAATACCTAACTAATAACCACTACAGTCATCACAATATTAAATGCCTTATTATTTCATCACTTTATTAGTGATACTTTATTGTATGTCTAAAAGTCTAAATATCTAATAAGCCTAAGTTCTAAACATGAACATTATCTCTAACACGGTTTGACTTCAAATTTTGGTTAAAAGGTTTTTGGTCTGGTTCAGAGTATTATAACATTTGTAAAAATACTGAAGGCCATAATGTAAACAGACTTGACAGGCATTCACATATTGATGTTACTATCACTGTTTGGGTTATATTTAACTTTGAGTCAACATGGGAACAAGGATTTTTTGGCAGTAAATCGTTGCTATTTATGATTAATTGGAGGTTTATGAAAACTATGTGTCCAGACCCACAATATGGGGTAATATTATGTTCATAAAAAACTTCTATTTGTAGAATTTCTCCAGGAAAATGTGATATCCAAAATTGCTATGGATTGTTGCTTTTGTTTTTGAGATATCATAATCACTTGCATTTTACTTATATAGCTAGATATTTATTAAGCTTTATCAAGGTTGTGTTAGGAATTAAATTATTGTTTTCATCATAGTAACTACCATTAACTAAGATTGTGACCATTTTGTGCAGTGTTTATTTGCAACAGAAACTTTCAGCATAGGGCTGAGCATGCCTGCAAAGACAGTTTTGTTTACAAATGTCCGGAAATTTGATGGTGACAAGTTCCGTTGGATAACTATTGGAGAGTGTAAGATGAGTGGACGTGCTGGAAGACGATGTCTTGATGCACGTGGAATTTGCATCTTGATGGTTGATGAAAAGATGGAGCCATCCACATCAAAATTGATGGTTAAAGGCATAACTAATCCTTTGAATAGTTATAGTAAGTATTGAGAACAGATAAGTAGTCTGCATAACATGGTCTCCTATCTAGACTTTTTTCTGTTGTGTGATGTTTACTTAAATTTTATAATCTGCCAATCTTGCAAAACAACCAGCTAGTTTATGGTTGTAGAATACTAGTAGGATTGATTGACAGATTTTGTGATTTAACATGTTTTGTTAGTACGGTTGTAGAATGCTAGTAGCCTTGTTTGAGAGCTTTTGTAATTTAACAGGTTTTCATTGCTGATCTTTTGAATAAGTACATGAAATATTGATAGATGATAGGCAATGGTCTGTGTAAGTGTGTCTCCTATCTATATTATTGTTTTCTTTTGAGTGTCTTGCTGTTTAAATTTTCTTGTATTCAAAACGACTAGATGTTCTTGCCTTGGAATGCTAGTAGCATTTTTTTGACAGTTCGCATTGTTAAACATGTTTTCATTTGTATTTGGGACTTGTTTTCGGTACATATAAGCAATTTTGAAGGTTAAAGTCAACACTTTATATGTTGATTCCAGCATAGCTGAATGGAAATATATCTCTCATCCCTTGATCTAGTTTGTAAAAATCCTCAGGAAAGTTCGCCTTTGAACTAACTATCCTCGTCTCTTGATTCAGTTTGTAGATATTGTCCTTCCTTGAAACTACTTATAAAACTGTGGAGCACGTTCGATTTTCTATCATCTGGATGTGCTTCCCTATCCATTTTCATTTATTTATTACTCAGTCATCATTGGGAATATCATTCGGTGCAGGTATTTTTAGTCGAATTAATGATACACATATCCCAGCTTGCAGCCTAAAGTCAGCTTTGCTTTTGCTTTTGATGCTCGGCATCCATCCTCCCGTGTTTTCCTTCTTTCTTTGTTTGTATGTACCTTGAAACTTTCTTGATGAATTTTACATCTTCTCATTTGTTGCTCCTTTTCTATCTCTTTCCCTAGTTGCATATTGCTTCTTTCGCTTGTTGTCGATGTCTTTTCTTCATTCTGGCTCAGTCCTCTTTTCCTGGTTTCCCTCATACTTCGGTACTTATTTTTATTTTTCTTACCTTCTCTAGTCTACGAATGCTTTGGAATTTGTTGTATCCCTGATCAATTATTTATTCATAGTTTGTTTAGATCATTTATTGCTTGCATGATTTTGGGATGCAATATACAAATGTAAACTTTATGAAGCAAATTGGTTCATCAATTTAATAATTAAAATAAATGTGAAAAGTTAAATAAATCCATAAGGATAAAATATTATTACTATTGAGCATGGTGATTACAATGATAGATGGATCTATGTATAAATACACTTTAAAAGGTATTTCCCGTGAAGAGTCATGCCTTTAGATAGATGGTTACTTTTCTCAATGTTGAGGAAGATGGCGTAGTTATTTATTTGAAATGGAGGTGTTATTATGTTGTTTAGCAATTGAATAATGTTGTAGTTAATGCACGTTGAAGAAATAATTGGGGTCGATTTATCAGTTGGGAGCTAGAACATCTTTGTTTGAGTTCTCGTTCATGATGTTCCTTATTGTTGCTTCTAAAGGCAAGTTAAGGACTCTGTTATTTGCTGAAGGCGAAGATTAAAGTTGAAGTCCTAAACATTCAGCCATGGTAGTATGCAAATACCAGAAGGTTGATGAATGACTATCTTGAAATCCAAGTTTTCCTTTCAAATTATTACGGTCTTTTCCCAAACATGGGGATGATGGAAATTGGCCAATTTATTGAATTGTGTAGCTGTAAAATTAGGGCTGTAATGAAGGAAGCCAATATAAAATTTGAGATTGCAAGAAGATTTCATGCCTTGAATTTGTGACATTTCATGATTTTTACCAATCACAATTTGAATTTTGTTTGCAGGCAACAAAAATATATTGTTGTATGCACAAGGCTCTTGTTTGTGGAGATTTTATTTTCCTTCCTGAACACAACACTTGTGAGGTACACTAGCTTTTACTTAAGTCATATTGTTTTCTCAAGCATGGGTAGTTAGTGCACTTAGTATTCAAGAGTCCATGGATTCAGAATTTAAGGGCTACTATGAAAGACATGCTTTTTTATATAAATTTTCAATAGAAAGGTGAGATAGATGTGCCCTGGTTCTTCGCTACTACCACTGTTACATTAACTTAGACCGGAAGAAGTTTTCTTTAGAATTTCCAGTAAATTTTTTTCGTTTTGTTCTGACTTTATGTCCAAAAGGGTCCTTTAGGCTTCTTCTAGGGAACGCTCTAGAGTATAACAGGTGGTGGCATGTTCTTTGGTATGATGGTGGGTTTCATGTAAGGACTTATGCAGAGTGGATAGCTGATACAAGTTGCACATTTCTGCCAAATTTTTTTTATGCTTGCAAATATTACGTGGCACAAGTGATTCTGTCACTCAGTTTGGATGCTTACATTTGTTTTACCTTGAAATTTACCACTATTCATTCTACAGGCTTCTCATAATTTATTAGTAAAGTGAAATGCTAATCATGGAGGGATTTTGTTCAGATTTTTTGCATACCTCATGCTTGCTTATACTTGTAAAGGGATGTGCCTCCCCAATAGGTTACAAATGTCCTTCATGCAAGTAAGAGGTAAGGCTCGCAATCCCGACGTTTTTTTTCCATCTACGATGGTTGCTGTTAGAATTGCAACGATTATTTCCGTTGGAATTGCGACGATTATTTGTCATCGGTATTGTGACAATTTTTTTCCATTAGAATTGTGACGATTGTTTTCCGTCGATATTGCGATGATTTTTTTTCGTCTGAATTGCAATGATTATTTTCCATCGGTGTTGCGATGATTGTTTGCCGTCGGAATTGCAACGATTGTTTCTGACAGAATTGCGAAAATAAATAGTGTGATTCAAGGATTGAATAAATGAAGACACGTGTCGTGTCAAGTGTCGCTATTTCGACAGTTATTAGAAGTTTTGTATTTGTGACAACACATGAAACGACATTTTGAGAAACCTCAAAGTGTCACTCTTGGGACACCTATGTGTCGCAATAGCAACATTTTGGCCGTCAGAAAATAGGCCAAATGTGATAGTGCAGTGCCACTTCAGTC
The DNA here is from genome assembly GCA_034641835.2 of Pinus albicaulis. Lineage (NCBI taxonomy): Eukaryota > Viridiplantae > Streptophyta > Pinopsida > Pinales > Pinaceae > Pinus > Pinus albicaulis. The sequence continues at coordinate 361,198,770 of CM076572.1, read as the reverse complement.
ACCTAGCCCAAGCTATCTGTGGTTAAGTTGCGCACCAAGAAAGACACTGAGAAGCTTGCGACCATGAAATAGAGAAAGAACAACCAAATGACACTATATACATACACAGTGAGGAGGAGCTAGAGGACATCGATGCTAGTAATAGAGATGTCTCTTTAACACAGCTAGACACTCGTCGAGGTATCAAGAGAGGGTCCCAGTCTGTGGAAGGTTAGCACAAGAAGTGAAAAACATCAAAGAAGGTAGGGATTGAGGCCCTCATGTTGACAAAAGGATATTACGATGAAATTGGAAATGTTGTCAAGATAGTCACTAAAGAAGCATGGAGAAATATTGAGCATCAATACATGTCTTTCCTCAATGAGGTTTAGTAAGGCATCTAGCAAGTACAGGTTCAAGCGAGCGAGATTAAAGCAAGCGTGGTTCAAGAAAGTGTGCTTCCAGTCCACACACCAGCTAGATAGTCCACCACTGAGAGCAGGTCAATACATATACCTAGCATTGCACTTCATTAATTACATTTAGTGCAGTGTGGAACTCCTCGATCCTGGTCAGAAATTGGAGTTAATTTAGCCACGCTTCCCAATTCCCACTTGCCTTAGATCCATTCCACAATCATGGAAGCGTTGTAGTATTGATAATATTGTGCTTCGCGTGCCAGATCAGAAGCAGAAACATAGGTCACACAGTTATGTTAGGAGCAACAGTAGGCCAATCAAGCATGAAAAGTCATAGAAATTCAGAAAGAGCAGCACAAATCACTTATTACTCAGCGCTGCGCCAAGATTCCAAGATTACCAGTGCCATCTAACATTTCACCCATTATAAATATTGAGACCCTCACATCCTCACTTAATGCTTCCAAGACATAAATTTATACAGTGCGAGTTGACCTAGAACACAATATTTTTGACCTGCAAACCAAGATACAACCTGAAACACTGCCACAGGTCCGAGGGCAGTGAGATGTCATTGTTCAGAAGGTGATGACCATCATTACTATGATTGTGGATGAGTACAACACTCTATTCGAACACACCATGGTGATATGGAACTTCATCTAGGACAATCCATTAGTTCAGCAATTACAGATAAACCTGTGGGATAAGCAACAAAGTTTTGATGAGATTTGTGTCATGGCATGAACCCTAGTTCCTACACAACGATTAGTACGGCTGCAAGAAGGTGGAAGCATTCAAGGAGAAATTGATGAGTTGTGCCACAAGGAGTAGCTCCTCGTCGCAAGCACCCAACTTTGGGTCGATGAAGCACTTCAATTATCATAAACCATTGAGGGTGCACTCAAGGGACTCTGTGAAACTCAACGCAAAATCAACTTCGCATCGGAGGAGCACACCACTGAAAAGTTAGTCGATAAGCGCAGAATGCTACAGTGTACAGTTTTGAGGCCATCCAACCTCTGCACAAAGCCATCTAGGTGCTAAAGGCCAAAATGTAGGAATCCAGTGCAGAGTGACTTGAGGACAAGTCACGGTTTTGTGTTGGGGGCTTGTTGGGATAGGGTCCCCTAAGCTGAGTCTTAGTAATTTTTGTTATCTTTGATATAAAATCACAGTGTGCAAAAGGTCAAGGGGATTTGGGGCGGGTCAAAGCTTCTTCCTTTTATAACGACTAAAGGGGTAAAACATGGGGCTCAAACCATGGTTTGGGACCAAGGTTTTTGTGTGTCTAAGTCTTATAAATAGACATGTACGAGTCAAGTCAAGATATATTATCATATCTATCTTATGATTATGCATGTAATGTGATTTTGGGCAATTAAGTTGTCATTAATCTAAGTAAGAAATAGGCTCCTGCGGCTGTGCATGAAGACCTAAGTCCTAGGCTGTGTGGGAGGACTTTGTGATTGTGTGCACAAGAGAAAGAAGTTGTATTCATTGAATTTCTGACTAATAAAGAGAGGTTTTGGCAAAGTCTCTAGTTTACTTGCATAATGACTCATATTATGTGCTAATTCTTTATGAGTTAATTATTTTCTTATAGATCTGTTGTTTAATTTCTATTATTTGATGTGCATTTGTCTGGACTAATCATATAATAGTATATCTCTGTGTTGCACAATAAATAATGGTTTATGTTAAGCTTAGATCTGAATCGGGTTAAAGGGAAATAAAGCAACATAGTCGTAATTAGATCATCTCATATCAGAACAACAAGTGTTAAATCCACATCATAATTCCCCTCTTTGTGCGTAAACCAGGCTCCAACACACCCCCATGCTACTTCGGGTGAGACCATGATCTGCGCAAGTGGATCACCCCTGAAAGGGCTAGTAGTTGGAGGGTTTTGTTGGTTGCACAAGTACACTTTGAACCTAGGTCTAGACCCCTTGAGCCAACAACAAATATGTTAACTATATAGTCATTGTTCAACACTTCTATTGAACTCTCTTGCAGACTGTGTGGTTTTACTTTAACAAGCATAAAACAACATAAATCACCATAACAGGACTTTGTGATGCAATTACGTATAATACCCTTAACTTAGCACAAATTGTATAAAAATACAAGTAAATAAAACACATAAACATAGAACACAGATCTATCTTCAAAGTCTTCTATTATTACTCAAGTATTCTTGATACAACCATTTCCGCCTAGCACATTCAGCTGTAGACTTTCCAATATATTTGTGCACTCAACAACACAAGCCTCCCCTTTCCCACAAACACGGAATATAGACTCAAAATAATGTTACATCCAAGTGCATTCTATTTTGATTTATGAGATATGATCTCTTCTAAGACTATCCTAGACTCCTTATATATTTTTTCTTTTACAATACCATGGTCTGAAAACCATGGGTGGTGCTCAACATACAAAAAATTACCCATCCCTTTACAAAATAAGGAGATTTGGCCCACCCCAAATCCACTAAAACTCTAACATAGCTCTGCATTGTGCATTCCTCTCCTCGATCTGCAGAGTATTTCTCAAAATCTTCAATCGAGGGGTACCCTATCGAATAGGTCCCCAACATAAAACTGCAACTCGTCTCGAGTCACTCTGCTGGTGCGCCCTCGATATTTTCTTTGATGCTGGTGAATGCATCCTTTAGAGGTGGAACTGTTGCAGCGCAGTGCTTCTCAATTTCACAGATTTTGGTCAGCAACATCTTAGTAGTTGGCCCTGTAATTTTTGCGTAAATATACTTTTGCATCTGGCACAGTCCCTTCAGCTGTTTCTCGATAGTCTGTGATAGATTACAAGCTTCGTCTTCCCGTGGCTTTGTTCAAGATGTGAGAAGCTGTTATTTTTTATACATCTCATCGATCTGTTCTTGCAAAAATTTACCCTCATAGAGACAAGCATACTGTTGTGTCAGTACTAAGGTATTTGTTTTGACCTTAATGTGGTCCATCTATTCTATTTTTTTGTGAATGACTTCTTCAATTTTCTACACCTTAGGGTCCTCATGCAGTGAGGCCAAGACATCCATAATATCTTCAAATAATTGAGCGCACTCCTCGACAGTGGATTCAATCCTATAATTGGTGGCCTTGATCTCAGCTACACATTGCTCCCATACCTATAGTGGAGTAGTGGGCTGCAATTGCATTCACAACTCAATTATCTTCTTTTGCATCTTAATTCGTAACTTGTGAATTTCGGCTTTGGAGTCCTTGAAATTTTTCGCGATCTTTTCCACTTTTTCCTCTCGCGCTACTGCAGCTTTTGCAGCTTAGATAGTTTGCTACAAACCTTGGTTATGGCTGTCTCCAATTTTTGTATCTGTGCAATTGCCTCATCATGATCCTGTACAGTGGGCTACTTTTCCTCTGCCATCTTCCACCTTTCCTGCTTAACATCTTGGATAATTAATAGGGGGAACTGCTCTCTGATCTACAACTCTTCAGTAACACCCTGGTGAAATTTGTGTAATTCCTTCAAAGGCAACACATCAAGTTTAAGCCTTGTGTTCTACCAATGTGCCACCTGGGCCAATTGCTCAACAATGTCAAAACATAATGTGCCCACAGGTGCCAGTACCATATGAGTATCAATTGTAATCGCTAGATATTTCTCTGTTGTACTTACACCTACTAGTGCTCCGCACACTTGATTTGTGCTTGCTTGAAGCCCACTTGCTTGACTCATGCTCACTTGTACCACACTCATATAAACCTGTAAAAACTTGAGGCCCTTATGGGCCTCCAGCAATACCTTTTTTCACTGGTTCTTCATTTTTCCCAATAGGTGTTTAGTAACATGTCTAACAGTTTCTCCAATATCATTAAAGTCCCACTCACTGAGGACCAACACTTTTGGGCCATTAGAACGATTTGACTTTACCTTCTTTCGTGTGCCTCCGCCCCGTGTCTGCTATCTCTTCAGAATGTAATGGGAGAGGGGGGTCTATTGGATCCATAAATGTGCCATCACCACCTTGATCGTCACCACTTACTATCTTCAGAGAATCCTTCTTTTTTTCCTGCTCAACTTCTTTCTGAGACACCTGAGTAGTCGCAAAGGATACGTGCTTAGGTTTCTTCTTGGTGTCCTTATTGCCTAGCTGCGTACTGGTCTTCATGCTACTCGTGCCTTTCGGCTCTATCTTTGTGCATTCAGTGGGAAGAATTATCCAATCACTTGGCCATGCACTTACTATGTGCGCAACATCATCCTCTATCACCAAAGTAGCTTGTATCGGACCTCATCAAGGTCCTTCTTTACTTGGATGTGCACGTGGTGGGAATATGCTTTAAATTATGTGACCCGTTGATATTCTGCAAAAATAATTTGGGATAGCTGGGGCTTCTGTTTGATCACTATGAACAGACTCATCTCAACCCTGACCTAAAATAATTTATTCGCCATCACTTGGGATAGCTCCTTTGAATTCCATAGTGAGGAATACCTCGTTGCTTCATAGAGATTTGGGTCTACAGTGGGGAACTATGACTCGTTAGGCTCCTTCCAGGCCATCACCACAATTAGTAGAAAGAGCCACATGTAGTGGAACTTCTTTCCCTCCTCCTGTGCCTCTCTAAAATCATCTAAAAACTCCTTGCACAAGTATGCAACCAAATTGTATACGATGCCTTTTTTGCACTGTGCGGCCAAATACAACATCGAGGTCGAAACCTCCTCTGTGCAACACTTATGCGTGACCTTTCTAGCTAAAATAAGGGTGGCAAAGCGAACCAGAATATCATTGATGGAGTTAATTGAGTAACCCATAGTTCCCTTCATTAGTTCATAATCCCGATCCTTACCCACAAATTCTTCAGTGGGATCAAAGCCAAGAAAAGGGAGGGTCATGATTTTCTTGATAAACATCGGATCAATGGGGATTATTTCCCCCAACCATACATAATCATTGTGCACTAGGTCTAGTATTTGGCGCACACAGATGGTATTGATAATGATGCGCCTAAAGTGAGAAACATATAACATGTTTAGTGGTCCTGAATTCTGAATTTCGGCTACTCACATCATTAGCTCCAGCCTTGTTACTCCAATAGATTCATAGTATATATGGTGCACATAGCAGATTGGATTGAACTGGGGGTATTTGATGTGGTCGTTGAAATCCCAATCCTCCATGTGCAGTTATGGACCTTTTCCCAACATCTCTCCCTCAATTGGTACTTATTCACATACCAAAGGTGTAAAATTGTTGTATTTTATTGCATTTGGATCCTTCATAGGGTTCACAGTTGTTGTTTTCAATGGCGGAATATATGGGGAAAACATAGATATAGGTTCCACCTCTTTGGCCTCAATTTCTTCTAGTCCTTCGAAAAATACTTCTTCCTCTTCTGATTCTTCTACCTCGACAGCCTGCTTTTTCCTATCTTTCATCGTCTTAGACTATTATTCCTTTGGAATTTTCTTCCAGGGTTATTCTCTAAGCACCGGCTTCTTTAGATTTTTAAAAGATGCTTCTCCAGTATGTTTCCTAGGTAATCTTGACCCTATGAAAATTGCGGGTGGCGTAGCCATCATGGTGTGTCTTAGACCTGACCAGATTGTGTGCTCGAGCCTTTCTTTGATCAATGCTTATTGAAACACTTCAAAACTATAATCTAAAATGCAGCGAGCTCTAAGGCACAAAATCTCAATTTGAAATCCCAACGCACAAAGTGTTCAAATTTGGAGTGGGATTCTTGATTTATAGAAAAATTCAAATTCAAACTCCATGATCTCCTCCAGATATACTTCATAAATTCCAATTTGGTGGCAGATTCGGCCAGGTATTCCCATTAAATACACCCCCCCCCCTCCCCCACTCCTTTTAATGGCCAATTCCTTGTCAAATAAATTGTTCTGGCTCCAACGTAATATTCTAGGTGAGCTTCACCACACCCGCCTTTGCAGCACAATCCTACATTCTTCGACGTAGTTCCCTCCAAATTTTCCATGTCCTTGCATCACACACAGTACTTCGACTATGAAAAAGCCTTCCTTTGGAAGAGTCATTTATAGTCTCATGCTCTCTTTCAACTGTGTGGAGCATTAAGAGTCTTCTCTGGCTGTATAGTCAATGAGAACCTCGAGGGGCAAATTTGTCCCTATATAAATTTAATCGGTTTCCCTTGATATGTCCATGGAAAAACTCCCCATTCAACTTTTGAAGATGAAATATGCCCCGCTTTGAGACATTCCTGATGATATAACCTCCCAACCAGTACATTCGCATCTTCCCTGGGAACTTTGCGAATTTTTTGTCATAGAAAATAACTAAATCCCCATTATTAAACGTCTTTTACTTAATATGCCTATCATGTCAGCATTTTTTTATTTCCTTTTGTACCTTTTGGTGAAACCCAACGATGAACCTATCTTCCTCTAGCATGAGAAGTTGCTCCAATCTCTCCTCCATAAGATCATTTTTCTGCCATATTTGTAACTATTGCGATTTTGAGACTACCCACGGTGTACTCCATCTGCATTATGGCTTCCTGTCCATATACCAATCTAAACAGAGTCTTACCTATCAAATTCTTATAGGTGGTACTGTAGGCCCATAAAACTACAGGAATGCACAAGTCCTAGTCATCCCTGTTGACATTTTGAACCTTAGTCAAAGTGTTCTCCAAAATTTTGTTAAAGGCCTCAACCGTCCCATTTTCCTATGGGTGTTATGGCGTAATGTTTTGGTGATGCATTCTGAACTCTGTAGGCAATGCTTCAATGGTGCTTTTTAGGAAATGTGTACCTCATTCGCTCATCAAGATCTATGGGTAACCAAATATTGACAAAATATTTTCGAAAATGAACTTCTCCCCCGTGTTTGCACTACAATTCTTCACTGGTTGTGCCTCGACCCATCTAGTGAGGTAATATATCGCAGTAATAATGTGCCACCAACCTATTTTCTTCCCAGGGGGATCAATCGGTCCCACAAAAATGATTTCACATTTATCTAATGCCTACAAAATGACTTGAGGATGTAGTGACATTTCATCCATTCGTGATGGTTGTCTATTCCTCTAACATACATCATAAACACTACAATATTCCTTTGAATCCTTATGCACCGTGGGCCACAAAATCCCTTCTCGTAGGATCTTCTATGAAGTTTCCTTTCCTAAATAGTGACCTCCAAAAAATTCACCATGCACCTCCACCAAAATATTGTGGCGCTCATGCTCAGGAACATATCTTCATAAAATCTCATCAGCCCCCATCTTGTATAAGTGTCCCACAATTAGAGTAAAATATATTTCCTTTACTACCAGTATTTCTTCTATTGCATAGTATACTCCACATGTGAAACTCTCAAAGTTAGAAAATAAATGATATATAGCAAAATTCTCATCTGCAACCCCAATAGCGAACAACTGTGCATCAGGTAATCCTTATTCAATATTCGTTAGCTCTTCGCTTGCCTCGATTGTATACAAATGATCAGGACTAGCATTGAGAGGTCTTGGCTTGACTATCACTTCGAAATCATACTCCTAAAATAACAATAACCACCTGCAATATCTACCTCCAACATAGAGTTATTCACCAGGTATTTCTACGTAGAGTGATCGGTGAACATTTTGAAGTGTGTGGCTAATAAATAATGTAAAAATTTCGGCAATGCATAGACCATCGCTAACCCTTCATGCTCCATGGTGGAGTAATTATGTTCTTCTTTAGAAAACTTCCGACTTCCAAAAGAAATAGGTTGATCTAGATCGCATTCTCCCTACTGCGCTAAGACAACTCCCAAATCTATGCAGGATGCATTGACATGTACATGAAACTCCTTTTAATCTTGAAAAACTAGAATCAGGATGGTGACCATCCTTTCCTTCAGCACATTGAGGCTCTTCTGAAAATCATCATCCCAACAGAACTTGACATCGTTCTTCAAGAGTTTCTCCATGGGGTGCAGTAATCTACGCATAGACCTTGATGAAATTTGTATTAACTCATATGGATGAGTATCATGCTTAGCTTCTTCACAGTCGTTTTTGGCTCCAAGTTTATAATCACATCGATATTCAGATGATCTACCATCAATCCATGCTGGAAAACAATGTGTCCCAACGATATACCATATGGCACACAAAAAATACATTTCTTCAAGTTCAAGGAGATTTTATATTTCGTGCAGGTCTCCATCATCAAGCGTAGACTAGAAACATGGTTCTTTATTAGTCTGAAGACTATCCACTCATGGAAATACACCTCCAAAAAATTGTGGATATATTCTTTATATGCAACGACTACAACTCTAGAAAATACCGTCATAGCGTTTTTCAGTTTGAACAACTTGAAAGTGTACTGAAAGTATCCCCATTCAGTAGTGAAAGTGGTCATGCTCCTATATTCTGGCATCATCCTGATCTGATGGTATCCAAAGAACCCATCTGTAAAGGAGTAGGCTTCCTACTCTCCAAGCTCTCCAAAACTTCATAAGTGAATGGTATCAGAAATTGATCATGGGTGCATGCACCGTTTAAATTTCTAAGATCGACACAAATCCTTATTTCTCCCTTTGGCTTCTTCTCTTGGACAACCATAGGGCTAACCCACTCGGACTTCTCTATTGGTTCAATAATTCCAGTAGCGAGCATCTTGTTAAGTTATTCCCTTACTTTCTCTTTATATTTTTGGTTGAGCTGATATGGATGTTGCTTGACTAGCTTCTCATTAGGCTTCAAAATTATGCACATAACTCCCAAATCTCCTAAAATTCCTTTTAGCTCAATAAATTCGTCGAGAACAGATCTTGGTACTCATGAAAAAATTCAGTGACTTTTCTTACTATATCATCGTCCCAATAGTCCCCAATATTTGCGAGCTTGGGCTCTTCTTCTGAGCCTATGTTGACTTGCTGAGTTCTTACAGTTTGTGCTATGTCTGACATATCTACTTCAGGACCTAAAACCTCACTTCCTCCTTATTCAGGAATATTGATGTGGTGTAGATCATCCTCGCCTTCTTCCGCAGTTAGATCGTAACATTCTCCTACTTGTTCCAACTGCGCATCCCAATCAGGATGTACCGAAGACATTGAGCCAGTGGTTATTCATAATATTCCTATTTTGACTTCCTAAAGATAAATACTAATACAATCCCAACCATCTATGAAATTATAGGTCAATAATAAACCTTCTGACATCTCATACCAATCTGTTGTGCTATGGCGTAGTTCCGTTTCAAGGTACCACTATTGAGGTATCGTATCCAAGGTTTGAAATAATATATGCACCCATTTAGGTTCAAGTTCCTTACCCCAGGTCGTATTCCAGTGAGAAAAATGCTCATGAGGATCATCCCTACCATTGTACTTCTCTGTGATTCTAGTCTCTACATGATCAAACCTGAGCCTCATTAGTATGAAATATTCCTTCCATCCTCCTAAGCCCTATTTGTGCGTGCCCCAACATCTAGCCGGGGTGGAATGCAAAGAAAAGTAAAAAGATTCATATCTTTGCTCATCGGACACCTTTTTTTCAAATTCATCCATAAATAAATCAACATCTTGAGTTCTATCATAGAATGGAAAGTCACGCTCCTCTGATTTGACGCAGCGAAGCGATTTTGTAACTATGTTTCACCACTTAGTGGAAACTTCATGTAATCGGTTCTACTAGTGCTCTAATTATTCATCGGATTCTGAAACAGAAAATTTTCATGCTCCCAAATTATCCTTCCATCAGCAGTAGGATTGACCTAGTCTTCATCATGCACAATGATCTTATAGATGTTGTCGATATCACCATATGCATTATGGACAGGTTCTAAATATTTTGTGCCTTCAGAGGGGTGAAAAGGAACAATAACCCTTGTACAATTCTTCTTGAACACCATTTGTCTATTTTTCGAGTTGATTATGGCATCCATATCATAAGCCCAATCAAATCCAAGAAACGCAGGATACGAATTGTTGTCATCAACAATATCAATGACTTCAAAGTTTGATAAGACACTTTCACCATCAATATCTAATCTAATGCCATGAGATCAACCTAGAGGGTTGAATTTCTATTGATTTTCCATTCTTAGTAGAATCTATGACCATTGCAGCTTTGGTGTCCCCATCTGTTCCTGTGTTTGTTTTGGAAAAACATTGGCATCTGATCTAATATCAAGGATAACTTGGTCCATTTCATAATCAACGATATGCACAGTTAATCATATTTCTTTGCCGATTATTTTCTTATGTTTGTAGACCTTACGCATTGTGTGTTCTTCCAGTTGTTGGTCTTATTTACCATCACATTTGACAATCAAATCTTGTTGTCCTTCCAAAAAAAAATTATCCCTTAGTAACTTCATTCATTTTTGTAAAAATGACTTCAGAATAGATGGATCAACTTCCTTCGATTCATTAATGTCCTTGGGTTTATTCTTCAACAGAATTAGTTTTCTTTGCCCTGTTGATCTCGAAGCACCAGGGCTCATAAAATTCTTCTTCGCTTCCATGAAGGTTTCTCTTTCGCACTGTACATCAAACCCATCATTGTTTTCTCCATATTTCCAAACCCATGTATCCTCCAGATGCTTTCTTCCTTCCACTTTGTCTTTTTTATTATTTATACCACTATGTGTCACTGTGTTGACACTTAGATCTTCTTTGTGTAGTTCATCTCTCATAATTTGTGTGTTTTGTGCAAGTCGTTGATTGCACTTCTCCTACATTTTAGCCAGTAATGTAGGATAATCATCTATTTCATGATAAAATGTGTGATAATACCTACAAGATACGGCATCGGGATTCTGAAAATCCCTAGCGAAATGTCCAGGCTGACCGTAATTATAACATATGATATGTTTTTGCCCTCATCTAATGCCTCCTCCTTGGCCACATGCCCGGCCTTGGAAACCTCCACGCGATGTTGACCTGTATATTCACGACCTTCGAATTGTATTCAGTATGATCTAGGACTCCGCATCATTAGATCATATTTTCGACAGTGCTTGTCTTCATGTCCCACCGAACTACAGAAATTACAGAACAATTGCTTCGACTAATGGATATACTTTTTCAGTAGATGATAGTAGTTTGAGGTTTTTTGGCCTACAAATTCACATAAGATACATGTAATACTCCCAACTGGGGAAAGTAGGAATATAACTCATCATAATGGAAATAACAACAAGTATTAACACATTACATGTGTGCCAAATGATAGATCCATGGTATTATGTATAACAACAATAAATAAGTACAACATCTTGGGGATCAAGCCCCTCAAGATAGGCAAAAGAAGCCTTCAATGCCAAAATTCGCCCAAAAACAAGTAATACACTGCTACACAAAGTACTAAAGAAATAACAACGCAGTTTTAATGACTAATACTACAGCTGGGACATATAAATAAATGGATCTGAAAATATCATGCTCATACAAGGCCAAAAATGGAGATCTATGCTCCCATACACTTTTCTAAGACAACTCAAGAAGGGTTTCTAGAAATACACAAAATATAAATGGTGGATCTAAAGCCCTAGTGTTGAGGATGCAATGAAACTGAAGCACATAGAAGGAGGTGGCTGAATCTGATTGTAGATCTGAAAGAACACCTCCAAAAGACTCTCTCAATGAAGGGTTGATCCCTTCAATGGAAAGAAAACTTTCCAAATGGAGCACTGAACTTACCCCTGCAACAGCTCACCAAAATAACGCAGATCTGGACTAGAACTGCACTGTAGGGGATAAAATCATCTTGGCCTAATTCCAAATATGTCAAATAAGCCCAAGGGGCTCCTTTAATGGCCTCCTAATGGAAGGAAACCTTCACTGCAAAACTACCTCAGAAAATAGCCAATACAATCTTCCACTGCTGCACATTGAAAATTAGTGCATCTCTCAATAGAAACTGCGTTGTACCACAAGAATGAAGCTTGGCCTAAAACCTGCCTGTGGAAATATAGTGCAAAATCTTTTCCTATGAGGCCTCTTAAGGATAGAGGTGGGATTCCCGATCTGGAATAACCTATGCTAAACATCACTGCAATCTTAGCTAAACAGCTGAAGAAAGCTTATATGTCTAAACAGACCATAAAATAAAAATATAAACATATCATAACATAATGAATATGGCTACCATCCTCTTCCTTTGATAAGAAATGAGATTCCAACCCTAAGCCCCATTCATTTATGACACTACTTCCATGCAATGTGTCTCCATCTAAAACTGCATTGTCCCTCATTGAATGCCACTACTCCATGACAACGTTGTTGATTTGGTCAAAGTTGACCCAGTTAAGGTGTTCCAACCCCTTTTCACACCTAAGGGTTCTCAATTAAGCTACCAAGATTTATTCCTTTCACATTGGAATTGATTTTATTCATTATAAGGGGATTTATGGATCTCCATATCCTCCTTTTCATCAAATTAAAAAGCAAAAGAAAAAATTAATATTCCAACTAGCTCATGGCTAATTTAGGAATATTACAATCCTCCCCTCCCAAGTGTTGCTTGTCCCCAAGAAATTGCAAGGAAAGAACTGAAAATGTGGGGAACCTTTATTCCATATGGAGCTCCAATCTCAAAGCTATCATCCAGAAACAATGAATCACCCTCCAGAATGGTAATTCATAGAAAAAATCCTCCCATCTTCTTATGAGAGGCACCTCCCAAGTGCTCAAGTTACCCAAATGGTTTCTCCCATAAGGAAACAAGAAACCCAATTTAGCAATCATGGATGGTCCAATGCTCTTCTAGAAATATGAAACATAAGAACCATGGAGAATCTCTCTTCCAAAGGGCACATACAATCCTTCCATCCTCCCTCCAATCAATTTCATAAACAATCAAAGGACATCATCAATATATGGGATCAAAATCAGTGATACATAAACAATCAAATTCAATAATGGAGGTGGATCAGAGTCCCACATGTGGAACCAGCGTAGTATATCTCTTGACTTCCTTAGATCATGATATGTTAAGGGGTTTCCCCACCACTTAATTGCTGCCATATTATTCTCACATGCTATGATAAGGTGAGTAGTGTTGGGTTCCTTTGGAGCACACCCTAAATGATAAATCATCTCCCTATATCCTCCTAGGGAGTGGCCATGTTCAACAATGTTTATGGCCCAAAGTTGGCCATGAAGTTTGTAAGGAAGAATGCTCCTACTTGGACCAATGGCTTGCATATACATGTTAAAGGAGTGCAAATAATCATGAATTAAAACATCATGCACATAAATATGTTCCTTACCATAATATCTATTCATAAAAATTGAGTGGTTCATAGATAGATCCCCTCTCATTCCAAAAGAGGAAAGAGGTGGTTGTGATAAATCTTCCATAGATTTATTTATCTCGTCTATCTACACATGATCCATGCCTCTCCTCAAATGCTGATATATCTCCTCTTCAAAGCCTTCCCAAGTATAATCCTCCCTCATGGTGTTGTAAGTTCTCATGGAATAAGAATGGCTAAAGAGAAAACATTGATGTGCTACATGTAGTAACTTCTCCCTGAGCTTGGAAGCTATAGACAAGAAGATCCTACCATGATAGTAGATGAACTCATCTATGACTATATATCCCTCCTCTTGTAGCTGGTCATCAAGTATCATAAAAGTGAAAATATCTTTGGAATAGTCCACCAATAGCTGGGATTTCCAATATGGATCTATCCTCCAAAGTGACAGCACTGATGAACTATCATAGAAAGAATTTTTCATGTATTTGTCCTCCTTTTTGACATATCCCATGCCAAAGTGACATATTGGAAGGCTGTTATCCTCCCCTTGCTGCTCCTTTCTTAGCACAAAATCAGAAATGAGAGTGGGTAATGATGATGTTGGGAGAATTTCTCCCTCCTCCTTGATTCTACCCAAGACTCTCGATGTTGTACAATGACCTCCCATTGTTCCCACTCCTATTGGATCTATGAGTGGTGCAACATGTTGAGGGAACTCTTTGATCCTCTTCCAATCAGGGGGTCTCCCTGGTGGAATGCCTCCATGTAATGAAACATCAAGTCCTAGAGTAGGTTGTATATGTGAATGGGTTGTTTTGTCTATGCTTTCACTGTGCAAATCATCCTTCTACTTATGTGCATAAACCTCCAGAAAAGGACGGGGGTGTATGTTTCCAATCACTGGAGGCCCTCCTTCTCATCTTCTCCTATGTCCTCCAAGATCTCACAGTCTAAGGTGTTTTCTTCAAATGTAATCAACCCATGAATACCCAACATCTCCTTGGTGTCAAGAGTTTTGATCACAAAGGAATGATCTATCATATTGTGTGTCCCCAATACTGTATTCAATTTTGGGACACACTTCCTCCATTGCTTTGTCTCATTGCCTATCAACATAGACACATGTTGCTCCTGATCTTCATATGTAAGATCCTTTGGAACTTCTTTCAAAGATATAAGAGGTCCTCTAGTTGAAGAAATTTCTTCACCTCCATCTCCAAATAGAAGTAGATCTCCTCCTGTTGTCACAGCACTAGAGGATCTTTCCATCACTTCCTCTTCCTTCTCCTCATCAATGGATAATACCTCATCATTAAGAGATCCTTTGTTTTCATCTCCTCTTGAAGGAGGAATCCTCAAGTTTTCTTCTTGAGAAGAAAGTTGTTGCTGAAGTGGGACTTTTTCCCTAGGAAAAGCATGTTGCAGATATTTAACCCCCTCAACAATGTTCTGGAATGGAGTTGGTTTCATGGATCCTTCCAACTCATGCAAAGGTTCTGATTTCTTGGGTTTGGTTTTCTCTCCCAAGGAAATTTCATATTGTTTCAAATCAAATCTTTTCACTAACCTCCTAGTGAACTTTGCATAAGTAGGTATATTTGCATTATTCAATGAAGAAGATTCAAATAACCACCAGGCGTAAGCCTTACCTTCAAGATGTAGCACTACTACACTAATGGCTTCCTCTTCTGAAACTTGATGCACGGGAAATATGTGTCTAGCTTCCTTACCCAAGCATTGGTTGTGCTCTTGGGTGACCCATCAAAAGCATGTAGAAAGAATCTACCCAAAGTGTGCTGCATGCACCCTCCTCTTCTATTGTAGTTACTATGTCTTATATCTTCCTTGATTTGACAAAACCCTTGGAAGCTTAGATGCTCCTTGAATATTCTAGACTGAGATTCATATTCTTGGAGATAGTCACCAAGAGTCTCCTCCTTTGGTGTTTCTCCTTCCTCTTATTCTCTTGCTAAGAATGTAGGAATGGTACCACGTTGTACATCTAATTGTGTGGCTAAATTATCACACCCATAATATGAATAACTAGATATTTCTTCATGTGTAAATATTCTTGAGGGACCTTCATGTCTTTCCCTCCTCATTCCCTTCATTTCTCTTTTAAGCTCATGCATAGTTTGGAGAAGAAGTTTTGAAAACCTCTTTCCCTCCATTTCTCCAAATAATGGAGACTTGCCTTTGTCTCTTATGTAAGCCTTCTCTTTTTTGTGAGAAGCTTCTTCTTCTTCGGATAACATAGATGCAATGTATTCACAGGTTGAGCCAAGATTATGCTCTGATACCACTGTAATATTACCAAATGGGGACAGTATGAACATATCTCATAACAATGGAAATAGCACCAAGTATTAACACATTACATGTGAGACAAATGATAGATCCATGGTATCATGTATAACCGCAATAAATAAGCACAATATCTTGGGGATCAAGCCCCTCAAGATAGGCAAAAGAAGCCCCAAAAACAAGTAACACACTGCTACAAAAAGTACTGAAGAAAGAACAGCATAGTGTTAATGACTAATATTGTAGCTAGGACATATAAATAAATGGATCTGAAAATATCATGCTCATACAAGGCCAAAAATGGAGATCTATGCTCCCATACACTTTTCCAAGACAACCCAGGAAGGGTTTCCCGAAATACACAAAATATAAATGGTGGATATAAAGCCCTAGGGCTGAAGATGCACTGAAAATAAAGCACATAGAAGGAGGTGGTTGAATCTGATTGTAGATCTGAAAGAACACCTCAAAAATAATCTCTCAATGAAGGGTTGATCCCTTCAATGGAAAGAAAACTTTCCAAATGGAGCACTGAACTTGCCCCTACAACAGCTCACCAAAGTAACATAGATCTGGACTGGAACTACATTGTAGGGGATAAAACCATGTTGGCCTGATGCCAAATATGTCAGATAATCCCAAGGGGCTCCTTTACTGGCCTCCCAATGGAAGGAAACCTTCCTCCACTGCAAAACTAGCTTAGAAAACACCCAATACAATATTCCACTGTTGCACCTTGCAACTCAGCACATCTCTCAACAGAAATTGCACTCTACCACAAGACTAAAGCTTGGCCTAAAACATGAATGTGTAAATATAGTGAAAAATCTCTTCCTATGAGGCCTCTCAAGGATAGAGGTTGGATTCGCGATCAGGAACACTGTGCCAAAGAACACTGCAATCTTAGCTAAACAACTGAAGAAAGCTTATATGTCTAAACAGACCATATAATAGGAACATAAACATATCATAATATAATGAATATGGTTGCCATCCTCTTCCTTTTATAAGAACTGAGTTTCCAAACCCTAAGCCCCATTCATTTATGACTACTTCCATGCAATGTGTCTCCATCTAAAACTACGTTGTCCCTCATTGAATGCCACTACTCCATGATAGTGTTGTTGATTTGGTCAAAGTTGACCCAATCAAGGTGTTCTAGCCCCTTTTCACACCTAAGAGTGCTCAATTAAGCTACCAAGATGTATTCCTTTCACAGTGGCATTGATTTTATTCATTATAAGGAGATTTATGGATCTCCATATTCTCTTATTCAACAAATCAAAAATAAAAGGAAAAAATTAATATTCCAACTAGCTCATGGCTAATTTAGGAATATTAAAATACACCATACATTTGGTCCCACATTTGGTCCAGTACTTGGCCCAGGCTTCAACGGACATGGCATCCCAATGCCCAAGTAATCTATATAAATGAGACATTGATCCTTATGGTGGCCCTCCGCTTTACAGTTTATGCTACAAACTTTTGAGCACATGTTAGACTGAGCATCTTTCCCCTTATTCAAATATCAGAGTTCCATATTTAAGCTTGCCAATTGGGTTTGGATATGCTGAACCCCTATGTTGATATCTGCTATCGGCGAAGCTTCTAGATTCGTGGCAATCTCCAAGGCTTCTGCTTGGGTTGCGATCTTCTGCTGAGACAATGGAAACCTAAAATGTGGCAATATGGTAGCTATAAACCATTCCTTGTGCTACTCGTCAGGGATATAAAATCTAACTTGAATTAGCAGTGTCTTAAACCTCTTATCGACTTCCAATATAGTTTCAGTGACCAATTTCTTGATCTCGTTGATCTTCGTAATACACTAGGACTACGACTTCGACTTTTTAAATTCAAAATTCACTGCAGCCTTTGCCTGGGCCAACGTGTCATTTGGGTTTGTCTATGAGTACTTCATATATCAATGTAATGCTCTATCATACAACATTGTGACCAAATGTTCTTTCTCCATATTCTCTTCAGTGATGTTCTGCAATCTCCATATTGCTTCCGCAACAAACCATAACTACTCGTGATCATCTGATCCTTTGAAAATAGGAATTTTGGGTGAGTGAGCCATGGAAAACAAGGGAGGTGGAGTTGGAGGTGGAGGAATAATATAGGGATGGGTTTTGATGGGAGTGGAAGGTTGGGTAATTCTATAAGCACCTTAATGATCTTCAAAATTTATCAACACATTTTTAGGGGTATCAGGGTGGCTCTCCTTCTTCGATTTCAGACCCAAACAATGGAATGTACTCAAATTCAATGTAGTTATTATTATCTACCCTAAATCTCCTACCAAGTCACGTATTCCAGTTTTCTTTCCTTCGAACATCAATCGGATTGCATTCGTAGTACACCATTTTTACACAATAACATCTTAATTCAAAGCTTCAATGACTTTAAGTAATTACCTCACAGGCATTTGAAAAATTTTCACTCTTCTTCACTATAGGATATAGATATATCGATCTTGAACTCAATAGAAATCCTCCAATGATATTATCCATACAATATTCAACAACCCTTGCGATCTTCTTATCAGTTCCCCTTAGTTGCTTGATTAGATCTGTAGTCGACATATTAGGGTTATTGTTCTTGAAACGTGTATTTAGGCTTAGCTAATCTTTATAACCACTCGCACATCTCACTAGAAAATTATGATAAAAATATCTCATGTTGAACTGTGAAGATATATGTCACAACCACTTTTCGGTAGATATGCGCAGATTTTTGTTTTCTCGCACTACAAATTCACATTCAATCTTGAATCTCTTTATTAGATGGATGCCACATCCACATATCCCTCAGTCAGATCTCGATACCGACAAAACAACCATTTATTGGCTTGATAGGGCCTAGACCTAGGTTCAGATATGGTTGTGTGAACCAACAAAACCCACTATTATCGATCCTTTTAAAAATTATTTGTTGCTCAGACAAAAGTCTCACTTGAGGCAATGTAGGGGGATGCTAGAACCAATTCTTGCATCCAGAGAAATAATGGAGTGTTGCTTTGGGGCTTATCTTCATTTCAATACGTAACAGATCTTTGCAAAATAAGTATGCTAATTATACAGTTGCTTTTCAACAATTTTATTGAGTTGTCTTGCAGACTGCCTGATTTTACATAAACAACATAAATAACCATAACTGGACTTTGCGATGAAATTATGTATAAACCCTTAGCTTAGCACAAATGGTAGAAAAATACAGGTAAATAAAAAGATAAAAGACATAGATATGTCTTCAGAGTCTTCTATTATTACTCAGATCTTCTTGATACAACCCTTTTCTCCCTGCGCATTCAGTTGCAAGGGTTTACACACTCAACTGTAGACTTTCCAATGTCTTCGCGCACTCAAAAGCAGGAGAATTCCCTTTCCCACAAACACACAATACAAACTAAAAATAACGTTACATCCAAGTTCATTCTATCTTGAGTTATGAGATATGATCTCTTCTAAGACTATCATAAACCCCTTCTATAGTCTTTTCTTTTACAATACCATGGTCTGAAAACCATGGGTGGAGCTCAAGGTATATAAAATTATCCCATCCCTTTACAAAATAATGAGCTTTTACCCACTAAAAATCCTTTGAGACTCTAACATAGCTCTGCACTATGAGATTTGCTCCTCGATCTGTGGAGTCTTTGTCAAAATATTCAATCGAGAGGTACCCTATCCAACAGAGGGGTTCAAAAATATTCTTTCATTGAGCTTGTAATCAATGTTATAGAAAAAATTCATAATGAACTTAAAGATGAAACAAAAGTTTGGAAAGTTTTAAAGAAATATAAATATTTAGATGATGACCACATATGTCTTAGAATGTTATCATGTGGAATTTTTTTGCATGAATGAATGCTTATTGGATTGACTGGAACCACCCTTGGGGTACCATGAATAAAATGTGAATCAACAACCTCAAAATAGGTATCTGACATAAGCACATGATCCTAGGGAAAATGTAAGGGAAACGTTATGGCTAGCTATAGAAATAGAGGCAATTGGATTTTACACAAAAAGAGGTCATTAGTTAGTACCTCGATGCCGAAATGAAAGAGACAAAAAAAATCATATAATCCCACCATCTAGTGAAATATTGCCATATTAAAGGTAAAATACCCAAAAAATTAAATATAAGGTTAGTCTATATGTTTCATTTCTGGTACCTTTATGTGTTGCATTTCACATGGTATTTAAACATTTATGATCATTCGATGACCAATACTTGTATCCATTTCACTTGAATGAATAAAATTATCTATGTAAAGTGATTTATGGCTTTGTTTGATCCCTGTTGACTCAAACATAATATACAAGTTCCTACAGACATCCTGATCAGGTGAGAGATTTATTGAAGAGCGTATTCTCTAATTTGAATTATTTGCATAGTGTTTATCTATGATTAGTCATAGTTTGCATCTACAATAGGGTTTACACTGATTTGTTTTTTTTATGTATATTAATGTATTTCTTTAAACTATTTCCTATATAGTAGATACTTGCTTGTGGGAAATAAAAAATCTTATTATTATGCCTCACTCATTGAGTTTAGGGCTTGCTCCACGTGCACAAAATCCTTCTTTTAGTAATAGATCTGGTACCTTTTGACACTACAGATCTAATATACATGTAGCCTTCCATTTCAATTTCGATCCTGAAGATAGGGATTTTAGTCATTAGAAAAGTGGCTTTAATACTTTCCTAAAGATTGGGGATTCTATTCTTCTTCGATGTACCACAATTTGTAGCAGTGAGGGGCTTCTATTATCCTTGGTGATGACTGCTATATATATCTTATAATTTTTTGAAAATGACTGCAACCAACTTAGGGTTATTGTAGGCTTGGATCAGACCTTCCAAGTAGGCTTAAAATTCCTCTATACAGTTTGGTCTTATTTCCTTTTCAACTAAATTTCTTGTTAGTGATTGGGCTTATTTTTCTTCCACAAAAGATACCTTAAACTTGTAATCTAGTTACCCTTAGAAGATTGCACAAAACCTTACTATTTTTTAGATTATTTCAAGACACTTAGACAATGCACAGACCTTTGGACTGTTTTTCAAGATACTTAGTCTTGATTGCGCTTGTCACTTAGTTTCTTGACCCTTTAAAAGGTGACACGAACACTCCTTAAAAAATTTTGACCTTCTAGCCTATGTTTTCCACCTAATTCTAGAGGTAAAGTGGCCCTGAAATATTCTTCAAGATCAGATCTGAAGCTTATGTATATATATTTCGTTTTGGATATGCTTGAAAACCTTTGTCTTCTAAACAATAGTGATCCTTTAGTTGCCTATTTCACTGACCTTAGCTTTGATACCTCTTGGAAATACTAAGAGGGGGGGTGTATCAGTATTTCTTTCAATTATTATTATTACTAATCTTTCAGAGAACTAGTTAATCTTCAATTATTATTGGTTTTTGTACAATGATAGCAGTAAAAAAAAGGAACACAAATGCACACAATTTTTAAGGTGGAAACCCCCTCTGGGACAAAAACCACGTGAATGAATTTCTAATAATTCTTTAATCTTCAACTCTAGTTGAAAAGAAAGCTCCAACTTCCTAGAATCTATAAAATAATTCTTCTCCAACTCCCACTGGATGGACACGCCAACATCTGATATTCTTCAATAGTCAACTGAACGGATTCCCGACGAAATAATGAGCTACAACTCACCCTAGCACCACCCTACTGCCTTGAATTATTTGTAGGCTTGAACTTGTTGGTGACTTCATGCACTATTCTAGCACCACCCTACCACCCTATAGAATAATAAAAGAAGAATGGACTCCCGTACCAAGGAAAGTGGTCCACTTTACAATTATATAGAATGATATAGAAGAATAAGACACACTAGACCATAACCCCAACTATGACACAACAACCTAATGATGATCCTAGGCCTCTCGACACTGCCTCTTCAACTCTTGGCAGATAGACACTTGTACAACTTTTACATTAATCCTTTTACAATGACTCAATACAATGGTACCTTTACAATTATTGTATGAAGTGCTGCCCACTTCAAGACTTCATGTGGTGAACCTCTTGCTATTGTTTTGCACCTTGATTATTGCTCTTGTCATGCTACCCTTTCTCACTCTTCAAAAAATTGGATCATGCATTGAGTCTTATATTGGTGAATATATAATACCTTCAAAAATTCTTCAAGGAAATACCCATGACATGATAATAGCAAAACTTTCCTCATCTTGTAGAGCATATATCAATGCTAAACAAAAAAAAACAAATTAGAATAAAAAGAACCTAATGAAATTAAGAGATGAACATGCATATACAGAAAATACATACCTGGATCTTACCTCTGCTGCATCATTTTTCTGCACCTTTCTTTGCTTTGCTGCAATAGAAAGGATGGTCCTTTGTAGCCCTTGAAAGCACATGATCTAGCTTTTTCTTTCCTTCTAGGAGCTCGATATTGAATTTTATGTATCTCTATGATTTCAGTTCCCCAATATGCGATCTTAGCTCCTATAGTATTTCTCTGAGTCTTCTTTCGAATTCCACAGGTCTGACCCAATTTGGATTCTTTAAGACAAAGTTATATCCAATCTCTCACAATGACCTAATTATGGACTAGTTCAATGGAGCGGACTTGTACGAAATTCCACCTGTCACTGTTTCCTCCCTAAGATATGAAATTGATAAAAAGAACAATGCATTCCATTCACTATCCATAAGTTTTTATAGAATTATAATTTGCTTCTCAGAGAGAGAGTTATGATGATTTTCCCAAGGTCACCTCTTTGAGATGAAATTCAGAAGCCTACAAAATCCCTAACTTCCACAAATCATATCTACGAAAATATAGCAAACCAAGATCTGAAATTCAGACACGAGATTCATAAGGATTGCACGCAAGTGGGTTTCTTGTTTCAACATATGACGTTGCACAAAAAATAATTTATAGCGAAAATTCCATGATGACCTATTTTTAGTAGCAAAATCCTTACATGAGGAGGATATGAGGGTCACAGTTTATATAAATGCTTAGGTTGAGAGGGTCTTCAACAAGTGAATGTTGGAGGGATTTTACGAGCTTAAAAAATTATTAATTATTGACTATTCAATGACCAAAACCAATGATTATTTTCATGCCACAACCCCATGTGGTTTTAGCCCACTAACTGGGGTTACTAACTTCAAACACGAATATCTCCCAAACCGTGAATAATTACGTGGTGTGCCATATATAAACGGAAACATATGGACAAGTAGAAACCATCCAAAATATCCTTGAATAGGAATAGAGTAATTTTTCAAGTCAAAATTCCCATGCAAGATCGGTGTATCCCCTGGTTCTGCTTGGGTTGACATCAATGACAACCACTGATCAACAATCTCCCCCTTTGGCATTGATGGAAACACAAGTACTCCCCATGTGATCATGACGCATATTCCTACAATATTATCTCCCCCTTTGAGATCAATGGTAAATGGTAAACCCTCCTAACACACAACCTTCTTGTGGACCTATACACACTTCCACTCTCCCTTTATTTTCGGAATTTCGAAAATCTATTGAGAACTTGGGAGAATCCCAATATTTTGGTGAAGATATT
Organism: Pinus albicaulis; assembly: GCA_034641835.2. Classification (NCBI taxonomy): domain Eukaryota; kingdom Viridiplantae; phylum Streptophyta; class Pinopsida; order Pinales; family Pinaceae; genus Pinus; species Pinus albicaulis. The sequence goes on along the minus strand of CM076572.1, from coordinate 361,175,227 downwards.
CAAATGCTTCACGAGGTAAATGTTTAGTGAAGATATCAGCGATTTTTTCTTTTATACCAACCTATTCTAGTTTGATATTCTTTTCAACGACTTGTTTTCTAATAACATGATATTTGATTAGAATGTGTTTTTTTTTGGAATGCATGACAGGATTCTTGGAGATGTTGATGGCACTGGTGTTATCACAGAAGATGGGAATATGCTCATTGAATTGTACTTGAATATATTTCAAAGTTTGTTTCATCCAAAGGAATTGAGTACAACAAGCTACTGCTGCAATATATTCTACTTCTGTTGTAGCTAAAGAGATTGAGGTTTTCTTTTTTCTCAACCATGATATGAGACAACCGCCTAGATAGAATGCAGCTCCACTAGTGCTCTTACGATCATCAACTCTTCCTATCCAATCTGCATCTGTAAAGGCTTCAATAATGAGATTTTTACCTTTGGGATACCACAAGCCATATTCTGATGTGCCCTTTAGATATCGAAGAATTCTTTTGACGACAATAATAGGTGATTCTTTTGGTGTTTGTTGGAATCTTGCTACTTGTCCAAATGCTTGCATAACATCTGGATGGGAGGTTGTTACATATAGATCACTACCAATCATAGATCTATGAAACCTATGATCCACATCCTTATATGAGTCGTCTATGCTCAATTTGCAACCTGTGACCATCGGAGTAAGGACGGGTTTGCAATCTTCCATGTTTAATATCTTGAGCATTTCCTTGATGTACTTGGCTTGACATATAAATATTCCTTTCTCTTGCTGAGATATTTGAAGCCCTAAGAATTATGTCAACTCACTAGGTAAAGACATCTCAAAAACACTTTGCGTATTTGTAGCAAAGTTCTTACTTAGTCAATCATCATTGCTACCAAACATTATATCATCCACATATACCTCAATGTTTGTTAAATTATCTTTATCTATTTGTACATAAATATTTCTATCATTAGTACCTTTCTTGAACCCTTGTTGACATAGATATCCATCAAGACGAGCCTGTTTGAGACCATATAGAGCCTTCTTTAACATGAAAACATAGTCTTCTTTTTCTGATAGCAGAAAACCTTCAGGTTGTTCGATGTAAAACTTTTCTTATAATTCACCATTCACAAATGTTGACTTAACATCCATTTGGTAGACTTTGACTTTTCTTGAACTTGCATAGGCGAGAAACATCTGGATGGCTTCCATTATGGCAACTAGTGCAAATTTATCGTCAAAATAAATTCCTTCCAATTTTGCATAGCCTTTTCAAACCAATCTTTCTTTGTTTCTGGTAACCTGTCCATGTTCATTCAATTTTTTCCTGAACACCCATTTAGTCCCAATCACATTTTTATCTTTTGGTCTTGGAACTAATTAGCAGGTGTTATTCTTCTCGATTTGATCCAATTCTTCATTCATAGCTGCTACCCAATGTTCATTCTGGTTGACTTCCTAAAAAATACTAGGCTCAAAGGTTGCTAGAAAAGCAATGTGAGCTTGTTGTGATGAATGAAGTTGTCGACCTTCATTTATGTCACTGATGATTTGATTTGATGGATGGCTCTTTTGAATCCATTATTTTGTTCTCTTTGGAGGAGTTTCTTGTTGTTGTTCTTGTACATCTTGATGATAATTATTTACTTCTTCCTGGTTGATAATTGCTGCTTGTTCTAGAATTTTCTCTCTGTCTTTTTTAGCCTCTGTCTCAAGTTTCAAAGATTCTAGATCCTCATCATTATTCATTGAAACGCTATCTTCTTCAAATGTAACATTTATGCTCTCCACTATTTTTTTTGTCTTAGATTATAGAATTTATAGGCCTTTCTTTTGTGTGAGTAACCAACAAAGATACCTTTGTCAACAAGTGATTCAAACTTACCCAACTTTTGATCTTCTCTTTTGATATAACATTTTCTTCCGAATATTATAAAATATTTTACATTAGTCGGTTTTTCATTCCATAATTTATATGGGGTCTTGCTTGAATTATTTCTGAGAAGACAATGGTCAATAATGAAGGCTGTCATATCAATTGCTTGAATCCAAAAAAATGCATTCAATTTTGACTCCTTCAGTATTGTTCTACTCATTTTCTATATGGTTATGTTCTTCCTTTCAACAACTCCATTTTGTTAAGGTGTTCATGTGGTTGAAAATTTTCTTTTTATTCCATTTTCGTCACAATATTGTTGAAATAATTTGGAAGTGAATTATCCACCATTATCTAATCGTTGACACTTTATTTTCAAATCAGTTTCATTTTCAACCAATTCCTTGTAGATATTAAAGCACTCAAATGCTTCAGATTTTTTCTTTAGGAAACTAACGGCTGTCATCCTGGTATAGCCATCTATCATTAACATGAAGTATAATTCTCCATCTAAGCCTTTTGTACTCACGGTACCACATAGATGAGTATGTATCAATTCCAATGGATGTGATGCAAAGTGTTATTTTTTTTTAAATTCAACTTTTGTCTGCTTTCCATGCTGACAGGCCTCACATAGTGTGTTGGAAGGTTTTGATATTTTCAACATTTCTTGTATTGCTTCCTTTTTGCTTATCTTGACAAAATTTTCAAAGTTTTTGTGACCCATTCGTTTGTGCCATAACCAACTTTCATCTTCTTTAGCTAGTAGACATGATTTAGTTTCTTCATTGAGAACATATATGTCGTTTGGAGCTTGACTTGTTGTAGCCATAATTTTACCATACCTGCCTTTCCTGATTTCAAATTTTTTGGAGTTGAATAACATTGTGTGTCCTTGATCACACATTTGTCCAACACTGAGCAGATTGTGATTCATGTTTTCAACCAAAAGAACATTCTTGGCTAGAGCATATTTGCTTCCAAGAGTGATGGTACCTGATCCTATAACATTTGAAGATCCATCTTTTCCAAAGGAAACAATTCCATCCTTCTTCTCTTTGAGAGATACAAATTTCTTTCTATCTCCAGTCATATGCGTTGAGCAACCACTATCTACATACCATGCATCTTTGCTGTTTTGAGCCTTGAGAGTGAGAGCACAATTATCAGTCTTCTTCTTCTTCCATGTTCGTTCGTTCTATGGCTTCAAATATTCTTCTGAAGGATTTTCAAGTCTATAGTCTCTAGCTATGTGTCCAAAGTTTCGACATTTGTAACATTCAATATCATTTGTTAAATGCTAAAATCTATTGATGTTTTATTGAGCCTTGGGAGGTTCATATTTGAAAAATCTCTTGAATTGTATTTGTTCCTAGGGTATGTGCGACATTATACAAGTTTGTGAACAAATTTTCCTCATGAATAACAATAGCCATGAAAAATATGTTGGTACTTGGATGGAAATCTTCATTTTGGAATTGTATTCCAAGGTTGTTCTTGCAAATCTTGTCCAATGAAGTCTACATGCCTATCAGATCTCATAGGTTCATTGTATTTTATTGCAGAAGGTCCTCCTTCTTCTTCTTTGTAACTGAGGTCAATTCTGTCGTTGTAAGATCTTTGATTGTTGATTATTTATTCCAATTCCCTTGATTTATTCACATAGTTTTTGACATTTTTTCCCTTCTTCACTTCCTTATGCAGCTATACTACTTCGACTTCTAATTCTTCTGTTTCTTGGTTTCTTTCTTCCAAATTCTTTTGAAGTTACTCTTCAATACATTTGTGTTCTTCAACTTCAATTTTGAGACCTTGAACTTGTTCTTCAAGAGTATTTGAATATATCTTCTCAGCCTTGAGCTCTTTTATAAGCCTAATTTCCTCCTTAGAAAATTCTTCTATGGTCAACCCTTCTTTTTCGTTGTTTGATACCTCTTGTTTATTGTGCTTGGCCATAACAAATAATCTCTTATTGACTTCTTCTTCATTGTCAGTGTCTTCATCAGATGATGAGTTATCTTCTTTAGAGAGAAAGTTCAATCTCCAACCTCACCACAGTCGAAACATATCAATGGAAGTTTACCTTTGAATTTTTCCTTACTAATTTTTATTTTTCTCGTAAAGTAAGCATATTATTCATCTGAAATACCTTCTTCATCATCTTCCTTTTCTTCACACTTGCAGGTGTAGGTCTTTACCTTTGAAGGTTGTCTGCCCTTATTGGTTTTCTTAGATGCAATGAACATAATTTCTAGATGTGGAGTACCCTCTTCTTCATCAAGTATCATTTCATATGCTATGAGAACTCCATGGAACTCCTCTTTGTTGAGTTTGTCCAGATTTGCACTGTATTCTAAGACTGATACCTTTGGGTTGAGTCTTCCTGGTAACATTCTAAGAATCTTTCGTATAATAGTCTTCTCGTCAACATGCTCTCCCAATCCTTCCACAGTGTTGTTTATTTCATCAACGTGTTGGAAGTATGCAACAATGTTTTCATCTTCTTTCATTCAATGTTGCTCAAATTTTTCTCTCTAGATTTGAAGCTTTGCTTCAAAAACAATTGAGTCACCTGCATATATATTCTCAAGATTTTCCCATAAATTTTTGGTGGTCTTACAATCCAACACCTTATCGTAAGAAGATTCAATAAGTCCAGTGATAATAATATTATTTTCTTTTACATCATTTACCAAATTCTTCTTACCTTGTTCATCCGTTGTTGGTGTAAATTCATTTTGAACAGTGTCCCATACTTTGTAAACTTGTGCCAAGAGATAGACCTCCATTCTTCCTTTCCAGAGTGCATAATTATTTTCATTAAATAAAGGTACACCATTCTTGGTATGCTCCATGACTTCCTTCCAACTGTTAAACTGCTATTGAAGGAACCAAGCTCTGATAACAATTGTTGGAAATACTAAGAGGGAGGGGGGGGAGGTGAATCAATATTCCTTTCAATTAGTATTATTATTAAACTTTCATTAAAGCATTAGTTAATCTTTAATTATTACAAGTGTTTGTACAATGATATTAGTAAACAAAAGGAACACAAGTGCACAGTTTTTAAGGTGGAAACCCCCTTCGGGAAAAAAACCACCTGAATGTTTTTCTAATAATTATATAATCTTCAAATCCAATTGAAAAGAAAGCTGCAACTTCCTAGAATCTATAAAATAATTCTTCTCTAGCACCCACTGGATGGACACTTCAATGCCCGAGATTCTTCAGTAGTAAACTGAATGGATGCCCCAACACCCAATGAGCTACAAGTCACCCTACCACCACCATACTACCCTGAAGTTTTCACAGGCTTGAACCTATTGGTGACTTCATGCAACAACCTAACACCACCCTACCACCCTATAGAAGAGTAAAAGAAGAATGGGCTCCCATACCAGGGAAAATAGTTCACTTTACAATGATATAGAATGATGTAGAAGAAGAAGACACACTAGAACATAATCCCAACTATGATAGAACCACATAATGATGATCCTAGACCTCTCGACACTACCTCTTCAACTCTTGGTAGATAGACACTTTAAAAACTTTTACAATGATGTTTTTATAATGACTCGGTACAATAATACCTTTGCAATGACTGTATGCAATGCTATCCACTTGAAGACTTCATGTGCGAATTTCTTGTTGCTATTCTGCACCTTGATTGTTTCTCTTGTCATGCTACCCTTTCTCAATATTTAGAACATTAGATCATTCATTGAGTCTTATCTTGATGAATATATAATACCTGCAAAAATTCTTCAAGGAAATACCCATGACATGATAATAGCAAAACTTACCTCATCCTGCAAAGCATATGTCAGTGCTAAAAAAAAAAAAAAAAAGTAGAATAGAAATAACCTAATGTGATTAAGATAAGAACATGCATATATATAATATAGTTACTTGGAGATTACCTTTGCTACATCATTATTCTGCACCTTTCTTTGCTTTGCTTCCCTATAAATTTTGGTCCTTTCCAGCCCTTGATAGCACATGATCTAGGTTTTTATTGCCTTCTAGGAGCTCGATATTGAATCTTATGTATCTATGTTATTTCATGTCCAAAATATGTGATCTTAGGTCCCGTAGTAGTCCTCTGAGTCTTTTTTCAAATTCCATAGTTCTGACCTGATTTGGATTCTTCAAGGCAAAGTTATGCCAAATCTCTCACAATGGCATAATTATGGACTAGTTGAATAGAGCGAACTTGTACGAAGTACCACATGTCCCTTTTTTCTCCTTCGGATCTGAAATTGATAATAGAAAACTAGAGTCTGTGCACTATATGCCACTTTTTACAGAATTCCAATCCCTTTCTCATAGAGAGAGTTATGATGATTTTCCTAAGGTCACCTCTTTGAGATGAAATTCGGAAGCTTGCAAAAGCCCTAACTTCCACATATCATATCTCCGAAAATATAGCGAATCAAGATCTGAAATTCGGACACGAGCTTCAACATATTTTTCCCAATTTGTTTTCTTTTTTAGCATTTGAAGCTACAAATAAAACAAGTTATAGCGAAAATTCCATGATGATCTGTTTTTAGTCACCAAGTCCTTACATGAGAACGATATGAGGGTCACAATTTATATAAATGCTTAGGTTGAGAGGGTTTTCAACAAGTGAACGTTGGAGGGATTTTATGAGCTTAAAAAATTATTAATTATTAACTATTCAATGACCACAACCAATGATTAGTGTCATGCCACAACCCCATAGGGTTTTAGCCCACGAACTGGGCTTATTAACTTTAAACACGAATATCTCTCAAACCGTGAAGAATTACGTGGCATGCCATATATCAATGAAAACAAATCGGCAAGTAGAAACCATCCAAAATATTATTAACTCAGAATAGAGTAATTTTTCAAGTCAAAATTCCCATAAAAGATCGGGGTAGCCCCTCGTGCTCCTTGGGTTGAAATCAATGACAACCACTGATAAAAAATACCATGTTGAGAAATCCTTAGCGAAACATTAGGTTATTTTTTAACTTGATTTTTCATTACACAAAAATTCTTCTTCCATGTCAGATAGTAAAAATTATAAACCACTATCTTCATCAAATTTGGACTCGAAGGTGAGGAACTTATTTTTAAAATAAAACAAGATTTCTTTCCTTGAATTTTTCATGGTCATAGATAAAATTGAAGAATGAGTTGCTCATTCTAGGAAAACCATCAAGTTTAAGAATTTCACTTGTTGGAACAGGGTCCCCTAAAAGTTACGAATTTTGTACAATTTTGTATATTTTTGGTATTAACTAGTCTAATGCAGGGGTTTTGGGATTGGTCAAAGCCCCGAATGCATTGTAATGGGTCAAGGGTAGACCAAGAGTCCGCAAACCATGGTTTTGCAGACCATTGGAAGCATAGGCTAAGTCGATATAAGTAGATGAACATTTTGAGTCTTAAGGTAGGAAGGAATTAAGTCTGATGCTAAGTGCGAATTTTTAGAGCTGTTGTTGGGTCGTTTGGGTAAGGACTCTTGTTGGTTGTGTGCGTGGAGATCCTCAGTCCTGTTGTGTGCGGACCCTTCTGGCTATGTGCACAGGTTGTGTTTGGATTGTACTGGGTTTTGATCGTAATATATGTGAATATAGTTAAAGTAGCTCTGTGTTATCAGATCTGATGTGTTGCTATTGATGTGAATTGTTGTGCTATCTGTTACCTATTATGCTGCGAGTATTTCTATGTTATGGTGTATCTATAATCTGTTAATGATGGGTTATGATATTTTGTATTGATAACTGCTAATGCACACATGGATGTGAAGAGATTGACTAAATCTGTAGCTCTGTTATATTGTGGATTACATTGTTACTAACCTACGAACAGATTTGTCTTGTGTGAACCTGGTAAGCTGTGAATGCATATCTGCTTGACTTACCTACTCTCTCTCTTAGGGTACGGAAAATTGGTTCCAGCACACTCCCATACTACTTCGGGTGAGACTTTGGCCTGGGAAATAAGGTCACTGCCGAAAGGGCCAGTAGTATAGGGGTTTGTTGGCAAACCTTAACCTCCGAACCTAGGTCAGGACCCCTCAAGCCAACAAATGGTTATGTTTCCAGGACCGAGAGAATTTTGAGAGAGGGATCAGGTAATGCCAAGGGAACATTGGAGACCTGATAAGAAATAAATTGAAGAGTGGTTTGAAAAACAGGTTTAGGAATTTGTGATAAAAGGGAATCGCAACACAAGCTTGACGACAGAGAAGTGGAAGAATAAGTACATTTTCACAGAGGTCACTGAGCTTCAGGAATGGCTCGCAAGGCTCGTAGATTTCTAGAAGTGTTGGAAGGATGAACGAGTCACGCAGTGGACTCCAGAGTTTATCCAGCAGTTAGAAGAGACTGATAACACCGTCACTTGTACGGTAGATTACCAGGTGGACAGTGTGCTAGGAGGATTTGTGACGGAGTTTGCAATTGATCAATTCGTATCCTATTCTGAGGCAGAGTGGAGGTTCTTCAAGGATTTTCGGGGTAAGTTTTTGAAAACCTTTCCATTATTGATTAAGATATTGTTGTGCGAAAAGAGCACTCTGTGTAGCCATATAGAGTGAATAAGCTTGGATCAGAGCGAGGGTACAACACGGAGTGGAAAATACTACAGAACTAATCAAGAAGGAGATAGATCTATCTACAGTTCAGTAAGGGATTCAGCTACGCATAGCCCTCCAACTACACCACCTTCAAATTAGCATAGGGGTAAGAACTCACCCATACCTCCACCACCAGAAGACGAGATTGCCTCGCACATGAAGCTACCTACCTTTAAGGGTGTAGGGGACAAAGATATGGATCGGTTCTATTTTTTCGCAGAGTCGGTATGGACTCCATAGAATGTGGCCAGCGATGCTGTGAAAAGGGGGCAGATGTCCCTTGCCTTTGAAGGAAGAGCCTTGGACTGGTATATGGGATACATAGCTCAACATGAAAATGCAGCCATTCAAGAGATTAAGAATTCCCTAAAACAGTAGTTCTAGAAGCCTAAATCCTACTCTCAGATAGTGAATGATCTAAAATATTTCAAGCAAGGACCCTCTGAGTTTATATGGGAAGTTGACTAGCGGCTGAAGAAGGTAATCAGAGAAGGGGAATTTATGTATGATGACAGAGAGCACAAGGAATGGTTCATTTCTATGTTACTACCTCACCTGTGCGTACCTATGGGTCAACAAGCCATTGAATTGTAGGAAAAAGCCTTAGATATTGCTATGAAGTTGGAAGCTGCGCCAAGAGATGATACCCAATTCGGAGTACAACAAATCCAAGAGCAGCTGGGGGCAATGCACATGGAGATCCAGAACCTGCGAAAGGACTGAGGGAAAGAAGCTAGCCTAGAAATATAGTGCATACGATGTAGGGTATTAGGCCATACCAAGGATCAGTGCCCACTACTGGTAGACTACCTACAAGCGGGGGGGCCCAATCCGTTGCACCCAGGACCAAGTGGACCACGGTTGTGGTGCGATGATTTTCACATAGTCGGCCTACATGATACTAACCATTACCCTTGTCTAGGTGCATATGTCCCAGAACTGAAGCAAAAATGGTGTAGGTTTTGCCGATCAAGAGGACATAATGAGCAGAACTACCGAATTTATGATCTAATGATAGACCGGGGAAACCTATATAGGGTAAAATCGTACCCTTCTTCACCATGATCCCCCTCGGGCATAGGTGGCTCGCCAACTAGGGGCAGGGGAGGGGGTCGAGGTGGAAGCACAGATAGGGGAAGAGGACAACTAATTTGCTATAATTGTGGATAGGTAGGGCACTTTGCAAGGGACTTCCCAAACTCTGCAAGAAAATCCTGTAGATATTGTAGACAGCTGGACCATGTGATTGAAGACTACCTAATTCTAATAGCCAAGATGCAGGAAAATCACCATACACCTACGCAGAATGTACAGAGGGTTAAGGTAGAACCTCGAGACGAAGGACCAACCATTAATGTCATAACATACAGCAATATGGCCATCAGGGGAGCTGAGGAGAAAGCTAAGGTGGAGCCTCTTATCTGAAAAGCAGCCATCAAAAAAGAAGGTTTGGAAATACATAAGGAAAAGGAAACCTTTTTTGCAGCTCGCCAAGACTTTTCTAAGGTTGAGGCATCTACTTCTCAAGACCCTGTGAACCTCAAAGCAGATGATGAGGTCAAACCATTTCTGCAGGCATGTATGAAGCTGTTGCGTAACCAAAGGGCCATAGAAAACCTCCAAGGCTTTGATAGATAGCTACGCAGAAAGAAAAACCCCACCCATGTAAGTTAAGGATGTGCACAAATTGTACAATCATAAGAAACACACTGGTAGGGAAATGCGGCTAACTGCACAAATTGGTGATTACAAGATGGATCAGGTTATTCTAGACCTAGGTTCAGATGTGAACGTACTGCCCAAGAAAACTTGGTAGTGAATGGGACAACCCAAGTTGGAATGGTCCACCATCCAGCTATACATGGCCAGTCAGCAGAAGATCATACTATTGGTGAGACTATCAAAGATCACGGTAGATATCGTAGGAGTTAAGGTCCAAGCTCACTTTGAGGTCATTCAGATTGTAGAGGATGCAGACCCCTATCCTGCGCCCCTAGCATTGGATTCGGCCATAGATATGGGAGGTATCATCAATCTAAATAAAATAAGCATGGTGTTTGAAAATGGAGGTAAGCAGGTGATAGTACCATTAGACCTTGCAGAAGGAGAATGGTATACGGAGCCAGTGTGCGAAGAAGAGGATGTGGATCATATCTATAAGTTAACTATGCAGGATGAAGATTGGATCAATCCCACGATCGATGGTGTGCTTTGCTGGGAAAAAGATAGTAAATGTTTCTCTGACTCCGATGGAGAGATGGAAAATTGGAAGAATCAGTTACATGATGTATCTGCACTGCGGTGCCTTGGAATCACCAAGGACTTCTGATGCATCTCCTCTGAGGTAAGAGAACTGCCCTACTTCAATGGCTCTGGTATTATTAAGTATTTTTTACGAGCATTTGAAGCTAAGGTACCGAGGGAGCGAAGGTTATGGGCCCTTAATATAGCTATGCGTCCAACACGTGCGAGGTGGTGGGATACGCATAAGTGGGCATTCTAGGACTGGGAAGAATGTTGGGATATGATGGTCCTGTGATTTGAACCTCCATTTCAATTGCACGTAAAGAAATTCCTTGGGCCAGGGGATCTGCATGAATATTTTTTCGCCTGGATGGAGAAATGGTGTGACCGAACTACAGAAGAATGGGTTCCCCTGTTTATTCATGCCTTGGGACCAATTCCCACCGCATGGTACTTATATGTGGAGCTACATCAGCACACACGCCACTAGGAAACATTAAAGGATGAATTTTTAGGCACATTGGATTAACAGGGGGCATGGAGGCACTTGACGAAGCTCTGCAGGATATAGATACCCTCGTCTTCGATGAATCATGCCCTTCCACAGCACTTGGGACACCAACATGGGAAAACCAGATGCAGGATATTGTCAACTATTGCAATATAGCTATCAAAGAATGCGATGAAGATCCGCGCAATGTCTCTATCCCAGAATCGGAGGGAGAGCGTGCAGTTGCGAGACCCCCACTACACACTGTCGATGTTACGAAGCCTCTAAAGCTGTGAGAAATAAAAATTGGAACGGAAGAGTACCTAAGTTGGCTAAAATTGGGGATTACTGGGATGATGATACAATGAGAAAATTTTCAGAACTACTCACAAAATATCAGGACTTATTCCCGACAAATTTTTCAGAGCTTAAGGGGATCAAAAGGGACGTAGGAGTCATGCACATCACGTTAAAACCAGATGTGTGCCCTATGAATCAGCGCCCTTATTGGTTGAACACTAAGTATAAAATAAAGCTCAAGGAATAAATTGACAAAATTCTCGCCGCAGGCATCATCGAATCGGTCGAACGGTCAGACTGGGTAAGTCTGATGGTGGTTCAGGAGAAAAAGACAAAGGGAGAAATACGGATCTATGTGGATTTACGCAAACTGAATGATGCCTGCGTACATGATCCCTTTCCCACGCCATTCTCAGATGAAATCCTTGATAGCGTGGGAGGGCAGGAAGTGTACTCATTTAGGGATGGATTCTCGGGCTACCATCAAATTAGAATTGCTCCTGAAGATCGCAACCAAAATACGTTTGCTACTGAATGGGGATCCTTTCAATATACTGTCATGCCTTTTGGGCTCAAGAATGCCCCTGTCATCTTTTCGTGGGTGACGGTTGCAATATTCAAAAAATTCATCAACAAGTTTCTGGAGGTATACTTTGATGATTACACTGTCTTCGATTGGTTAAGAAGCACGTCTTGAACCTACACATGATGTTGGATCCCTGTAGAAAATACCAAATTTCCCTGAATATCAAGAAGTGTGTATTCTGCGTACCCTTCGAAATCTTGCTCGGGCATATAGTTTTTCGACATGGGTTGATGGTTGACCCTGCGAAGGTCGCAATTATCATAAATCTGGTTGTAGCTACAACTGAGAAACAACTATGTTCGATCCTCGAACATACAGGTTACTACAAAATTTTATTCGAGGATATGCGCTGATCACAACGCCTATGGAAAATCTTCTTAAGAAAGATGTTACATTTTTTGGGATGACGAATGTCAGAAGAGCTTTGAGATACTCATGGAGAAGATCATCCTTGCGCCTATTCTCATCTTCCCTAATTGGGTGAAGGAATTCCATGTTCATGTAGATGCATCAGGAATTGCTCTAGGAGCGGTCCTTACATAGCCTAGAGACGGGGACATTGATCACCCAGTTGCATTAGATAGTAGGAAACTTTCTGGTGTAGAGCGCAACTACTCCACCACAGAGCGGGAACGATTGGCCATGGTTTATTCATTACAAAAGTATCAGCACTATCTGTTAGGAGGACACTTTAAAATGCTTATGAGTCATTCAGCTTTGAAGTACCTGGTGAATAAGACTGTGTTGGGGGGGAATATTTGTCGATGGCTACTGATGTTCCAGGAATACAACTTTGAGATCATTGTCAAGCCAGGGAAGTTGAATGCTGGGCCGGACAACTTGTCCCGCATTGAGAGTGGCGAGGAACCGGCCAACCTGGACGAAGGAGTGCCTGATGCACAACAGTTTTATATTAAGGTAGTTGATGCGCACTTCGCTAACATCATCTAGTTCCTAACTACAGGCACGACACCTGCAGAGTATTCAGTACAATAGAAGAAAGAGCTGGTAACCCATGCTGCAAATTTTACCATCATCGCAGGTCATCTATATAAGATGGGAGCTAATGAAGTGCTGCGAAGGTACATTTTGGAGCATGAACGGCATGCTATCTCGGCAGAAGCCTAGGACGGGGTAGCAGGAGGTCACTACACAGGGAAAGCAACGGCACAAAATATCTTGAGAGTTGGATTATAGTGGCCTACCCTGCATAGTGACTCTCATGACTATTTTAAGGCTTGTGATACATGCCAATGAACTGGAAGGCCATCATGCAGAGATGAAATGCCCCTTCAACCGCAAATAGCCCTGCAAGCATTTAACAAATGGGCCATCGATTTTGTAGGACCTATCAACCCACCTGAAAAGAAGATAAGTGTGCATTACATTATAACCGCCACTGATTATGTAACCATGTGGGATGAAGCATAAGCAATGAAGGATTACATTGCAAATACCACTGTGCACTTCATCTTTGAGCAGATTCTAACTAGATTTGGATGCCCGAAGATCTTGATGAGAGATAGAGGTATGCATTTTGTTAACTAACAATACAAGCCTTGATGGAAGAATTTTGGATCCATCATGCGAAAAGCACTCCATATCATCCCCAAGAAAACAGAGAGGTCAAAGCTTTTAATAAAGTCTTGGAGAACACACTGAATAAGGTCTATAACACCGATCGCAGCGACTGGGATGTGTGCATCCCATCTATTCTTTGGGCCTACCCAACCACCTATAAGAAGCTGACAGGGAAAACACCGTTTAGGATGGTTTATGTCAAGGAGGCCATTATGCCCATGGAATATGTTATTCCTAGCCTTCGCATCACAACCTTTACAAATATGGTGGAGCCTAATATCTTGGAGGAGTTGTTAGCGCAACTTGTGGCTTTGAAGGAAGATTGTTTCATTACTAATTTCTATCAGCAAGTTTAGAAGGCTCGGAATAAGGCGTGCCATGATCGACATATTCGAAAAAAGACCTTTGTGGAGGTTGAATTAGTCCTAATGTACGATAGCCAGTTTACGAAACACCTAGGGAAATTCTGACATCTCTGGTTAGGGCCCTATCCAGTTAAAGAAATAACGAATGGTGGAGCTGTTTGGTTGGCCACCCTGTGCAATGATATCCTACCTGGCTATATCAATGGCAGCCGGCTCAAACCATATCAGATCAAATGAATATATGGCTAGAGTAGCTGTATGAAGTGGGGTATGCCCACCAAGGAAGATAAGAATGGAAGGTAACATGATACGCATAGGGAGCCACTTCAGGCTTGGAAGCTCGGAGGGGTGCGCCGAAGGCGCAAAAGCATGTTCAAAGTGCAGAAGGAACACTGGAAGTGCAGAGGTGTGCTAAAAGTGCAAGGGGTACGTTGGGAGTGCAGGGTTGCGTTGGGTGCATAGAAGGTTTGATGGGAGCACAGGGGTGTGTTGGGCGCACAGAAGGTGCGAAAACTAGCTGTTGGAACAGAAAAATCGGGTAAAAACAAAAGTTACTGTTGAAAGGAGTGGGAGATCAGCATTTAATGTGGTGATTTTTGAAGATTTTTTACCGTTTACTTGATGGTAAGTTCCAAGTGAGGTTTACCCAACCATTGGTCGATCACAAAGGCTATAAAAGGAGAAGGATAGATCAGACAAGGGTTCTGTATCGCTTGAATAGTTTTTACTTGGCGTGTTTGTCATTGACAACTTTGTGCTGTAAGAGTTTTTGTGCCTATTGTGACCCTTTCATGCCTGAGCAACCTACACCCTCTGACAGTAGCAACCCATAGTTCATCTTCTGCGCCAGAATGACGGCCACGGATCCCACTGAAGCCTCAGAACCGGTGACCTCAACGGAATGAGAATCCGAAGAAGTAGTGGAATTTGAACCCGAAGTCGAGGAATTTATGTCTACGCCAAGCCAAGCCAAGAAGAAGGGGAAAGAAAAAGTGCAGGGGTCAAGGAAACCCGCGAAATAGGTTGGGGTGAAGCCCTGTACTTCCCCGTGAAATGTGAAGTCCCCACGAATGGCGCCCCAAGCACATTCGCCCAAACCAGCAAAGCAACCTTGGCCTACTCAAGAAGAGGCCCAGGTAGCCGAACCTATGAAGTGGCTACCACCCTTTATCTGACCCCGCAGGCCATCCACACGCACGTTGAAGAGTCTCGATGGCCTGCACACCTACTTTCAGATGCCCGTGACCCCGAGTGAGGTCCCCGTCATCGATGAACCCTTTGGAATGCTCAATGAGGTAAAATTTGATGATCATGACTTGGCCAATTTGGAGGCCTTCCCTGATTTGGCACCCGAATTATATATTGACAAAATACAGGAATACGATGGGATAAATATTGTCCCCATGCGCTTGGTACACAGAATGGCAGGGTTCAAGCTCTTAAACCTGCTCGGGATGTCGCACTTCGACCACTACAATATCACGGACTGTCGTGTACGTCAGTTGCTCGCCTAGTCCACGATGTCCACTTATGGATCCAATATCGAATCCCCATCGATGTTGCACTTATTCACTGAATAATTGGTCTTCCCATGGAAGGGTCAAACCCTCTGCTGGGCATTGGTAATAAGTATGAGGAGGAGATTGCTAAACACGTGCGCATAACCTACCATGTGGAGCATAACACTCGAGGCTTCATGATAAAATCCATCAGCGACCCTAGTATGCAGTTGGGTACCCTACTATTGGCATGCGAGATGATGTGAAAATTCCAGCTGGCCTCTGTCCCCGCATATGTAATTCAGTTGGCAGGTGTGTGTGAGAAAGGGGTTTGCTTTAATTAGTCCCAATACTTGTGCAATGATTTTTTGGTCAATGTCTGTGAATCCCAGGAGCAGGGATGAGTATTTTGTTATTCCTGGTTGTTGCTTCTCATTGCATTAGTTGCTTGGGAAGCACCAGAGGAATTCGTCCTCCTTGATCTCAACCTAGACATGTGCGAGGGTGCTCGACATACAAACCTGTGGGACTCTAAAGATGTGCAGTGCTTCAAGGATAACCAAGTATTCTAGGTGTTGTTCCAGAGTGGGCTCGCTGCAGCTATCAACTCCCGACCGCATCTGTCACCAGCTATCTACGATAAGTATAAAAGCACTGATGCATTCTAGGTGACTATGCATAACATCCAAATCTGAGGCCGCAAGGATCCTACATGGACTTCGCTTCCCTATATGGCTGTCGATGAAGAAATTGACTGTTTAATTGTGCAATGGCCTCCTCATTGGAAGATCGGCTTCAAAACAGGTGTGAAAGGCACTGAAGGAAAAAGAAAAATGAAGGTTACCCCACCTATCATCACCAAGGAAACCAAAGGACTGAGCAAAATCACGAGGAAGGGCGCCGAAGCCGCATCACAGAAAGGTTCGCAACCCAGTAAGAGTATAGGGAAAGGCACGGATGTAGCAGTACAAAAGGATGTGTAGTAGGATCTCGGTACCAAAGGACAAGAGGTAGGAGGTGTTGACTCCCCTCGAGGAACAAATCGAACATGTGACCCTGCTAAGGGGCCGCGGAAGAAGCAGTGCTCCCAATGACCAGAACGTGACAAAGCAGTTACACTGACTGAAGGATACCTCGAGAAAATTACAGATGCAGTTAATTTGGCTGTAGAAGAAAAATGGCTAGCTCTGCAAGATTAGCAGAAAGTCGCAGAACAACATTTTCAGTGTGTAATTTGTCTTGCTGTTCCCTCTAAGGAACAACAATTTTCGTATGCATTTTCTTTGTTGTTCCCTACAGAGAAAAACTACTGTTCGACCACGACTTTCTCCTGCTCTTCAATTACTACCTGAGGGGATCTTAGTTCTTCCCCTGTTTCTCCTCCTCCTTCACGAATATCACAAGAGGTGGAAATAATCTTAACAACACTCTCTCTATCTGGGATACTGGGTGTTCCTTGCTCAATTACTACCTGAGGGGATCTTGGTTCTTCCCCTATTTCTCCTCCTCCTTCACGAATATCGCAAGAGGTGGAAATAATATTAACAACACTCTCTCTGTCTGGGATACTGAGTGTTCCTTGTTCAATTACTACCTGATGGGATCTTGGTTCTTCCCCTGTTTCTCCTCCTCCTTCACGAATACTACAAGAATTCCCTTCTTGTGAGTAAATTGGGCACGAATTTTCAATTTCTTGAAAACCCTGCTCAGTTCCTACAGTTTTGCTATGGACCTCAACATAGGCTATATATAGTGAGCCTGTGGCTCGAAGGGAGACAGTAGGTTTTCTGGAAGCAACATTTCGAGGACCTACTGATGGCTAAGATTAAGCTTTCTTCAAGATTTCGTCTATGAAAGTTGATCGTCCAAGGGTCACTGGTCCCTTAGATTTTTCAGGTTTGGGTAGTGGAATTGGATTGATTTCTGGTCTTTTCTTCTTAGTCATTCATACAAACAATTCAAATGTTTACCTCCACCCTAAATTTCTAACAGCTCTGCTGGAAAGAGGGTGAGGGAGCAGGCATTTTTCATACTCCGTACGCAGGTTCTTACCTTCCATTTTTAATACCCAGTTCTCTCTCAACAGGCAATTATCAGATATACATCACTCTTCATAAATGGCTTACACTCTCCCTGGCAGCGACGCCAAAATTTTTATTGATAAGAGGTGCCTTTTTAAACTCCTAAATATCGTCACATTAATTATCAATCCGGGTAAGTCTTTCTATTTCAAGAGTGTACACAATATGTGGCTACTATTTAAATCAGAGAGTAATTTTTCACAAATTGCAGTATAGATCTTTTAATACAAGAGTAAATGGATGCATCAAGTAAATTCTAATTGTAATTAAAAGAAAACTCAATCCTCTAATGAAATCAAATCCTACAGCAATTCAAGTAACAGCAATATCAGTTGAGAGTACAGTAGTGATAACTCTTCTCTTCAAAACTGATTGAATATAAATCAAATGCATTCTACAGTAAAACAGTGATGATATCAATCTGAGAGCCTAACAACAGTAGTTAATACTCGTTACAGTTGATTACATTGAGCAGAATATTTACCTAAGAAACTCAATTCGAAATGAAAGTAAACTGAATAAACAACAATACTATAAATTATATAAAACAAAGCTATTCGGTTAACATAGGAAAATAATGAACAACAAAGGAGATAAAATCACATAAAGCAATAATACTATCAAACCATCACACTTGCGATAATTGGAAATGTATGACATAGATGAAGCAATGAATTCCACCGGAAGTAGGGCCCTTAGCCGCCAGCGTACATTGTTGGTTACTTCAGATAATGAGAAGGAATAACAGCTTCACTTATGTATTAATCATCAAGTTGAAAGAGCGTTACAATATATTCGTGTTATTCGCTACAACGAGAATCTATAATTAAGAATTAAAATTTCAATAATAACAGCCACTCCCCCTTCTGTTTACAAATGTTGCCTTTTATAATAAGAAATGGGTAAAAAGATAAATGGTAAAAGCGATCCCTCAAGATCGAGAGATCCTGAGGGATTCACACAATTTTCTAACTTTAGACATCCTTTCTCTTCTCGCGTTGATCCTTCTGATTTGCTTTGGCCTTATCCGCAATCGTTGCGCTCCTTCCTTAGCTTGTTGCTTTTTTTCGCTGTTCCTTAGTTAGGGAACAATAGTTGTATTTTCCTGCATAAAGAAGGATAATAATTAGCCAAGTCGTAACTGCAGATAATTCCTTCATTCTTACCATAATTCTTTAATATATTAACACATTAAGATATAGAAAGGATAAGAATAAAGGAAAAGGATGATAAGATAAATATCAAATGCATACCTTTTCCATGACTCAACAGGAGGTACAGGCCCAGCGAGCTGTGCTGGTTACGACGACCATGAATGTGATTACAGGACATATTGCTCAGGGAGCCCAATTGTTGGACACAACCATGTATTTATGGACCAAGGTGCAGCGCGACCCGATCTTGCGTGAAATCAACCAGGACCTGCGACAGAAGGAAGAAGTGTTCGAGTAGCTGGAAGCCATGATGCCTACTCTGATTCGTGCTCAAATATTGGCACACCTGCGAACTAGCCATGCCCTTCGGGATGATATCGACGAACTCTGCTAGAAGAAAAAGAATCTCAGTGACCACCTTAAGCCATGGGCTGATGAAGCCCTCAAGCTCTCCCAAGATGTTGATGTCATTGTTAAACAATTGAACCAGACTCTGGAGAGTGTAACAGTTGCAGCAGAGGAAACAACTTCACAAAAACTGGTGGATATCTCATAAAGTTGCTACTCATAGTGAAGGAGTGCTACCCCCACTGGTCGAGGCGATCCGGCTACTGCAGGCGTAGGTGGAGACCCCACCACCATAGTGACTCGGGACGAGTCACAAGATTGTGTTGGGGGACTTTTGGAACAGGGTCCCCTAAAAGCTGTGAATTTTGTACAATTTTGTATATGTTTGGTATTAACTAGTCTAACTCAGGGGTTAAGGATGGGTCAAAGCCCCGAATGCATTGTAATGGTTCAAGGGTAGACCAAGAATCCGTAAACCACGGTTTGCAGACCATTGGAAGTGTAGGATAAGTTGATATAAGTATATGAACATTTTGAGTCTTAAGGTAGGAAGGAATTAAGTCTGATGCTAAGTGACAATTGTTAGAGCTGTTGTTGGGTCGTTTGGGTAAGGACTCTTGTTGGATGTGTGCGCGGAGATCCTCAGTCCCGCTGTGTGCGGACCCTGCTGGCTGTGTGCGCAATCTGTGTTTGGATTGTACTAGGTTTTGATGCTAATATATGTGAATATAGTTAAAGTAGCTATATGTTATCAGATCTGATGTTTTGTTGTTGATGCGAATCTTTGGGATTTGTTAGAACTAAGAATACAGTTGTGTTATCTGTTACCTGTTATGCTGCGAATCTGTCTATGTTATGGGGTATCTGTAATCTATTAATGATGCATTACGATATTTTGTACTGATAATTGTTGATGCGCACGTGGATGTGAAGACATTGACTAAATCTGTAGCTTTGTTATATTGTGGATTACATTGTTACTAACCTGCGAACAAATCTGTCTTGTGTGAACCCGGTAAGCTGCGAACACAGATCTGCTTGACTTACTCTCTCTCTCTCTCTCAGGGTGCAAAAACCTAGTTCCATCACCCTCCCATAATGCTTCGGGTGAGATTTTGGCCTGCGCAAGCAAGTCACTACCAAAAGGGCTAGTAGTATAGGGGTTTGTTGGCAAACCTTAACCTCCGAACCTAGGTTAGGACCCCTCGAGCCAACATCACTCTATTCTTTTTGGTCATCCAAGAAACTTCCCTTTGTATACTTGTAGCTTTCACTTTCATGGTATTGTAAGATAATCTCAAGGCCTCTTCCTTTCTTTCATACTATAATTCATGGTTATCCATAAATCTGTCATGGTAATTTCCTATATAGGAAATGATCAAGTAAGGGTTCTTTCTTAATTCTATATTTTCTTATCTATCATTTATTTGTCATCTTCTAACAGTGAGTTGGATATAGTATAAGTAACATCATCTTCTTCAAAAGTGAATCTAGGAGTGTATCCCTTCAAATCTAGGCTGGAAACTAATTCAAGATTTATTTCATCATCTTTAAGACTTGGTCCTAGACCCTATTCAACTAGCCTTTGTTCATCCAAAAAAAATTCGATCTCTTGAATTATGGGTAGGCATTGTTTAGGAACACAATCCCAATGTGTGGAAAATGATTGAATAAAATCTATAAAATATGAAAACATTTCCTATCCAAGGCTATTGGACCAATTCCTTACATTTTCCTTTATACTTATTGCAAAAAAAATCATTAAGACATCTTCATAAAAAGAATCCATCATTTTTGTCAAATTCCATAAATGGAAAGAGATTCTATATGACTAAATTAATTTACCCATGGAATCTTGAAATTTCCTCTACATCTATCATGGGAAGTTCATGAGGAAAACCTTAGGTCTTTGAGAAATCAATCAGAGCATACCATTGTCTTATCCATGGGGAGAATTCCATGGTGGAATACAATAATGAATGATTTATCATTACCCAATTAGGATCAATAATAAATTGAAGGTGTACAGTGAGGGTCTTCAATGGAAGACAATCCTTCATCCTCAAAAATGAACTATGAATTGATAAAATCACTTAATATTTCTACCAAGGAAGCATAAGGAAAATCAAAGCATGGTATCAAATGCACACCAAATAAAAAAAAGGAATAATGAGGAGAAACCCTAAGATTCTCTCTTCTATGTGATATTTTATATCCCTCAATGGGTCAATTTGAAAGGTTTGTAAATAATTTAAACATTCCACGATTAATATTTATGCACCAAAGTAAAGCCAATTGAGACGAGATTCAAAAATTGAGACATTCACCACAAAGAAAGAACTCTCAACACCACAGATGTTCCAAGAAAGATATATTGATTGGGCTCCAAAAAGAGAGAGATATAAAGTACCTAACCATAAGTTCAAATGAAAAGGTGTGACTCATAATATAGATGATTCATCTCTTCCTTTGACAATAAAACTCAAATTTCTATGTGATTTTTTATATCTAGCCTAGGAAAAGTAACTAAATAATTGTAAAAAAGGATTATAAAAAAAGTCGTCAAGCCACATGTACAAGGACTAGGATGAAGTAAATGAGAGGTATTCTCCTCCAAATAAGGGTGAATGATGCCCATATAGGCTCCAAAGGCTCTGTAACATGTGTATATGCCCCATGAATATCTCCAAGTTTCAAATTGATGCTCCCAAGATACCTCCAAAATGCTTAAATGTTCTTCCAAGGTCAAAACATTACTCTGTCAAAATAAAAACCTACGAAAGAGGACAAAAGGATTGTGGTGGAAGGTGAGCTGGAAGAGGTGGATGATGTGAGGTGAGTGAGTTGTCTTGCTTGCTACACAGTTTCCTGCCATCGCAAATGGTTTCAACATAAACCCTTTTCCACCCTTGGGGGCTTCCATGTTGGTAAGCTATTTTCTCGAGCGGTAGCAAGGAATATTTGAGTTGAAAATATTCCAAATAGTTACTTCAAGAGATCATCTCTTGGGGGCTCCTCCCCACATAAACTTTGATTTGTTTATGTTGTCAAGTTTGGATATGGACACAACTCGGTCCATAATGAAAATAATGTGCTTAAAACATGCGCGCTTTTTAATCCCCACTGATGTGAGGTGGTCCACTTTTCAATTTATTCATATAAGAATGTTCCACTTTATATTCCTGAAATGTTAGGCTACTCTGAATATATATCATAAAATTTTTGTAAAAGATTTTAACCATATTTTCAATATGTGAGCCCCTATATATATATATATATATATATATATATATATATATATATATATATATATATATATATATATATATATATATATATATATATATATATATACCTGTTTTAAAATACAAAATAAAAAGTGGCTACAACACATCCCATGCATGGATTAATACTATTGGATCAGAATTGTACTTTTTATCACATGTAAATATTTTATTAAATTAAGCTCTTGTTAAGTCCTCAAATTTAATTTGCTCCACCTTTTGATTTGGAGGCGCTCATTGTAGCGATATAAGTAAAGTGTGCTGCAAAATCAAAAGGAGGCGAATGGACAATCCAACAAAAACATAGATGAATTCCTCGCAAAAAATTTAGTCCCTGAATCATTTTTTTAGTGCTCTGACACCTGTTGGATATTCAATGTCAACTAACCAATGGGACATACCGTCGGATATTTTAATTTGTACCACTGGACAGGTGAGTCATTTCCATAACACTCTTGTTGCATTGAACTGTTGCATTAAACTATTACAATGTCAATTATTTGATGCCACACCATCGAACATGTGACTCGATTCCGATAAAAAAAATTGTCGGATCTGGTTGGACTGGAATAGTATGACATCAAATAGCTTACATCCTTACTTCGTATGTTTGGCATCTATGGAAGCAAATATATAATTTTTAGTCATCACTTAAATGTATTGTAACTTTGATTATCTAACACTACATTATCAGACATCTAACTCCATGCCAATGAAACAAATTGTCGGATCATGGGACTAAAATAATATGGCATCACATATCTGAAGTCCACGTATCAAATATTTTGCCTCTATGGCTATGGATATCCAACACTTTGCCTATTGAAAATCCAATAAACGTTGGCATCACAAATCAGACCGAAAAACATTAAATGATCAAAGACATTTTTGGCCAACTTTGGCATTTTTGGCCAACTTTGACATCTTTCCCAATTGAATATCTAATGCTGAAAAAAGTGTGGATTGTTCGAGACAATCCCATCTAGAAAATTGTATCTCCAATGCATACGATATCTGACGACTATGAGTCGAATAACCAACGAATATACGTTGGATTTTCGCTCCATTTGTACTAGTGTTATCAGCTTTGGCGAGTAGAAATAATTTTGAATTCTTTCTACTGTCTTCTCGACATCAAAGTGCCTTATTGCATGACACTAATTTACATTGCATCTAAAATTAGCATGCTCTCTTAAAGGAAATTGGTAATGGCCTAGATAGCACAAGAGTGTATCCTGGAGGTAGAATTCTAGAATTCTCTTGCCTAGAATCAACATATTGTATGTGGTAATGAAGTTAGAGTCACTTATGCATAATTGTTTCCATCCATAGTTGTTGTGCCCACCAGAGTTGACAACTATGGTTAGAGACACAACTTGGGGATGATTCAGGTAGTCTGTGACATGATTGGTGCTACAATGATTATATTTGATGTTAAAATGGAAGTTTTACGTGTATGTGAACCATTTTTTATGGAAATATTTATGTAACTTTTTTTGTATCTACATAAAATATAGAGGCATATGATCAGTGTGGATGATTGTCTCATCCCCCATAATATAATTATTTCATTGTCGATAGGCCTACATGATGGAGCACATCTCCTTGTCATGGGTGGGATATCTATAGAGAATATCAGAGAGTGTTTCATGGTGATAGGACATTGAATTTCCTTGTTGAGTGATAATTGCATCAATAGCATAGTTATAGGAATTTGTATCAATCTCAAATGGTTTTTTAGGTCTGTTAGGGTGAGGACTAGTGTAGAGGAAAGGTAGTGCTTAAAATCCACAAATTATTTTTATTGTTGGTTAGTCCATGAAATTTTTTATTTTTCCCCACCTTGGTCACTTGAATTATGGTCCAAGAAAAATAAAAGAACCCCAAGATGAACCTTTGATATAAGTTAGTAAGGACCTAGAAGTTATGGAGCTCCATTAAACTTTTTGGGGCTAACTAATACCAAATGAATTGGATCTTGGTTAGGTCCACATGCACCCCGTGTTCATCCATAATGTACCCCAATTATTAAATTTTCTGCATGTTAAATGAGCATTTCTCTATATTGACATAAAAAAAAAATTGGTACGGTGCACAAGACATGTTTAATGTGATGCATCAGTAGAATTTGACTCCCACAAGGTGAGGAGCTCAATAAAATGTGGAAATTTTGGATGAGAACATGAATTTGACATTTTATTTCTCATTCTCCAAGAGAGAGAATTTATATATTGCGCCATTGGGTAAACAAACACCAAGTATCAAGTCAAAATAGTGTTCGACCTAGAAATGTAAAGGAACCCCCATAGGTGGAGCAAAGATATCTTTATATGTCTCTACAATCTTGTCCACTTGGTTATGCGATGTCGATAAGCCTCATGTGAAGGTTTCTCTAGTTCCAATGACCTTCACTTCATATTTTGGTCGAACCATGAAGAGAAAAAGCTTTGAAGTATCAAATATTACCTTTTGACACTATTTTGCTGAGATCAATGAAATTTTAATGGTTGAGACTACCTCTGGTATCTTGTAGAGCTTATATTTTGAGAATAACAATGACACTATAGGGACGTGACTCATAAACAACATGGAACTTCCAAATATAAACTTTTCTTAAAATAAAATCACAAGATTCAAGTATGGAAACATCAAACAATACCTCATATTGGAAGGTCTTGATGTTGTGAGACATACGACACTACTTCGTGACATGAATGTCTCGTCCACGGATATACCAAAAAATGCATATGATTGGGGATATGGAATTCTCATAATATTAGTATCTTGATGAAAGAAGTTTCTATCGATTTATTTTGTCTCCTATTGTTCAATATGAAATGGAGTGGAGTCCCTTTCATCCACATTTGTGAATGCAAGAGGCACTCCCCCTCTTCAAGATCCTCTGCTCTTTGGGTTGGATCTTTGTGGTGACAATGGTAGAACTGAGTTCTACATAGATTATTTTATTCCCTTTATTCCATTCTAAATCAAAATCGGAGTAAAATTCTATTTCCTTTCTTTAAGATCTACCAACAATTATTTGTTTGAGCAACGTTCATCAACGTTATGCCAAGGGATTTTGTGGAACTCACACAATTTTCTATTTTCCTTTTTTGACTTCGCATTCCCCTTCTTCAACTATCATTTTTGATATGTTTATTGAGGTTTCTCTTCTTGATTTATCCCTTTTTTGTGAGTTAGGTTCCCCTTTTCTAGGCTTCTATTGTGACAAATTTAGAGACCTGAACTCCTGCTTATTTCGCTACTTCAGTGAATTGTACTCAATTTTAACATTGTATCAATAAGAAAATCCAGGTGAGGATATGTCCAAGAAATAAATTTATATTTGGATGTACCTATGTAGGCTACTTATTACTTCAATACTAGATGTTACTCAAAGTCTCTAATACCCATCTTTGAGCACAAGGTATGGAAATTATTGGTGCATTATAGAACTATCTAGTATCTCTCCTCCCATGGAGTTGTACATATTTTGTTTAATGCTCATCATAGTTCCC
This sequence comes from Pinus albicaulis, assembly GCA_034641835.2. Taxonomy (NCBI): domain Eukaryota; kingdom Viridiplantae; phylum Streptophyta; class Pinopsida; order Pinales; family Pinaceae; genus Pinus; species Pinus albicaulis. The sequence continues at coordinate 361,149,290 of CM076572.1, read as the reverse complement.
TGTAGTGTATATTTCCTCCTTAATGGAAACAATAAAAGTGGCATAAGTTTCTCTTACGCTGAAAAACGCAAAAGCAACCTTTTGTGTATCTCCAAGTAAACTTCTCACCAATATTTTACATGGTAAAAATATTTTAGCAACATGAAGGTAGCCTTATCATTTTCAAAAAATATTTGGACTAAGTAATTTCCCTCTAATATATTTATACATTTATTCAAATCCTCTGCATCTATTTGGCAATAAAATAAGGGGATATCAAGGTTATCTTGTATCTTGAAGGGTGTCACACCTCGAAAATTACAACTTATTAAAGGTGCCTCGACCGTTGTTGGTAGTGCTTCAAGGATCTAGATGAAATTGTCCATCATCCCATTCCTCTATCACACAAGTGCTTCCTCGAGCAACAAATTTATAGGATCTCTTGCTTATTCACATATCCTTTGTTATGCCATGGGAGGCCACTCGGTTTTGCAAGAGTGACCAATCCCAAGTGAGCCCAGGTTGATACCGAACCCTCTTTAGCCTAACTTCATCAAGGAAATGCACTAAGAACATATAAGGATTATTTTTATCTCATACCACTAATCAAAGTTATATAAGAAAAAAATTGAAATGTATAAAATTAAGTTGAACACACACAGATAGAAATGTAACATAGTTTACAAGAATATGGTGAAAACCCAACTTCTATTCATGAATGAAATAGAAAATTATTGTAGAACACAAACTGGATAGAATCATGGTACTTATCTTTAAAGAGAGAGAGGGAGAGAGAGAGAGAGAGAGATGAAAGGTACACACATTCATGAAATCTAGTACAAGAGACTGAAATAATGGAAAAGAACTTTATATTTCCAAAAACCTAATCTAGAAGATGAAACACCAAAAGGTTTATATGCTCCGAGATGATTTTTCGATTCAACAACTTCATAGGGGTGTGAATTTTGTATATGATATTCGTTTAGGGTGCATATATCTCATTGGAAAGAACTATATGAGGAATACAAATTTTGGCAAGGGCCGGGGTATGTGATGGAAACACCTTGCCCCTAGAATTGGAAGAAAATATCGCTTAGGGCCTCAAAATGATTCTAGAATTTTGTAGGTACCCAAAAATTATAGAAAAAATGACAAAAATATAGATAACTATTGATATAGTGGAAGAGGTGGGTGGATGCCAATATCCACCTCAAGCAAATATCCATTTATGTATTTCCAAGAAAACCTTGTGGAAAACATCTAGTGATTCTTCCCCACATTTTGGATGGTATCCTTGACAAAATCATTGATATAGAATTTTACAAATCACATAGGGGTTTTCAAACTATGATCCTAAAGGCATGGAACTAGCCAAATAAATAACAACATTAGTGACTGCTAGTTGAGCTAATCCACACACTTTTGAAATGTGAGAGACATTTAAAACTACTAAAAAATGGGCCAAGAAAAGGTTGCATCATATGCTCGCATGCTATAATATTATTATAGCCTCTCTTATATAATGAAGGAAACAATAACCCATAGATTTATTCTAATCATGAAAAGTTCTTTCAATTGTTTTCATTGGCGCCTTTTTAGAGGAGTAGTCTAATGAGTAAATAGAACACCCTTTGGATTTCGCTCTAACTGGTCACCGACGAGATCCTTCTAGTAGACTCCTCCAACCCCCCTCCTCCCATAGGATATTTCATGTAGAAGTCTCCATAGATCAGAAGTCTCCTTCCCCATCTGTCTCCATTACCGTATGCACGTTGGTTGTTCCATTTGCACTTTCCAATTCACTTCAAATGATAGGATGTACTATCTGTCTTCACTCAAAGAGTTAATGGACCAATCGAATGCCCAATTCCCACCATTGATGTTTTTAAATCCATGCTCTCGACAGAATTATTCATTCGAAATCTCCTGCACCTACATCCTGATGTGCATGTGAGGCGATGAGCAAAACTCAATGTCACAAACACTGAAGTGAAATCCCGTAGCGAATTAATGGACTAGTCTATTTCTCATTTCTTGCCTTCAAAATTTTGAAATAAACACTCTCAATGGACCTGGTCATTTGAAATCCCTGACACTTGCAACCTAACGTAGCTACGAGATGATGAGTAAAACTCAATGTCACAAACACTAAAGTGTAACAGTAAGTTATAGGTTGATTATTTAATATATGCACACAATACTATGTGCAATGAAAACAAAAATTAATTATCTAGAAAGTAAATGTGATTTTGGGTTTCTCTTTTAATTTATGCAGTCAATGTTAGGCATATTGCTCCCCCTCACCCAAAACATATAGGAGAAAGAGGAAATCCTTAGAAAATGTTAAATTTTTAAGCATATTTAGACTACTCCATATTCATATTACTTCATTCGCTAATAAATAAACCTGAATTTTTAATGAAAATGGATTTTTTATGCCATATTTAGGCCATGTTTCATATATGTCTGCATTCCACGTATTTTTTGGATATGAGACTTAAAGTTACAAACGTAGATAAGTAATTTTAGGAAGGTTGTCTGAAATGATTCGTTTGTTCAACTTTGCAGCAACTCATTGGTTCAACCATTAGAAAAATTTTGAGGCCTAAAATGGTCCTCCTAAGGATTGTTATAAAATAATAGTTGAAATAATAAAATAATATTAGATTGCATCATCCAATTTTAGAGGGGGGAAAAAGAAAAAAATACTTTTTCAACTCGTATTTTATACTTATCTCCCTACGGTTTTTCTCAAATTTCAAGCGGAAGCACTCATTGGATGCAAAATTTTATTTCTCATCCAAGTAGTACCACTTTTTCATAATTTCGAGGGACCTTGCTACAAAACAAAATGAGAAATACATGAAAATACGTGATTTCAATCATGTTTTTCATGTATTTCTCATTTTTCATGTATGAAGGTCCATCAAAAGTATGCAACATGGGTACTCGAATGAGGAATTAAATTTTGGATCCAAGAATTTAACCCGCTAAAAAAATAAGTAAACCTATAGGGAGATAATTTGAAAATTAGAGTTGATTTTTTTCAATATTTTTTATCTTTTTACTCCAAAAATGGTGAATCATCCCCCATGGTTGACATCATCATCTTGAATGTTATTGGTTCTTATAAATTTGATTTTGGTTGTACATTTTTGTTTTGAGACCCATTTTAGACTTCAAAATTTCTTTAATGCTTTGCAGCAACTCACTAGTTCACCATTGCAACAACACATTGGGTCACCATTAAAATAACTTTTTGGGTCACCATTCCAACAAATTGTTGGATCACCTTTGCAAAAACTCCTTGGGTCACAAAATGCTAAAGAAATTAAAATTGGGAACAATAATTTTGCTTCAAGTGCAAGGCCCTAAATTAAATATTATTTTTTCTAGAAATGATTTAGATTGGTCTGAAGTACATGGAAATAACATGGATATTGATTAGATTGAAAAAATAATTTCACATAGAATTCCAAAATTTATTAGAGGAGAGGAAATGAACACATATGCTCCATGTTCTTTCATCCAGGTACAAAATAAATTCCCAGGCTCAAGGCCTATTGCTTCTTTGTGATATGAAGTGTACGTTTTTCGGGGATGCATTTTTTTGATGTTGGTATTAGCAGTGGTGAATCATTTTTTATTTTTATTGACCTTTCAAAAAACCATATGGAGCTATGCTTGTTCATATGGCCCTGAGGACAAAAGAGTAAAAAATGAAATGAAACGAATATCCTCATTTGCAAAAAAGAGGGGTTTCCAATGTCATTTCATTGTAAAAGCTATGGTTCAAATCCCTAAAATAGAGATAATAACATATAAAATGTATGAACATGAATATAGCCAAGGATGTCCTTTTCATGGCCATCATGACACTTCAAGTGATGTTATTTCACTGTATCAACCAAATTTATCAAGGGGCATGGTTTCTTATGTAGAGGGTTGTTTCTTCTTGGAAGTGACAATTAATTCATTTTGTAAAATGCATGTTAAAAAATATGTTGACATGGATGCCGCAACTCAAGATAGGGATTTATTTTTGTGCAGGAAATATTTTGTTAAAATCTATAACTTTTTAATGAAATGAATATATTATTTGCATAGGAAGGATGAAATGGCTGTGAACCTTTGGTACAAAAAACACTAGGATGATTTTTTATTTTTTCAAAATCCCAATGGTGGAGAGATACCTTTTACAATTGGAATTCAATTGAAGTGCATGTTGGAGACCATGGTCAAGCTATAGAATAATATCTTAATTGCCATGGATTCAGCATTCAAAAAAAACAAATGTGGGGTGAGTGTATTAAGAATGATTGATCTAGTACATGAATTTGATTTGTATTGATTGACAATGATTAGTGAGCTAGAGTTGATTTCATATGATTTTGAATGTGATATTACCAATTGCACACACTCGTGGTGTTTGATGAGAAACAAAGTGATGTGTCAGTTGCATGGGTCATGGAATCACATAATACACCAAAGGAAATTTCACTATGGTTGGAGCACCTTATGCATAGGTATCACCATTCTGGTCATAATTGGAAAGTTAATGCCTTCATGGTTGATGATGCATTGGTTTAAATCAATGCTTTAAGGTAAATTCAATCTTCTTATTTTACAGTACAACTTGTATTTATTATAAAACAACACACTTGAAATGAATTGAATGTGGCAGGAGAATCACAAGGTGCAATGTTATCTTGCATGTTTTGGATGTATGTAGAGGATGGCTTAGAAATGTCAATTGGTTTGCCAGTAGCTTAGAAATATAAAATGAGATGTTTACTGATTTGGGTTTGACTATGAGAGATTGTTCCACTATTGAAGTGGGCATTATGATTAATGCGTTCTTCAACAAATTTAATAATGAGGAGAAGTTCTTAAACTATTTCCACAAGAATTGGGTTATTGGTGACAAGATTTGTAAATTCACATTCTCTTTCTTACATTTCTCCTTCTGGGTTTCATACGGACGAGATATATTCATTAACCAAACTTTTATGCAATTAGAGATGTGGGTAAAATGATATCATAATTCTCCCCATGCAAATCAAGAGACAAACAATGTTATGGAGTAATATCACTATTACCTAAAGACAAATTTCCTATCTGATAGAAGAAATAAATGTGCTCGCATGATGGATTGGTTGATATATATTCTTATAAAAAATATTGAACCACATTATTTTTTTAAGGATTTTATAAAAAAGGAATGATATTTGAATAATTACAAGATAGAGAAACAATTTGAATCATCAAGGACAAAAATAAAAAACAAAAAAAATCTAGATAGTGATTACAACCCTCATGAGAGGATGTCAAATTATTTTTGGGTGAGGAGTCAATCTAAACCTAATAAGAAATATCTATTCCCTTTTCATTGCATGAATTTTATAACTTATAATTTCCGATGGTATATTTGTGGAAACATTTACAAGCATGCCATAAAGCTGGGTTACTTGTGTTCCCATTCAATGGCTTCAAACAAGTTACTAAATCATCAGACCACAGCTGATTCATACAATGACCCTCCCGAGTTCAATATATAGGCACCATATCTTAGTGAATATGCAAACACAATTTCCATGGATAGTCATAATGATGATGTAAATGTTAAAGGATTTGAGGTAGAGAAAGAGGAGTTATTTAACTAATTAGACCTTCTTCGAAACATTCCTCTTCCTACTTTGACCAAGATTGGAAAATTGATTGTTTGGGTTAAAAAAATGTTCGATCGCGCTAACAATATTCATATTATGGATTATGTCTTCACGTGTGGGTTGGGTGCTTTTGAGTGATCTTTGAAGATGAAGAAGAGTTTCTTGAGCCCAGAAAAGATAAGAAAAACAAAATGAAATATTGGAAATTTATTTTAATTTCATTGTAGATGAAGATGAACCACTTGAGTTTAAACAACTCAACAAGCGAGGTCATCCCCACCCCAACAATGAATGATTTACCAATTTTGTTGTGACATATTTCTTTTCAATTATTTTTATATATTTATTAGTGTATTACATGTATTTAATGTATTATTTTTATGTTGAATATGTTCATGTATGTTTTATATGTGGTGTGGCTATGTTTTCTGATTTAGGAAATTTGTCCCAATTCTCAAATAAGGTTTGTAAATAAATCCATGATTCTACATTTAGTATTTCAATACATTGATTATTTTTTATGTTATGGAAGATATAACTATGAATACGAATATAAATAAGACATTATATCATACTCCATTCTTCATCATATTCATTAGATGACGTATACGACTAAGACTAACACAACAACACTAGTAAATGTGGTTGATATACACAGATAGGCGTCAAATTTTTTCCTCATAAACATATTTAAGGTTGGATAGATTTATAATGAACCTATTACATTTAAATTTCAACCAAATATTTCATGTCATCCAAAATGAACATCTCTGATATAGAATGTACCAAAACCCTAATTCTAAACCCTTGATGGCTCCTAAAATTTATAAAAGGCAAACCAAACAAAGTTGATGCGAACAATTTTTCATAGGAAAAAATAAAATGTTACAAGTTTATATCTAAGGGTAAATGCATTGAAACCCACATTGGAGATGTGGGTGCATGCTACTGCCTATATTTATATCCTCTTAGGATAACCATGAATATAAAGGCTTGAAAAATCTATCAAAAAATTTTCTGATTTTTTTATTCAACAGTAGTAAGGAAAAAACAATATAGACACAACAATATATGTCATTTCAATCTGAGATGTATCTTATATGTTTGTGTATTTGCATAGCCTACAAACCGTAAATAATGGATCATTTATCATATAACCTAAAACCATAAAGAATAAATGATTTATCAGATATAATATATCTAAGTATTTATAATTATTAACTTTTTTTTTAGAAAAAAAAAACCCTAACAATAAATATAAATTATGAAATAAATTAATGGATGTATGAAACCTAATATTTCTAGGTAACAAACATGAAATTGAAATTGAAATGAAAGCAATGGAAATGTAATAAAATTTGCAGTAGCATAATTTAACCTAATAGAAGCAAAAAGGAAAACATGTAGAACATGATTTTACCTATATTTGGTACTTGCTAATTTCTAATGATGATATATTATAGGAGAATAATATATATTAGAACAACAAAGTTTTTGTGTCATTGATTATGAGTTGCCGTAACATTGGAAATGAGTGTTAGGAATGGTGAGCGAGTGGGTGTCAGCAATGGTGAGAGAGTGAATGTTAGCAATGGTCAGCTAGTGAATGTTAGTAAAAACATATTGGTTAGTTTGAATTTCAGAGTGAAGGGGGGGAATCATGAAAATTGCAGATATGATAGTCACTATGTCCTGCTTTATTAACATGAATATTCCCTACTTTTTCCCGAATTTCATTCCATCATGAAAGCTCTTATTTATTTTTAATATTATAGGACTTTTTATATTTCCTTATTAGAAGCCAGATCATTGGATAATGAATATTTAGACCGATCTAGTTATTCCTACATTCTTCCATGAAAGAAATATATTTGGAAACCCTTGTTAAGACTATATTTAAGTTATGGTGGTCAGAGGGATCACTATCTCAAGCTCGTTTTCCTCAGGCATCCCACCTTGCTTTAAATCCTTCTGGTGAAAAATTATTCAATGTTTCAATATGGTCTCTACAATATGGAATGGTCTGCTACCTCCTTTTGGTGATAATATTTGCATCCTCTAAGGAATTGGCCCACTTTTGTTAATCTTGTATCACCTATAGCGGTATTTCATATTCTCCTCTAATACACAGAACGCTCCAAATATTTTCTCAATTAATGTCAATTTATGTCAACAAACTAGAAATTTCTAAATAATATAGAAAGGCTCTCAACTAGACATCCCCTACCCAAGAGTTTGGATAACATATTTTTTTGAAAGGAAGAAAAATATCATGTTGTTATAGTTCACAAAGGAAGTCATTTTTCTAATTCGTATAGGCCTTGTATGCTTCTATAAATCCATTTGGGCTATTAGCCTTGAAAGGCTTATTGGTGATGATATAAAATTTTTTAAACATCAATATTTTTCCATCAAGTACATATTGTTGTAATTAGTTGAAGGAGACCTGCAACAAATTCCACAATGAATTAATTGTCTAAGTTGTATCTTCTCATACATCATCCTAGCCACCTTCATTTAAAGCTCAACCATTGTGTTTTTATTTTATGATTTAAATTTGATTATATATTATTTCCATCACTCACAAAATTCATGAATTATATTTTCATGCTCTTACAAAGGTATTAATTTTCCCTCATACAAGGGTGTCCATAAGGTTAATGTATCATGTTTTTCTTTCATTGAAGGATCTGGTATCTCCTCCTAAAACACAATTTTCCTCTACCATCCTTCATTCTAGTTCCTCATCCTTTGTTTTCACAACAATGTCTTTAGTGAGCTTCTTGGTTGATTCCTCATACTATAATTTTAACTGGGCTAATTTATCCTTTGTTGAATTTATCAAAGGATCTAGAAACTCCACCTAAATATCACTTTCCGCTACCATCCTTCCTACTGTACAAGTAGAGTTCCGACTATTTATGGTTCCTCACCCTTTTTTTTCACAAAATTGTTGTAACAACCCTAAGTTAAAATTTCATGTAATAAAGTTAATAAAAGAAAAATATGACCAAGATCATGGAACACAAATTCCATGCTTAATGTTGGGAAAAACATCCTAGTGGGAATCATTTGTTATTTATTATAGCTAAGGGAAAATTGGCAAAGGAAATTACAAAGGATTTGAAAAGGGAAATAGGTAGTATTGGAAATTTTATTTATGAAAATAAAGGAACTTAAGGCAAAAAAAAGGTGAAAGGTCACAGGTTTCATATGAGGAGGAAAATGAAGGAAAATAGAGGGAAAATGAAAAAAATAGAGGAATCAATAATAAAAATTATTCGGAGCATCATTATGATGCCTTTTTTAATTTTAGGTTTGGAATTGGTTTCAGAGAGGAGAAGAGAAGAAAGAGGAGAAAGAAGGCAAGCAAGAAAAGAAAGGACAAGGGAAAAAAAGGAAATCAAAGGAAAGTAAGGATCAATAAAGGAAAGGTTGGATCAAGTAGCTTCACCAAGAATAGTTGCAGGTAAAGGTTGCATGTATTATTTCCTAGATAGTTTTGGCATGCTTGGTATATGCATGTGTGTATTTGGTTCATTTGCTACCGAATCTTTCCTACTTTGAAAGTGGTTTTAGCCTTGATTTTCCATCTATGGATAGGCATGGTGAGAAGGGATTTATTCTTCGTTGAGCTTTGGATTTTCTTAAGGTTTTTGGATCTAGGTGAGGTGGTCTCATGAAAATCTCTCAAGAGTTGGGTATGGAGATGGTTTTCTTCAAGAATCCCTCAATAGGCTGGTGGAGACTAGAAAATTCCTCAAGGGATGGTGAAGGAATTCTAAGGCATCCGTGCTCGATTTGGTTTTGTGATCTCGGGATAAGTTTAGGTGAGATCACGTTAGTGCGAGGGTGGACATGGTTTAACCTCTAGAATCCCTTGGTTGTTTATCCATCAGTTTATCCCATGATATCCCACATTCATGCTTGGAATATGGCATGGGGGTATTGAATGAAAGAGAGATTTGGTTCAACTCAATCTATGGTTGGGTGGTACATGGAAGTCCCTAACTTTGTTGGCTTTTGCATATGATTTAGAAGAGCTCTTTCCCCTTGTAATTAATGAGTAATTATACTTGTTATTATTTTTATTTAATGGTTTTTCTATCATTTTTATTTATCTGGTTATATGCTAGTTATAAGAATGGTTTTATGACAGATTCATTGTTATGGATCTTGTCATGTTTTTACTTCTAAATGACTAGTTAACGAATGTCTGACCTAATAAATTTTATTGCTGCTATGGTGAGAGGGCATTAGAACTTCTCGGTGTCTCTTAGATAAGTTTCATGTCTATATGTTCATATGTGTATTCATGACCTGTAGATTACATGTTTATGATGTGCATGATGAAATGTATGTCATGGTTAGATCAATTTAGGTAAAGTCCTTAACTAAGTGTTGTGTTAGAGGCTTTGTCCTTATCTCATTTATAATTTTGTAAAGTTTTCTGAAGTTCTCGGCAGTGGTCTGGAGACTAGCCCTAAAATAGTGGCTTAGATCTCGTGGCCACTCTCACAAAATTAGGTTAAAAACAATGCAAGCTGGAATAAACACTGCTTGAATTTTATTGTAAACCTCAAGCATCATTAGAGGTTTACAATAAAATTCAAGCGGTGGTATTCGAGCCTCTAGGGGTACAAATCAATGAAAAAGAAAGTTAACTCAGGGTTTTGGCACCTAGAAGGGTGGTTCAGCTCTTGGGGGTCCTGTAGCACATGAGGGAAGTCAGTAAGTTCTTGTTTTGTCAACTCCATTTCCTTAAGGTTATATATGAGATTGATTCATGTTATAGTAACCCTCAGCTCATGCTTACCCTAGTAGCCTTGTGAAAGTGGGTAGATATGGGAGGAGGCATTACAAGTGTCATGGATCTACTTTTTTCCAAGAGGTATAACTTCTTTGTATCCATGAGAAGATATATATGAAACCCATGGATAGGGAGTCTATAACATTGGCTAAGAAATTTAATTTTCCAAAAGCTTCATTTTCTCTTAACTCATATGTTAGGGTTTTAACTTTGTATTTAAGTTCTCTTTTCTTCATCAAGAGAACCCTATTCTTACTTAACAACAAAATATACAAATGAAGATATGAAGGGGCACTTGATATTTTAATGCGCTTGTTTTTCAATTCAAGTGTAGTTTTTTGGTCCTCCAAATCGTCCCCATATAACACTAAAATTGAGGCATTAGAGGAAATTTCAGCCTAAAAGTGCCCATGAAATTTTCATGTAATTTCCATGTCATAATATGTAAACCAATAAAAATTCTTTAAATTTAAAAAGAGGTACATGTAAATATTTTGGAGGGAAAAGAAGAAAAACTACTTTTTTTAATTGTATTCTGTACTTATCTCCTTATAGGTTTACCCAAATTTCAAGTGTAGATACTCGTTGGATGCAAAATTAAATTCCACATCCAACGAGTACCCATTATGCATACTTTTGAGAAGACCCACCTTCATAAAAATTGTAGATACATTAAAAAAAAAAAACATTTTTCAACACGTTGTTTAATTTATCTGCAATTTTTATCAATGTGGGTATTCTAAAAAATAATGCATAATGGGTACTCGTTGGATGTGTAATTTAATTCTGCATCTAATGAGTGTCTAAACTTGAAATTTGACTAAACCTATAAGGATATAAACCACAAATGCAATTAAAAATAATAGTTTTCTTCTTTTCCCTCCAAAATTAATAAATCTTATTTTATTATTTTTCCTTAGGAGGCTAATTTTAGGCTAAAATTTCCTCTAATGTGAGTCCCTCTCCTATGTAATATGGGAATACTTACTGTACTTAATCAAGCTCATATATTTCCATTTACATCCCTACATCTGACACAGGCCCATCGTGGGTTTCCCTCATTACCTCTAGTTGTTCGTGTATATGACAAGGGGAAACCTCCTCAACTAATTCCTTTGTGTTAGAAAGGTGGTTGAATCCTTGTTCCATGAACCTGTGTTCCATTAATTCTTTCTCCATGAATCATTGTTCCATTATTACATCCTGTACATGCTCTAGTGTAGCATCAAGAGAAACCACACCAATTTTTCTTATATAATAATGGGGAGGGTTTCAACGAGGAAGGTTTAAAGAAGTGCAACAACATTGACTCACTTTTTCTTCTTCTTCTTGGCTTCTGGCACCATTATTGGGTGCTTCCTCTATGCTCTCGATATTCTGGTGGTAGGTTTGCTTTGCAATATTTATACATCATCATAATCTTATCCACCTTCTTTATTCAAGGCAAATTAGTAGTAGAAGCCTTAAGAACCCTCGTAATTTGAAAATTGTGTGGTTTGTTTTCCATATGGCAAGGTTTTGTGGGAATTTTTGTAGTCATGAGGTCATGGGGTGGAGTTTCCACTGCTAGGGAATCCTTTGGCGATGTAGCAACATTTTTATACAATGGTCTTTCAACCTTATCATCCCATGTTCTCCCTTCCTTTTTTCAGCACACTAACAACCAAAATTTTAATATGGCCATGGTGGGACATGGTTTTCAATGGCCGCTTAAATTTATGTACCGATAAGGCCATATTCCATAGGGTTTTTGCAAGAAAAAAGGGCATGTTAACCAACCTTCCATGACATTGGTGGTCTAACAACTAGATGTGTAGAATATAAACAAGTGTATGCCTCCCTTTACACGCAAAAAAAAATCTGGAAAAGGAATATAACACCATTCTAGGGTTCTTGTAATGGATTACCTTCAAATCTTCTACCTTTCGACATTAACCATTAACCTTCCTCAAGGAATTACCGTAAAATATGAGGTTGGGGTTTTGGGTGGCATACCATTGTTCGCCCATATGGGGTAACGATGTTGCTTCCACAATTTCTTTTTTTGTTACATGCAACAATTTCCCATCTACCTCATATATTTCTTCCTTGGAATGCATGGAAATTTATAGAGCTATCATCTCATTATACCCCTCTAACCTATGAATATAGTCCATCTAGCTGCATTTTGCAAAAAAAATTCTAATGTGTTTATATGACTATATAAATAATTTGTTAGGTTCTCTGGGAATTCTTCATCCTCCCATCTTTAATCAGAGTTCATAGTGGCTATGGATATGTTTGGTAAGGGAGTGGAACAATTTTAATTGGTTAGAAAAATAATAAATGGTACATGGTAATGAATTTCGTTATCATGCCAATTATTTAATCATGTGGTGTCACTTTATGTGGATTCCATTTGGCATCAGTATTTCCTTTCTATTGTGCCTTGATGTTGTACACAATTAATAGTTTCCACAATGAGAATCATTGGAATAGTAGGGCGACAGAAATTTTCCATCATAACAATACAAAAATTATGTTTTGTTGACATGCACATTTGTGGGACCGCACACCATGTTGAAAAACCTTAAATTATGTGTTTATAAATTTCAACAAGCTCAAAAGGCCTCACAAGCATTACTTTATTATATTATTTCTTACAATTTATTATTTATCCTTAAGTGAATACTATAATTTTTCAATCTTATCATATTATCGTCATTGGTTTTCAAGTTTTTCAAATTATCTTCACTGTTTCACATGCTTACTTGTTGTTTCTATGATGTTTGTTAGAACGTGCTTCAATTCATTTCACTTGATCTGTCGTCACAACCACAATTTGACACATAATATTATATGATCCCAAAAGGATAAAACTCTATATTTATGCATGTGTTATTCCATTATAGTGCTCATATAACTTAGAAGCAGATGTTGGATAACATTTCGAAAGTGTTCCATTGTTGGTTGTTAATGACATATAGTGATCATTATTTTTCGCCCTTTTTTATTTATCTCATGGTTTAATATGTTGATAATGGATAAATTAACAATAATTTAATAGTTTTTTGGTTATTTATACAATTTTGTCCCTTAAATGAGGTTGGACCTAGCAATTGGAAAAATGCAAGGTATCACAATTTGATTATGTATGTCATCATCTGTAAAGGAGAAATTATATAGTGATTAATATTTTAGCTATATTGCTTGGATTGTAACCAAGGGTAACTGACATTATTTTTTTATGTTAGGGGCTTATTGTTTACAAATTCAATGTCATTAGACTTGTATAAATAAGAGTGACTCTAGCTCACTTTGGATCATGAAACTTTGGATTTTAGGATAGCCTCATTAGAGATTTTCAGCCTACAACTTTGTGGAGTGATTTGGATGAATCTATTGCATTTTGACATTTGGAAAAACATTGTTTTCTCTCTTGGAGTTTCACTTGGGAAATTTTATGATGGATATATTCTTCATTATCTTGTAATTGTTGTTTCATGCTACAATTTTGATCTAAAAAATGTTTAATGCATGGAATATTGTCTACGTTTTTTAATGTGCCCAAATTTTGATAGATATTTGAGGAAATTTTTGCATGAATGAAGCCCTAAATGAATATTATAAGTGCATGAAATACTAAGTATTAAGGATGAATTTACCCTAGTGGATGAAGAACACACGTGGATAAACCCTAGAATGAAATTTTTCCTAGAGATACAATGTCAAAATCATATATAAGAAGTGCTAACATTGGCCAAAGCATGTCAATATGATGGAAAAACCTAGCTACAAGTTCAAAACCATAGTAACAAGTTTGAAACTGTAAGTGTAAAACTTGAGGTGCAAGCCCCTAGGTACATCGTCTAGGAGAAAACTGTAAGTGCAACACCCTAGGTACAAACCCTTCCATCGTTAAAGATGATAACCCTGGGTAATGAAAACCTAACATTAATTTTTGAAGATGAAAACCCTAGGTGCATTAAAAAAAACTTGTTAAAGTAAGTCCTAATATGCTTTGATGAAACATAAAGATCACCTAAGCAATGTATGCATGAATGAAACTCTTCATGAATATGATAAGTGCATGAAATCCTAAGTATTAAATATTCCCATACCGTAATGGGTGAAGAACACATGTGAAGAAAACCTTGCACTAAAGTTTCCCTATAGAGACAATGCCATAAATCATACAGAAGAAGCATTAACATTGTCCAAGGCATGTCAATATAATAAAAAAACCCTAGTTACAATTTCAAAACCCTAGTAAGAAGTTTGAGACCCTAAGTGAAAAACCTTAGGTGAAAACCCTTAGGTGCATAGTCAAGGAGAAAAACCTATGTGAAAAACCCTAGGTGTAATCCCTTGCATTGCTATGGATGATAACCCTAGGTACTCAAATCCTAACATTGCTTGTTGAAGATTAAGACCCTAGGTCCATTGAAAAACCCTTATTAAAGAAAGTCCTAATATCTATTAATGAAACCATAATATTACATAACAAATGTATGCATGAATGCAACCCTAAATCAATATGATAAGTGGATGAAATCTTAAGTATTAAATATTCCCTTGCCGTAATAGATGATGAACACATGTTCAGAAACCATAGCATGAATGTTGTAGTAGAGAGATAATGTAATAAAGCATATATAATAAGTACTAACGTTCTCCAAGGCATGTCAATATGACGGAAAAAATCTAGCTACAAGTTCTAAACCCTAGCAACACGATATGTAGAAATGACAATAAATTTTCTACTACTAATTAATTTGAACTGAGAAAAGGATACATGAATTTATTATACTATTTTGCGAAAAGGAAAACTCATGATAGAAACACATCAAATAACATGAAACAATCAAAACACAAGGAACACCATGATTTTACAGGGGAATCCAACTAGGAAAAATCTCTCTGCTGCTTTTCATTAATTCATATGAGAATATTGATCAATTACAATGATTGCTTCATAGATGAAGCACACACTGCACTACAATTTTGATCTCTTTCTCACTGACTTGATCTGACAAAAACTTATCCAAAATAGGCATCAAAATTCCTCATGTTTCCTTGCACAATACTTGAGGAAATTAGACCCTAAAAATTAGGATAATTCCCTATTTCCTTGTGTAAATCCTGAAGTAATTTAGCACCTTCTCCAATGCAAAAATTGTACACTCAACTAGTATACAATAATAAATAAATTAATGCCTTTTTCCTCCACTCAACAAGGAAATTAAAATTCCATGCATGACCCATGGCTATTTTTAGTAATTTATCAATTAACTAATTGATCAATGAGTTAACAACATTTATACTACTCAACTACACTCGCATTAACTTTATTCTAGACTAAAGCTCAATTAACTAAGTTTAACTAACTATAACTCCATTAGATTGCTATATTTTAGCAATCAACTCATGCACAACTCTACTTGTTGCCTAAAAAATTAACTTGATTTATTTAAATGAGTGATTTGGCCATGTCACTGCTACTAACTACAACTCAAATCATCCTACTGATGTGGAATTTCGAATTTCTCCATATGACTAAGGCATAAGCCAAATGAAGCATTTTCTTGCTACAATTTAACTCTCCCTCTAAGCAAGAAAAGGATTTCACAGAACCCCAATCCTTCTCCAGTGGAATGTACTGTAACACAACTAACACACCCTCTCCTTATTGTTGTTGCTACTACAAAAACTTCAACTGAGAAGCATCCAAAATAATGAACCAACTGTATCTCTATGTTGCAACTGTCTCTTGCATCTCTAACTACTATTTTCCCTCAATATCTGACTACATAAGCTGTAATTGATTCTGATGTTATTGAATACTATGGGCCCCTGTACAAAGGGTAATGATCCATGAGAAGAGTACATTGCAATTGCTACTACATTCCTATGGACATTGCCAAAATATTTGCAACTTTGGGACTAAGGTTATACATCGCCCTACCTCACTCCTTGAGGTATGGTTGCATGCACGGTGAAATCTACCTCTATATTTTACATATTCTTAACTTTAAGACCAATTTTTTTTAATTTTTTAGTAGTAACATGCTTCATAAAAGCTTTCCCCTTACTGAACATCACATCATATCCAAGGTCTTCAAGTACAATAACATAAAATAAGTTTTTCTTCAGACCAGGTAGATAAATTGCATCCTATAGGTGAAGATGGGATCCTAAATCTCTCTTAGATTTGATAGTGCCAATCCCTTTTGTATTATGCCTTCCATCATCTCCAAGCTCTATGTGTATTTATAAGTCATTCGCTTTTAAGTTGTTAAATAACTCATTACTTTTGTTCATATGATATGAGGCACCAAATTCTAGGTACCACTCACTCCCTCTTACTGCACATGTCATACAAGAAATGACGGTGAAATCCAACTCAAACTATGATGCAAGATCATATCTTCCTGCTCCTGTTGCAAGCTCCTTATCAGATTTCTTGTGTGGAAACTTTGTCGCATAGTTTCCATACTCATGGCATTGAAAGCATTTAATGTTATTGAGGTATTTCTTATTTCCATGGTTCTGGTTGTATTTTGCCTTGCCTTGGGCCTTATTTAATTTTCCACCAAGAGCATAGTATTATTCTCTTAATATCTATATGTGACACCATGTCTAATGTTTCTTCTAATATCCTCCTACAATAAATTAGACCAAATTCTCTCCCAAATTGGTATATTATCTCTTGCATTAACTAAATATTGATCGCTATTCCAGGAATTTTGAAGGAAAAGGATGTTAATCTCACATGTTTAGATGGGGCCACATTTTCTCCTACTCCTCTAAGTTCATCTCGAACTTGAATGAATCTGGATAAATACCGAGGAATGGTTTCATTTTTCTACATTTGAATGTTCTTTAGCTTATCTCTCAATTCCAATTTATTATCATCATTTTTGCTCTAGAATAGATTTGTGATATTTTTACACATTGAAAAAGGAGCCTCCTTGCCATGTAATTTCGAAACCACATGATCTACGACATCCTCCATAATAATCCTCCTGCCTTTTGTTGTGTATTTCTTCCACTAAGAAAGTGATTTTCATCTGATGCTGCTAGTTTTGGAATATAAGTTTTTGTGTATTACTATACTCCATTGTAATGCAGGACAAATTCCATCCTATATTTCCAAGCACATAAATCTGAGGTTCCCTCCAATGGATACTCAAGCTTCAATCCAGTGAAAGATATTTTTTCTGCATTAAAGATAACCTACACCAAAAGCTTTGAAATCAAAATTTCTCTGAAAGAAGATATTGAACAAGGTTTATATGTAGTCTTATAGGTTTATAAGTATAAATGGCAAGAAATTTTCTATTGCTAATCAATTCAAACTGGAAATAAGAGACACAAATTTCTTCTGTTATTCGGCGAAAAGGAAAGAACACGATAGAAATGCATGCAATAACATGAAACCATCAAAACACAAGAAAAAAAATTATTTTACATGTAAACCCAACTGGGAAACACCCTTCTGCTACTTTTCATTAATTGAGAATAAAATATGGATCAATTAGAATGACTCCTTCACACATGAATCACACCATGCAGTGCAATTCTAATCTCTTTCTCACTGACATACTTTGATAAAAAATTATCCAAAATATGCCTCTTCCTTCCTCCTATGTCCTTGCACAATAATTGAGGAGTTTATCCCCTATAAAATAGGATAATTTCCTATTTCCTTGCACAAATCCTTAAGGAATTGACCACCTCCTCCAATGCAAAAATAGTACACTCAACTGGTATACAATAATAAATGCAATGGTACCTTTTACCCACTCAGCTAGGAAATTCAATTTCCATATATGAATAGGGCTATTTTTAGTAAACTGATAAGTCAATTGAGAGATCAATGAGTTAACAACAATTATACTACTCAACTCAACTCCTACTGAATCTATTGTAGACAACAACTCAGATAACTAGCTTTAAATAACTATAACTCCACTAGATTTTTAGATTTTAGCAAAAAACTCATGCACAAATCTGCTTGTAACCTGTAAATTAGAATTTATTGATTTAACTGAGTGATTTTTACATGCCATTCCTACTAATTACAACTAAAGTCATCTTGTTGATGTGGAATTTTTAATTTCTCCATTTAAATAAGGCACAAGTTAAATGCAGCCTTTTAATGTTGCAATTTAACAACTTTGAAACCCTAAGTGTAAAAACCTAGGTGAATTTTCTAGGAGAAAACCCTAAGTGAAAAACCCTAGTTGCAAACCATTTCATTGTTAAATATGATAACCCTAGGTAATGAAAACCGAGCTTTTTCTTATTGAAGATGAAAAATACTAGGTGCATTGAAAATCCGTTGTTAAAGAAAGCCTAATATGCATTGATGAAACCATAAGATGACCTAAGACATGAAGGATTATCTATAAAACATGTATTGTAGAGAGGATTAGAGTCCTCAAGACGACAAACTTTGATCTTGGTGGAGCACAAGGTTAGAATTTTGAAGCATAGTTGGAGCTTGTTTTGTTGAATATTGAAGTCTTCGTATAGAGTTGGAGCCCTGAAGGAATCACAAGTTTGATTGTACAAAATGAAAATTGATTTTTTGTAATTTAGGATTGGAGTCCTCGCCATTTTTTAATAAAAATATTTATTTTTATATTCATGTTTGTGTTTTGTTTTAAGTGATCTTAACTGGTAAAATAATAATTGCAAAAGGAAATAATAATTCAGCACCCCTCTCAGTCTTTCCAACAATTAGACATAAATAAACTATAATTAAAAGACATAATTCAACTAAATTGAATTTTTAGACACAACTGAATTGTAATCCAAATGACACATTTGAACTATAATTAGAATGTAATTCCATTATATTCTTTGACTGACAATTACATTCCTTACATACACATTGTGTTCAAATACAAAAAGGGTACCAGAAACTAAAGTGAGCTCATATATAAAAAATAGAGCTTGAATTAGTACATAGAAAGTATTGAAATAATGATTTTTATTCTGCTATAATAACATCATAAGAAATAATAACACCATAATAACCTCGATAGCAACCACAAGAAATATGAATTCATTGGTAGACCACCTATGTCGATGATAATGAATGAAAATTGGTGGAGCACATGTTGATTCCTCCTCATATCTTTCACATCCACTTCCATTGGATGCTTCTTCACAAATCATATGATCCGGATTTATGCAGGAACGCAACAGAATATAGAAATAACCATAAACATAGAAATACAGTGGAAATACAGCTTCATTTCGTTAATATCAAATCACATAAATATTCTTACAAACATAATGGAAATAAAATAGCTAGGGTGCTGGTAGCGAATCTTTGAGAAGAGATGTGGCGACTACAGACCTCTGAACTGTCTTATAATGAGGCTCGACGGCCTATTTATTATGGAGAAACAATGGATAAATCTAAACGTCCAAAAACCTAACCCTAGGAGATGAAGCGCAAAAAATATGGGCCCTATTTGGGTAAATTGGTGTTTCCACTTCCTAGGGATGTAACTTCGGCATACTATCTCCGTTTCGGGCTTCAAAATGGCTCCGGAAGTTTAGGACTCGAAAAACTGCTAAAAATAGTAATTTGTGAAGAAAATGAAAGAGACAATGGTGGGGCCCCAAGTGGAATAGGTGGGTGGCCACCAATATCCACCTCGATCATTCCTCCCCCCTTAGGAAGCAATGGTACCCATTGCGTTGAGTTATTCCATGAGATGAGGAAAATTCTGTTGAACTTTGTCCCTGGTGAACCACTTACCTTGGTGCAGGAGTTGGCCAGCTTTGACAACCCGATACAGTTGGATCTTCTGTCAGTGAGTGTTCTTGATTTGCATGTCCATGATACAATCTATGGTGGTCGGGTCCATGTAGTCTGGGTTTAACTCTTTTGGTGTGAGTTCTTCTGCAATGTCAGAGGTGTCCAATAGAGGTGGGAAGTAGGGACAAAGGCGGTCTACATTGAATACTGGGTGCAGACCAAGGAATGGTGGAATACTGAGCTTGAAGGCATTGTTCCCTATAGCCTTGATGATGGAGTACGGCCCATATCGGAGCAGGAAAATCTTGCGGTGGGGTCTAGTGAGGCACTCCTTCTACAAATGTAGCCACACTTTTTCACCCACCTGGAAGTTGTGTGGCACCGGATGTTGATCATGTCATTGCTTGTACTTAGCATCGTCTCTATCCAATATGTCATGAACCTGTTGGCGGATGTGTTGAATGCGCTCAATGAAGTTGTTTTCTTTGTCAGCTTCCAACTGGACATGAGCCGAATTGACTTGAGTAGCTGCAAATGGCATGGCTATGTCAATGGGACATAGTGGTTGGAATCCCAAGCCCACCTGAAAGGGGTTGTGGCCAGTTGAGCTGTGGAGAGCCCGATTATAACTGTGTTGTACATAGGGAAGGTCTCATCCCATGTGCGTGGATGCTTTGAATTGTACATGCATAGAATGTGTACAATCATCCTGTTGACGACCTCTGTCTGGCCATCAGTTTTGGGATGGAAAGCTGTGGACTTGGTGAGCTTGGTGTCCAACATTGACCAAAGGTTGGACCAAAATGTGCTGAGGAACCTGCTGTCGCGATCTGATATAATAGACTGTGGGGTCCCAAAGTGCACCCACACTCATTCAAAGAATAGTTTAGCAGTGGCTTCTATTGTGATATTCTTCTTGCAGGCCGCCATAATGGCCATCTTTGAGAATTTGTCGAAGACCATGAAAACACAGTCGTTTCCATGCTTAGTAGAAGGAAGGCCTGACATGTAATCCATGGAGATGGATTCCCAAGGTCGACTAGGGGTAGGTAGCGGAGTATAGGGCCCTTGATTCTTGATGGTCGGTTTGGAAATGGCACAAGTAGTGCAGGATCTGATGTACTTACCGACATCCTGTCGAAGGTTCGGCCAATAGAAATACTTCTGAAGTACTGCCACTATTTTCTCGACGCCAAAATGCCCAGCGACTCGATTGTAGTGCACTTCCCATATCATCTTGGCACGCTTGCTTGACGAAACACAAAGGTGTCCCAGGTGACATAATAGTGCATCTTGGAGGTGAAAATTTGGACCTTGCATACCCTTCAAGAGTGCCTTGTATGTGTAGCTAAATTCTGGATCGATATTGTAGAGAAGCGGCCAATCAGAAGTCTCATGCCCACAATAGTTGAGAACAGTGGTTATGGCCACGATCGGTGGTCGACTAAGGCAATCTGCAACATTATTGGTGCTACCCTTCTTATACTTGATGTTCAAATGAAATTGTTGCAGATATGTGGACCACTTCTGATGGCGATTTATTTTATAATTTCCCTTGTGTCTGTATGAACTGCAAGGGTCGATGGTCTGTGTGGATGATTTTCTCCTTCCCTAAAATGTAATGCTTCCATTGTCGACAAGCCTACATAATGGAATACATTTCTTTGTCATAAGTGGGATACTTTCGAACTGTGTCGGACAATGTCTCACTATGATATGCCACTAGATGCCCCTGTTGAGTAAGAACTGCCCCAATAGCATAGTCAGAGGCATCTATCTTGACCTCAAATGGTTGTTGCAAGTCTTGTAATGTGTGCACTGGGGTAGAACAGAGGCTATGTTTCAATTCTACAAATGCCTTATGTTGATATTCCAACTAACAGAATTTTTCTTTCGCTCCTCCCTTGGTGACTTGACTCAAGGGCCAAGTGATATGAGAGAATCCCAACACGAACCTGCGGTAGAAATTGGCAAGACCCGGAAAGTTGCGAAGCTTTGTTAGGGTGGTTGGGGCTAGCCAATCTCGAATGAATTGGATCTTGGTTGGATCCACATGCACCCCCCTTTCATCAATAATGTGTCCCAAATATTGAACCTGGGTCATGCCAAAAGTGCACTTCTCCAAATTGGCACACAACTTGTGTTGCCGCAGTGTTTGGAGGATTTCTCGGATGTGGTGGAGGTGATCTTCCTAAGTCTGGCTGAAGATAAGAATGTCATCCAAGTATACCACTACAACTGAGTTGGTGAGTGGACGCAAGATGTCGTCCATCAACCTCATGAAGGTTGTGGGAGCATTTTTCAATCCGAAAGGGATGATGAGCCATTCGAAAAGGCCCTCCTTGGCTTTGAAGGCAGTCTTCCACACATCAGAGGGTTCAATTGGTACCTGGTGATACCCAGACCTCAAGTCGATCTTGCTGAAATATTTTTCCCCTTTGAGCTGGTCCAGAAGGTCATCAATCCGTGGGATCGGGTACCTATTTCGGATAGTGATCTTGTTCAATGCCCGATAATCAATACAGAGTCTCCAAGTCCCATCCTTATTCTGTACCAATAGGATCGGGCTCCCATAGGGCGATGAACTGGGCCGGATGTGACCTTTCTGCAGCAGCTCCTGAATCTGCCTCTTGATTTCATCATTCTCCATAACAGAGCGCCTATAGATCGGTCCATTGGGTAGCAGCGCACTTGGGGTCAGGTCAATGGGGTGCTTAACCTAACAGTGTAGAGGCACCCCTGTGGGTGAGGTGAAGATGTCCCCGTACTCCTCCACAACCTTATCCATTTTTTGTTGTCGTGTAGAGGAGCCATGTCTGGAGGTCGTGGCCATAGTCTTCTTCTTTCCCTGGAGGCAGATCATCAGGAAAACAAATTTCCTGGTTTGGGAAATGATCTTACTGCATTGTTTTGCAGTAACCAAACAGATAGTGGGAGGCGGTGGTACCTCTGGTATCCTGTACAATTTATTTCCCAAAGTAACAATAACAGCGTGAGGCCAGGACTCATACACAGCGTGTCGCTTCCACAAGTATGGTTGGCCTAATAATACATCAGAAACATAAGTAGGATAAATGTCACACAATACCTCATCTGCGAAGGGCTTGATGCTATAGGGAAGGCGACACTGCTGGCTAACACAGAGATCCTGTCCTTGGTGAAGCCACCCGATGGTGTATGGTTGTGGGTGTGCTATGGTCGGCAAGCCCAACCGCTTCACGACATCTGCTGAAATGAGGTTCTTTTTGCTCCCATTGTCAACAATGAACCATAGTGGGGAACCCTTTACCCACATCTGTGAGTGGAAGAGACGCTCTGCCTCCTCTGGATCTTATAGTTCCTCCTTCTGGATCTTCATAGTGGCAACAGTGGCGTTGGGCTCCACATCAATAATCTTCTTCCCTTTGTCATTCACCTTGCCAGGTTCTGATTCAGAGTCAGAGCATGCATCTGATTCAGAAGCCCTCATCTCGGCCACCAGCGACTGCTTGGCCTGACACTCACTTGTGTTGTGAGTGGAGCTCTTATGGAACTCACACCAGTTTCCTGTGTTCTTCTTTGGCTTCGTGGTGTTGTTCTTTGCTTGTGTCTTTGGCAGGTTTTCTTGGTCCTCCATGCCTTGGCTTTGTCCTATGTTCTGCGGTTTGGGGGCACCTTTCCCTTTATTTTGATTCATAGATCCGAAGTCTCACTTCTTCTGTTTGAATTTCTGTTCAATCTTGGCAGCATACCGGTATGTCGTACCAAGTGTGGAGATGTCGAGGAACTCCATTTCCTCCTGAATGTATCTATGCAGACAACCACGATACTTTAGCACTAAATTTTTCTCTGAATCTTTGATACCCAACTTTTTGCGCAGGGTATGGAACAGATTTGTTAGCTCATGCACATCTTGATCCCTTTGTTGCCGCAACGTGGTCCATTGTATGTACTTGTTCTCATAGCTCCCCTCGGGATAGTAGTGTTCCTTGATGGCATCTCGGAAAGAATTCCAAGTGGGTACGGTTGAGAACAGAGAGGGTTATGTCTTGTACGTTTTCTCACAGTAGGTTTCCCACCAGTCCTTGACATGGGGGGTAGCTTTGAGGAGTGTAAAAATAATCTTCTCGCGGTCGGAAAAATCATGAACTGAGAAATATCCTTATAATAGATTCAACCATCTATCTACGGCATCTGCATCTATTTGACCCTCAAATATGGGAATTTCAAAGTTTACTTGTACCTTAAAGGGAGTTGTGCCTCCAGAGTGGCTGCTGGATGCAGATGCGCCGCCGGTGGGCAGTCGTTGAAGGATCTGGGAAAATTTATCCATCATCGCGTTCCTTTGTTTTTGAGGGCCTCCTCGAACAATTATTTTATAGGATCTCCTGCTCCCTTATCTTTCCTTTCGTCCCCCATGGGCATCCGTCGAGGTTTGCGAGGCTGATCTTGAAAAGGTTCTACCAGATCGAGCCCTAACTCCTTATACCCCGACCTCGTTGGGGACATGCAAAGAAGGATCGATAAAAAGCAGACCGCTCTGATGCCACTGATCCAGATTTATGCAGGAATGCAAAAAAATACATAAATAACCATAAACATATAAATACAGCAGAAATAAGGCTTCATTTCATTAATATCAAATCACAGAAATATGCTTACAAACACAATGGAAATAAAATAGCTAGGGTGCTGGTAGCGAATCTCTGAGAAGATATGTGGCAACTACAAACCTCTGAACTGTATTACAATGAGGCTTGAGGGCCTATTTATTATGGAGAAATAATGGAGAATTCTAAACGTCCAAAAACCTAACCCTAGGAGATGAAGCGCCAAATCTATGGGCCCCGTTTTGGTAAATTGGTGTTTCAACTTCCGAGGGATGTAACTTTGGCATACTATCTCCATTTGGGGCTTCAAAACAGCTCCAAAAGTTCAGGACTCGAAAAAATACTAAAAATAGTAAGTTGTGAAAAAAACTAAAAGAGACAATGGTGGGGCCCCAAGTGGAATAGGCGGGTGGCTGCCAATATCCACCTGGATCAGTATATCATCAACAACCCTTCGATGATCTGATTGATAAGTTATGGTAAATCTTTGGAACTGAGAAGTAACGTTTTTTGCTTCTCTGAGAAGGGGTTTCAGATTTTGACTTCTGACTTGATAAATTTTGGTCATTTGATTACATATTAATTCTAAGTTGGTGTAAATGACATTGTAATTTTCACCATAATTCCTTGGTGTTGTTATCCCATCAACTAGGGAAATATAGTAAGCTTCATTATTTGTTGTTATGTCAGCAATTTCTCTACTATACTGATATTCTTGACTTAGTGCTTCATTGTGAAGCACAAATCTAATCCATTCTTGACCAGGGTTCGGATGGCACCAAACCTAAATGATTAGAGTCAATTTCTCTACCATATGCAAAATAAGAAAACAAATTGATGATATATTTTTAGATTTTGTTCAAACACATTGCAAAAACTCACTATTATAGTGGCAACAACACATTGTTATAGTGGTGGAAAATCCTTGTTAGAGTGTTGGAAACACATGAGCGAAATGGACACATCATTATGAAAATACAAAAAATATGTTTTCATATGGTTAATCAAATCATATATCAATGAACTAGAATTTTAAAAGGTTGCAAGGAATGTTAACTTCCTAAGTTTCCAAATTCAAGGCATGTTAAGAGACAAGCATCCACATTGTTGGACAATACCATCACATTTTGACATTTGAAATTCATATCCCAAAAAAATTACATTACCTTAAAACATTTGTTAATCATTGTGAGGATGTCCTTATACATCAACCACAATAGTTCTAAGGAAATCATGGAAAAAAACGCACGCAGGGAAAGTCTAAAGGAAAATGAAAGGTAGAGTATATATATATATATATATATATATATATATATATATATATATATATATATATATTATGCGATTTACAATTTTGGCTTTACTTATGAGAATAAGGTCTTGTTCTGAGAAG
Source organism: Pinus albicaulis (assembly GCA_034641835.2). Lineage (NCBI taxonomy): Eukaryota > Viridiplantae > Streptophyta > Pinopsida > Pinales > Pinaceae > Pinus > Pinus albicaulis. Next base: position 361,123,093 of record CM076572.1, on the reverse strand, counting down.
ATATGCCTATTTTGATTAAGTTGTGACATAGACAGTAACAATATATATCAGAAGTCAGCTCATATAGGTGTTACAATATTGGAATTATAATTTTAGTGACAATAAGCTTATAAACATGATCGATTCATGAAGTTTTTACATCACTGCCTTTCGATATACCATAGTAAGAATTTTGTAAATGCTTGTTTTGGTAGGTTTTTTATACCATTGTAGTTCCTTTTGAAATAAATACAGGTGAACTAAAAAGGTTTATTAGTTTTACTATTTTGACCTAGGTTTATTAGGTCGATCTAAATTTACAAGGTTTAATAGATTTATTAGGTTCACCTAAGTTTACTAGTTTAACTGTGGTTTATTAAGATCACTTATTTTTATTAGGTTTACCAAGTTTACCTAAGCTTATTAGGTTGACATAGGTTTTCTAGATTTAACTATGTTTACTATATTTACTAGGTTGACTTAGGTTTTCTAGGTTGAACTAGGTTGACCTAGGTTGACAAGCTTTAGTAAGTTTATAACTAGGTTTACTAGATTTACGAGGTTGACCTAGGTTTATTAGGTTAACAAAGGTTTACTAGGTAGACCTAATTTTACTAAGTTGACCTAAATTTACTATGTTGGCCTAGTGTTACTAGATTGACCTACATTAACTAGGTTGACCTAGGTTTATTAGGTTTATAGGTTTAATAGGTTGACTTAGGTTTACAATGTTGACCTAGATTTATTAGGTTTACTAGTTTGATTTATGTTTAAGGTTTATATATGTTTACTTGGTTGATCTATGTTTACTATAATTTCTAAGTAAGCCATAGTTAACCATGGTCAACTAGTTAACCATAATCAATGATGGTAAACTATAGTCAACCATTGTCACCATGGTTGGTTGTTGTAAACCTTGGCTGATTCATTTCAACATGATCAAACATGAATAACCATGATGAACCATATTCAATCATAATCTATCATAGATAACTAAAGTTTAATGTGGACAACCATGGTCATCCATAGACAACTAAATGTTTTCAATAATAAACCCTCCTCAACCATAACTAGAACATATTTAGCCATAGTCAACCATGGCATACTATCCTCCCTGCACACATATCTGGTTAACTAGCTCAACATCGATGTCATTTTCCACCTTCGATACCCTTATCAATAGTAAAAATGGTGGAAAATGAAGCCTATCAATGTATTTAGACCAATTTATTAATGTGGTTGTGTTAATTTTATTGCTATCTAAATCTCAAAAGACCTAAACATTCGAAGCCTATCTGATTGACCTCTAACATTGAGATATCCATATTTAATTTTTAATAATCTCAATTCTAATTTTTTTAGCTTTTATTAGTGAAAAATATTTTACCTTATGAAAAAATCATCACTATAATAATAATAATAATAATAATAAAATTATAATTAAGTTAATCAAATTTTTTATTATAATTAATTTAATCAAAGTAGTCATCGTTGGACTGTTTGGATCAATTACTACGGAAATGATTAAGTGAGAATTGTTCGACTATGGCTATCAATCCTTTGTAATGTCAGCACACATAGAGAGAGAACAGAAATAAATTTGACTTAAAAAATATGTAACAGGAGCATGACTGATTAAACAAACAAGTTCTCACAATGTTGACAAGCGAAGTTCCTCAACGGTGACCAATAATTTTCTGCAACAACGAATCAACGAGTTGTATTAACATATGAACTAGTTGGTTCACCCATTGTGGACATTCACTCGGACATTGGGCAAACTTGTTGCTCACCGTTGCGGAAACTCACTTGTCACTATTGTGAAAACTCACTGTCACCTTAACAAAATCAACAACAACTCACATTAAAATTTTTAACAGAAAATAGGAATTTAACAAAAACGGGTAGCAATTTACCTCTGATCACTTGATTTCAACAATATGATGCTCTGCAAATCGACGTGACATATTCTAACCAGCCCAGTCCATGTTTTAACCTAAAACCCGAAGATTTGTAACAACAATGATCTGATCTGTTAGAAAATTTGCTAACATGAGTAAACAAATGCAGAAATTGAAGATAATTTTCCTTTGTTGGGTCGTCGTTTCTATGGATGTCTTGAATTCTTGTTGCAAATGTATTTCACAGTTGAGTACCTATGCTATGCAAATGGAAATGGGGGGAGTCTTGGTAGAGGAGAATGGGTTGGAATGCAGATGAGAAATGAGAGGGAAGCGTGTTATCGTTTGAATATTAGAGATGCATTGTTCTCGAATCCAAAAAACCTCTCGGTTACCACAAGCAAATGAGATTTTGAAATAGTGAACTTGTATAAGATCAATCGACGAATTTAGGAGGGAAGAATGGAGTCCATAAATTCTATTATCTCAACGTCTCATTTCAAAATTCAAAATGCGCCAAATTCCGACCACCTCTCTAGAATTTGAAATTCCAATAAATTCGCCATTGAATTTTGTTTTTGTGTGGAAGACGTCCTATCGTTTGTCGTGTGGTGGTCTGGCTCAAAAATTGTAACTTGAGGGTGAAAATAGAACAAACAGCGTGTAGACGGTAACGATGATGGATGTTGGAGAGAGACGGAGACGAATACTTTTTCTCGGTGGAGACGAAGACGAATACTTTTTCTCGAAGACTTCTACTCAACAGAGACCACAGGGAGAAGTGGAATGGAGGACTCTCGCTGATGACAAGTTGGCACTACACCCAAAGGGTGATACGTCGACTCGTTATACACTACTCCCTTTTTAAATGCTTGATCCAACCTTGTGCTTTTGACAAATAATCAAACGTAAGTTAATGAGTTATTATCTTGAAATCCCTTTAAACATTACTATAAAAACAAAAAAATGTTTAAGATGTATTTTTCCACTAATTCAGTCGGGATATGTCATAAAGCTAGTATATCTCTCCCGTTTCGCAAAAATAGGCATAACTCCAAAAGTTATTCCAAACATGCACAAGCTTATAGACAACACACATTGGGTATTTTTACATGTCCACAATAGTCAATGTGCTTAAATCAACATTATATATTTTACAAGTATCATCACTAGTGGACTCCATTTTTTATTTAATCAAAGGTATTTGTCCACCATAAATTCTCGTTACTTTGAATTAAACCTTGGTTTTCTAGAAAACCATTATTTTATAATAGAAATAGCACAAAGCAACGCTTCCATATCTTCATCCTTTCTTGAGAGTGCATCTGCAACAACATTTAGTTTCCATTTTTTGCAGATGATTTCAAATTCATAACTCAACATCTTTGTCACCTATTTTTGTTGATCTTCTAAAGATAATCTTTGTTCCAAAAGGTATTTAAGACTATCATGATCATTTTTTACCTTTAAGTGTTTTCCCATTAGGTAAGGTCATCATTGATTTAGTGAATGTAGTATTTCCAACATTTCCTTCTCATAAATAGCTTTTTGTAAATATTTTCCTTTGATTGGATGGATTTCAAAAGCAATGGGTCTTCCTTTTTGTATTAAAACAACACCAATTCCATTTCCTGAGGCATCACATTCCATAATAAAGGTTTTTATGAAGTCTGGCGTAGCTAAGACTGGTGCTAGGAACATTGCCTCTTTAAGATGTTCAAAGGCCTTGGTTTCTTTAGGAGTCCATGAAAATGCATCTGTCTTCAATAATTTTGTTAGATGTGCTGCTATTTTCCCATAATTTTTAACAAACTTGCGATAATACCCTGTTAACCCGTGAAATCCTTGCAACTGCTTTATGGTTGTGGAGACTTTCCATTCTTAATGGATTTAATTTTGTTAGTGTCTACCTTAACACCCCCTTGAGATACAATATGACCAAGATATTCCACCTCTTGCACTCCAAAGAAAAATTTGGAGGTTTTTGCATATATATATGTTTCTCCTCTAATTGTTTGAGCACCCTGTCAACATGTTGAACATGATCCTTCCAAGACCTGTTGTAGATTAGTATATCATCAAAAAATACTAAAACAAATTTTTTAAAGAAGGGTTTCAAAATGGAATTCATCAACCCTTGAATTGTAGAAGGTGCATTGGTAAAGCCAAAGGGCATGAACAAAAATTCATAATGACCCCCATGAGTTCGAAATGTTGTTTTCAGAATATCTTCCGTATTCATTTTAATTTGATGATATCTTAAATGGAGATCCAACTTGGTAAAATAAATTGTTCCATGTAATTCATCCAAGAATTCATCAATCACAGGAATGGGAAATTTATCTTTAATAGTGAGCTTACTGAGCTCCCTATAATCTAGACACATGTGCCATGATCCATCCTTCTTGTGCACCAATACTACCAGAGTAGAGAAAGAACTTTGACTAGGTTGAATTATACCAATCTCTAACATTTCTGCAATCATACGTTCAATTTCGCTCTTTTGGACATAAGGATATATGTAAGGCCTGATGTTTGGAGGAAAAATTCCTAGAATCAAATGAATATCATGATCATGATTGCGAATAGGTGGGAGTCCTTTGGGAGTTTCAAACACCTTGGAATGATTTTCCAAGGCTTTTTGGGGATCTGGAGAAATAGATGATTTTGATGTTGGAACTTCTAGTGAGTATAATTGTGCAATTACGCCTCATTGTTCTTTCTTCAAAATATTTTTCATGACATTAGAGCTTATTATCATTCTCGGCTTCCCTGCGATACCCTATAATTCAACTTCCTTTCCTTCCAAAAACAAATTCAAAAAAGTTGTTGAAAATTAAAAGCTATCGTCCCCAAAGATTGTAACCATTGTACTCCTATTACAACATCAGTACCTCCTATTGGAATGAAAAGAATTTTTTTATTCAATACATATTTCCCCGTGGTTAGCTTTATATTATGGCATTTTCTAGAGAAATTTATAGTTCCTATGTTTGCAACCATTACTTGACACTCTAGTGCTGGGTATAGGAAGAAATTCAATTCCTTGGCTACCTTACAATGGATAAAATTATGGGTACTACCCGAATCAATCAACACTATTAAATTTTTATTCTTGATATGTCCTTTTATCTTAAGATTTTGAGGAGTGGTAATTCTTGCCAATGCATTACAAGATATGGTCATACTCATTTATTCTTTCTCTAGGGTTGGTTCTTGGTGTATACCCCATTCTTTTGAATTTTATTGTTCATTTTCTTCCTCCTCTTCACAATATAGGTAAAATGATATCTTCTCAGCACACTTATGACCTTTAGTTTATTTTCTCACCACTATAGCAAAGCCCTTTTGCTCTTTTCTCTTACAATTTTTTTGGTGTCAACCTTGTAGGTTGTGGAAGTCTAGGTGTAGAAACACTTCCATCTTTATAGATGTGAGTGGTAGGCTTCCTTGTCGTCATAATTTTAGTTTCAATTTTTCTTGCCAATCTGAATTCCTTCTCCAATGAATCAACTTCCAAAATGAAAACATCATGTTGGATGTTATCCTTTAAATTCCCTATGAAGACATCAATCTTGTGTTCCTCTAGAATATTAGTTACCATTATATTCAATTTTTGGAAGTCCTCAATGTGCTCCACCATTGAACCCTTTTGTTTGAGATTTATCAATTGGCTAAATAAGGTGTTGCTCTTTGTATCCTCATAATGCGCTATCATTTCCTCCGTAAAAATTGACCAAATGAAAAAAAAATTACGAGAGAAAAGCCATCGATGCCATACTAATGTATTTTGTTTTAAATATAAAGTTACAATGCGTAACTTTTGTGTTTTTTTCACATTATGGATATACAAATATTTCTCCATATCTAGTATCCATGTTACGGGATCCTTTCCATCAAACTTCCTCATATCTATCTTTGGAATATGGTGGGTATTCAATCCAACATTAGAGTTTATGAAATCATTATTAACATTTATTTTGTTCTTATCATGAGTTTCCTATGCTAACTTTTCACCATTAGGAATCATTTCTTGTATCAACTTGGTCAAACCTTCCTTCAAACCTTCCATGTCTTCTTTTAGATCATTCTTCATGTCTTCCATGTTGTATTTCATTTTTTCATCTATCTTAGCTTCCATGTCATCCATATTAGCTTCCACGCCTTTCTTGAAACCATCCATATTAGCTTCCACACCTTTCTTCAAAACTTCCATTTCATTTTTTGTTACTCTTTGAGAGAGCGAAATTTGGTGCACTTGGTCTTATAATCTTGATATATCATGTTGCACTTCTTGTTGGGAAAAATATTGAGAGGGGGGGGTGAATCAGTATTTAGGACTTACTCAAAACTTTTTACTTTTCCACTCTCTAAAACCCATAAGCTATTTTACTTAACCAGACTCGCGTATATACACGGATACCCTTCACAAAACTCGCGTATGTACAGAGATCTTAATATGCAATTAATTCTTTACTTTGATCCTTGCATTTATTCATTCATCAGATGTTTATATAGCAGTAGACATGTGCAGTAATAACAAAATAAATCATCACACATAAGCATCACACATGAAAACCAGGATTTTAGGTGGAAACCCAAGTCGGGAGAAAACCACCGCTGTCGTTGTCTCAGCCTTCAATATTTTATTATAAAGAAAACATCTTACAACTATGTACTGGCACAGACTCATACCAGTACGCAGGCACTCACCTGCGCTTGTTTACCAGCCTCTCTTGGAAGGGAGCTACAACCCCCTGCTCTCGTTTACCAGCCTCTCCTGGAAGGGAGCTACGACCCCCTGCTCTCGTTTACCAGCCTCACCTGAAAGGGAGCTACAACCCCCTGACTGAAGGATACAACCCTCAGCACCACCATGGACCACGTTTCATCAATTTTCACACTGGATCCAAAATCTTTCTTTAGAGCACAACTTGCAGGCCACTTTTCATCATATTTTCAGACTGGACCCACTCCACACATTTAAGCTCAATCATACATAAAAACTGATACTTATCAATTCAGACAACCCAGAACTGTAGAATAAATCATTAACAGATAACAGTAACACAACAGAACAGATCAGACATTTCATACTTCATTCTTCAGCAAACCCTAGATTTAATACTTGTTTTCCTTTCACTGATACCGCGTATATACGCGCTTCCATTCACATCAACCCGCGTATACATCTGCACATTACAGAACAACCCATACGTGCTTTATCTTCATCAAACCCGCGTATATACGCGCTTCCGCTGCGACAAACTTGCGTATATATCTTCAGACATTATAGGGCAGCATACTTCTTTAAATCAGATATTCGGTTCAGATTTAACTCTTCACTTCAGACAGATGTTCGCCTCATCTCAGATTTAAACATTCCACAAACAGATCTAGAAGATACAAATACATTTCAGATCTAGATAACCTTCTTCATCATTTTCTTCATAGGTGCATCACAGATTCAGATCTATCATCAAAATGTTACCCTTTCCATTCAGACATACTTCAGAGTGAAGTACCCATTCAAACCAAGACTCATGCACACCCCTTGCACAATGATTTTCTTCTCCTTATATAGGTTTACCCTTTTTTCAATACCATGAGCCAAAACCACATCACTTCCGATGGTATTCCTGGACGGGATCAAATAGATAACCTAGCGCTCAATACAATGGGTCAATACCATGGTAGTAACCCCTGGTTTTACATATTAGAGCGAATTTTACCATACGCGACTTGGCACGTTATTTCCCGCGTGCATACGCTACTTATATCAAGCAAACACGCGTATGCCTTGTGACATACTACTCTTGCACATACTGATATTTCTTACTTCTGCAACTTATGTACTACTTGTAGAACATCAGATTTACATCGCTAATAAACTCATCAAGTATCAAGGACAACTTCCTCAAGTAGGTTGCCATCATCTTCATCAAGTGGGTTGCCATCAAGGACAACACTCTGCATCATATTGCCAACAATCTCCCCCTTCGGACTTGATGGCAACCACGATGGTGTTTGATCACCACAACAGATAGATACATTTATTATAACCATTATACAATAACCATGTTACTCTCCCCTTATTCAAACACCATGTCACTCTCCCCCTTTGACATCAAGGGCAAAGGGCGGATCAAAACCAACACAAGGTTTTTCTCCTCATGTAGAAAGAAGAGCGCTATAGAACTGATGTGTACTGAAGTTACCATGCTCCCCCTAAGTTCATGCTGAATGTTCAAACATATTTTTCAATGAATTACATGACTCTATGACCTTCCTATCACCAAGGACTCATACTTACATCAAATATCCAACCAAGTGGATTTACATATGAGACTCAAGTACCCAACCAAGTGAGTTTACACATTTTGACTCAACTACTCAACCAAGTGGGTTTACAAATTTGAACAAGTCCTTTCATGACTGAATATTACAATTTTTACATCATAGGTCTCAACATGACCGTTACATCAAATTACAAATATGAATTTCTATGACCAATACCAGAAAGACCTCAAGAGAGAGAGATCATATTTCAGAACCATCATAATGCCAACAATGCATTATACTCAGCAAGGCTAATGCTCCCCCTGAAAATGTGCATCCTGAACACTTTCAACAAATCATCAAGGCATCTTCACCCAAAATCAGAGAATGAAACAGAAGTATAAGAGCTGAAATACCACCAGAGACTCCAAATAGCATCAGAGATGTTACACCATTTTTTGGTCATCTAACCTTTCACCATTAGATGGACCCAAGTACACCATGTAAGACCAGTTTTACCCTAAGTAAAACTGCTTTCACTATGTTAAAATAGGAAACCCCAAAAGGAAATATTAAACAAGCCTATATTTGTTTGATTTTCCTCATGGAATAATTAATTAAACCATAATTTAATTATTATTCCCAGTCATGTTTAACTCAAAAACAAAGAAATTAATGAGATAAACCCATAGTTATCTTATTATTTTCTAGGAATAATTATTTAAATAATATTCCTTGTTAAATATGACCAAATCAAACCACCATTAATCAAATAAATCATTATTTATTTGATTATATCCCAACCACTTCCTTAAAAAGATAAATAAATCATTTATTTATTTATTCTTCACTAATCAAGGGATTTGACCCAAGTCAAACACCCTTTCCCTCCAACAAATAATAATAAAATATTCCATAGAGGTGGATCTAGATTTGATTAACATTATTTTAATCATGCACCAAGATTAGAATGACCCAATATTTTGTTATAAATAGGAGGGTTTTCCCCATCATTCTTCACCTTTTGTTGCCTATTAGATCACTCTGGATCTATACACTTGGTCTCATTTCTACCATTTTGCTCCCATTGAGCTCTACTTTCTGCATTGGGTTTTCTACATCTACAAGAGAGAGAAAGCTTAGATCTGAAGTGCTGAGGACTTCAAAGAACCCATCCCATTGAGGAGATCTGGATACACCTTCTTGTTTCCTCCCAGGTGCCCTGTAATATAAAAATTCATTCAAAAATCGTGTTCTTGTCTTGTCTGTTGGATGCATGGAGCAAACTCTTTACTTTACCGCTTAATGTCTTTCCATTTATAGATCTGTTTGTTGCAGCACTTTAACCACTAATTGCAGATCTGAAGATGTTTTGCAGCCATTATTGTTGTTAGGGCTATTAGTTATGCGTAGCTAAAGTGGTTCTTTTTCGTACACTTCGACGAAGAATTCATACTAACAAATGGTGACTCCACACGGGTTTTAAATTACGACCGCTGTCGTTTTTCATATTCCTGCATATCCAGCTACTTCAGGCCCTAGGGCTTCTTTTCAGCTGCTTAGTTTTCCTCTTTTTATGTCATTTTTCTCACCTAAAACCCTAAAATTTTAAAAATTTCTAACTTCCGTGTGTTTCTGGCCCTATTGCGCAGGTAAGCGACACCAGCCGCAACTGAGACGGCAACTTTTCTGAAAATCTGCCGCCGAGACAACCGGAACAGGGGGGTCGCACTTTTTGGCCCTAAACCTACGACCTGGACCTCCAGGTCACACTTTTCAGCCTGTTTTCTGCGACCTGCACTCAGATCAGGTCAGAAACTGCGACCTGCCTTTTTTCCAGCATTTTTTCTGCAATTTTTCTGGGTTCTGCTGCAGCTTCTGTCAGGGTCTTCCAGCCTTTGTCTCAGCCTGCCTTGACCAAGATCTGATCTGTTTTTACTCATCTAAGTGGGAACCCAGCCCCTTAGGGCCTTAGTACCCTCCACTTTTTGTGGAAGAGTCTTAGCTATTTCAGCCGTCGGTTTCAGAGCTTCAGCCCCCTCTTTTCCAGATCTGTTACCTCCTGTTCAGATCCTTTGAAATCAGCCTCTTTTCCTTTCAAATCACCTCTTGTCGTTTTGTTTGGACCTCCTTTTGACGGCCTCCGCCTCACCCCCTCTGGTTTTTGCTGATTTCCTTCCCTTTTTCCATCCACCTTGCCTCTGTCTCTTGGCTGTGATCTGCACCTCTTGCCCGCAGCTTTATCCTCCAGATCTCTGTCCCTCTTGACCCTAGATCTGTTGAGCTCCCTTTGTGTGTGTTTTACATAGTTTTTCCCTTTCTTTTTAGCATAGTTGTGAGAGACCCACCTTTTTGGGTTAGATAGATGCATACGTAGCTGTTATTTTTCTGTCATTTCAGCATTATACTCTGTTCTCTGTAGGTTTATTTTCAGCTACGCAGCACACTTTTTCTTGCTCTCAACAACGGAAAGGGTTTAAAAATTAAAATTAACGCACACCACACACTGACCCTAAGTGAAGAAGCGCCTGGTTTACACCGCCTGGCAAAGACTCTAAAATCAATTGTCACTGCACCTTATCTGCCCTTGACCTTCTTGATTCTGTCCCTTTCTGCCCTTGTCGGTTTCCTTCTTCCTGTCATCATTGCGCCCCCAAGGCGCCTTTCCCGAAGACTTCTTGGCCTTCATCCTCAGTTTCCGGTTGATCGACCTGCTCCGCACCGCCGTCGTCGAGCCAGTCCACCTTCGAGTCCGCACTCCGACTCCTCTCCTGATTCATCGGGTCCCCCTTCTCCTTCCGGTTCTCCCCCTGTTACCTTCACTATGTCTGGTCTAGGGCCTAACGCTAGTGGTTCTCCCGGCCCCAATTCCGGCCCTACTTCTAGCGGAACCGCCACAACCACTACCCCGGCCACCCCTGTGCTGCCGTACATTGCAGGCCTCAGCCTCCCCGATTTCCATCAGTTGATTAATGACCCTATTCACCACAATGCTACCTGGCCCGCTATGCCCACCAAGCTGCCCTCTGATATCCCTAAGTTCGAGGGTCTTAATGGAGAAGATCCAACCAATCACGTCCGGTCTTTCCACATGTGGTGTTCCTCCAATTCCATTACCGATGACTCCATCCGGCTTCGTTTGTTCCAATGCACGCTTACCGGCGAAGCTTCTAAATGGTATGTTGAACAAGCCACCTCTACCCATACCACCTTTGAGACTCTTGCCCAAGCCTTTTTGTCGTACTTCCAGCTCCCCCTCCGATACGATACTGGCACGGAGCTCCTGACTTCCTTTAAGCAAGCCTCTTCAACACGCCTTTCCGCCCATGTTCAGGAATGGCGACGAAGACAGAGCTTATGTCGAGCCCCTCCCTTCGAAGATCGGGTTTACATGGACTGGTTCCTGCGCACCCTTCCCGCTCCCATCGGCAAAGATGTCACCTCCCATTTTCCTCAAACTGAAGAAGCCGCCCTCCAAATAGCTTTGAAATATGACCTGATCTACGCTCAGTCTGGTTATGTTTATACCGTCCTGCCTGACATCCCCAGGCCCGGTGGCGCTAACGCCCCGGGGGCATCTCATTCCGCCGACGGTATCGTTGGAGCCCTTTCCCATCCATACGCTCAACCTCCTATGGGCTATGGTCTCCCTTAGGGAGGGGCCAGCTCCTCCGGCACTTTTTCCCCTCCCGGTAACATGTATCCAGGATACGGCACGCCTCCTCCTTTTGCCCAACCTCCTGCTTACCCTAATGTTGCCCACCCTACCTATTACCCTTATCCGCAGCTTGGTGCGCCAGCTCCTCCAGCATATGCGCTTCCTCCTCCCTTGCCTCCTCAACCCCAGCAACAGCACCTACAGCCCCCTCCAGGGCAAGTATTTGCACAGCAGGGCGCGACTAATCCCCCTTCTTCTCAAAGAAGGCGGAGAGGCAACCAAAACCAATCTGCCCCCGGTACCCGAGGACCCAATTCCGGTGTGGACCCTAGCACCGACAACCAGCAACAGGGCAGTCAGCCCAAGCCGGACAGGCCGCTTCGCACCAACAAGCCCTGTTCGTGTTGCGGTGTTTATGGCCATTACACCCACGATTGTCCCCTCTTACCCCAGATGCGGCAGATGTGGGAGTCTCAAGCCACATTGCGCGGACAACACGCCTCCCCTCATGCTCCACCTAATGTGGCCACTACCCAGCCAGCTGTGTTTACTGATCCTTTCCCTCAGCAAGGATTCATGGCTACCCAACCACCCGCCAACCAGGTAGCTGCCCCCCCTTCCCTTTCTGGTTCCTCTGATTACCAGATCCTTATGATGAATTTCGATCCCAACCCCTCCGTCGATCTTCACCTCCAAACTCGGTCTCGCCAGTACCCCAAGCCTCCTGCTCCGTCTGCGCCCGAGCCTCCCTCTTCAGGTTCTACAGAGCCTCTTTCGACATCCAGTGGCCCCTTACACATCCCTCAACCCAAAGTTGAGGTTCATCCAAAGATTCCAAAGGGACCATTACGCCGAAATGCTGCTTCCAGCCGAGCCGCTCAATCGTATAGCATAGTAGATGATTTGGCGCAGTCACCCGCGGCCATTTCCACACTAGAACTCCTCCAGTCGTGCCCTTCCCAAAATAAGGCTCTACTATCTGCCGTGGGCGCTGTAGATCCTGCTGACGACCAAATGATTGTTTTCGACGCCACCCAATCGGATCACCCTCCCCTCCCTCCTTCCGTCGCCTTCCAAATCCCAGTCAAGATACGGAACGCCATCATTTCCCGGTGTATAATTGACGAGGGGGCATCCACCTGCGTGATGTCCGCTTCGGTTTGGAAGCAACTCGGATCCCCTGAGCTGGCCCCTTCCACGATCACCCTTAGAGCGTGGGACGGTCATGCCTCCTAGCCCATTGGCTTGTTTCGTAATTGCCCTATCACCCTCGCCGGTAAGACTGTTTGCATTGACGTCGAAGTCATTGACGCCCCACTCGACTACAACATTCTTTTGGGGCGGAGCTACACCTATGCTATGTCTGCTGTCCCATCCGCGGTCTTTCGCAAGATGTCTTTCCCCCATAATGGAAAGATAGTCACCATTGACCAGTTCACATATCATGAGCCTCCCTCTCAGACCTCCCCTGAGACCACCATCTCTTCTGTAGCCAACAAGCAAACCGTCGATTCCCTGACCAGTGTCTCCCCCGGCGTTTACAAGGACTCCTCCCTGCTTGGAACTTTTCCTTGTCTTCCCCCTCCTCCTATCCCCGATCCCAGCTTGTCAAATGTTTGCATGATGCAATCGTCTCAGGCCACCCTCAAACGGCCTGCTTCGGCTAGTCCGCAACCGCCCCTTCGCCCTCCGCAACCCGCTCCTAGCCATAATTCTCCGCCAACCGGACCTCCTCCTTCTGGCCTTCCTCCTACATCTGGTATCCCTGAACCCCTTTACCCCCCTGGTTCGGTTCCCCCTGGCCTTAACCATCTCGGAGCCGTCCCTCCCGGCCATTACCCTGCTGGACAGATCCCCTTCCTGGCTCCCCCTCCCGGAGTATATTCTGTCCCCGTCATGGCCACCCTCTCCCTTCCTAACCTGACCTTGGGCATTCCGGTCTGGTACCTTGATCCCCCAGCCGCCACCCCTCCTGGTCACCCCAAACCCTACATGGCTTTGGCACCGGTCCAACCGGTCCCCCTCGCTTCTTCCGTTGCTACTGTGCCTCCAGCACCTCCGCAGGATCCCTCTCCTGTCGTGACAGCTCCTGAGAAGAAACGCAAAGCCCGTAAGGGGGCACCAAAAGATAAGACCACCACGACTGACCCGACCCCTCCCCAACCTGCCAAGCCCTGTGCCTTGTGCGATGTCGCCGATCATGCCACCCATGCTTGTCCCGAGTTGCCCCGTATCCAACCCATGGTTAAAGTCGCGTTCCCCGAATCTACGGCCCCTGAAGCCTCCTCTTCGTCCGTAACCAAGAACCCCAAGATTCTCCGCACCAACAAACCGTGCGCATTGTGCGGTGTCCATGGCCACTACTCCCACCGCTGTCCTCACCTGACGCATTATCGCGCCTCTTTAGAGGTCATTCGAGAGTACGAGGTTGAACAGAATCAATCTGCCTCTCCCATCCTCGCGCAGTATGCTTCAGGCCAACCCGAGGATCCTCCCGCTTCCATTGTCATCCCTCCCCCCGATGTTCAGATGACGGAGTCTACGGTAACCATCCTTTACCTATCCTCCTCTGCGCGACACTCGGAGCCTAGCCCGCCTACATCCTCCCCTGTTGTGACCCTTGATCACTCGATTCCCCCTCACACTCGAGATCACTCCACTGGTGTCTCTGTTGACCTCCGCAGCCCGAGTCCTCACCATGTTTCTGATAGCTCTCATACACCACCTTGTTTGAGTCTTGATCATCCTGCCACTTCCCCCTCCTCCCGCCGTTGCCGCCCGATGACTTCTGTACCCTCACGCTGCCGTCATTTCCTTTCATCCCCTCATTTATTGTCTTGTCACACCATTCTGCAGGACCCCCCGTCCACACCCTTTATCGGTTACGCCGATGGTGCAAGTCGCTACTCTAGGAATCTCGCCTCGGCAGGTTGGGCCATCTTCACCCCCTTGCATGACCTTGTTCTTTATAACGGGGTATGCATTGGTTCTGCCACCAACAATCAGGCCGAATATGATGCAGTGCATGGCCTATTAGTTGATGCCCTCTTGCATCACATCCTCCATTTGCACATTCGTTTGGATTCCCTGCTTCTTGTAATGCAACTAAATGGTGTTTATCGTGTGCATAACCCTGTGCTATTTAGACGCTATTTACGAGTGAAAGTCTTAATACGTGCGTTTGAAACCATAACTTTCAACCATGTACCCCGAGACCAGAATCACTATGTAGATAGTATTGCAAACCATGTTCTAGATTGGCATTTATCACACACATTTCATACAAGACAATAACATTAAATCAACCATCAAAAGACGATACATATCCATAATATGTGTTGCAAAACATATAGTTAGAGTCCATCTACTCTGATACATCCGACATGCCCATAGCATGTTACAAACCAAAATCCAAAAACTGGGGGCACCACCTGCCCCTACATACATCATAGGGGACACCACATGTCCCTACATACATCATAGGGGGCACCACCTGCCCCTACATACATCAGAAGGGGCACCACATGCCCCCACTCCTAATCACTATCTGGAGGATCCCGAGCCAATGGCTCTGCCCCTGCAGCCTGTAGATCGCGCATCGCCTGACCGGCTATCGCCATGCGCCGCATGACACCTCGCCACTCCGAGGGTACACCAACACACGGCTCTATGAACTGGTCGTCCAAATCCTGCCACCCGCGCTCTGATACTCCGGTCAACAACCGTTTGCATCTACATCGGATATCCTCCAGCTGGGCAGCTGCATCCTCATTTTGCGCTCCTCTCGAACCACTTGGACCTGTAGCCCCAGACGCTGCCGGTCGTCCCATATATCCGGCCGGTTTCACCGGTGCTATATCTGCATACCAAAAGTACATGAATCAGTACCTTACTCTACTATTCAAAATACTTTAACATGCCCATACAAGAATAGCAATCTGTCACTTACCATCGGGCCCCCAGACTCGACCAAGCGGAAGTGGCAGGTCCGGATCTCCACAATAACTCATCCCACTATAGGGATAGTCGTCTATGTACAAAGGCATCTGATCCCAATGGGCAAAAAACTCTGGTCGAAATACTCGCCCAACCACCCCTCCTCCTCCTCTGCACAGTAGCCGTCCCCAACGGCGCATCCTGGGCTCTCTCGGGCCCCCATCTGGAAGCTGTACATGAGGCCTCAAGGTCGGGATCTTCTCAAAGAAGAAGGCGCACAACAAAGTCCCATATGCACAGTCATGGTTCACCTGCCGCCTGCATAGTGACAACTGTCGCTTTAGCGACACCAACAACATTTGGGCCCACCCATAGTAGGTCCCACCCAATACACTTTCCACTAACATCATCTGCCCCCCAGTGATGTGATGGAATGCCTGGCTGCCCAGGATTCGCAGCACAGCTGCGGCCACTGCACGAGTTTCTAGCCTCTCTAGATCCCCGATCGGTATTCGAGTCCCCTTGACTTGGAGACCCGGTCGACCATGGCATTCCACGAACTCCATGATATGTCGCCCACGCGGCAACACTGGCTGTGTGTTTCCCACCATCCCCAGTGGCGGGAGACCGGTCAGGAAGTACACGTCCTGGACCGTCAGTTCGATCCTGTGCCCCTGCACCACAAAGATCTCCTGATCTGGATTCCAATAACTGATAATCCGGGCCAGTAACGGTTCCCCTGCTCTCATCAATGGGTTCTCCACAAACTTAAGAACCCCAAATCTGGCCAACACACGACGGATGCCCTGATCCGCCTGGATCTCTGTCCGAAGTGTCCCCAGATCTCTCTCTCTCCAGTTGACCCGTAACTCTGCCATACCTGCACAAACACATCACATTTGTCAGCGTTCAGATCGGGCAAACCATAACCAAACACCAAAACCCAGCTTCTAGCCATAAAACAGCACCAAAACCCCCTCATCTCCCAGGTCGCAGTTTTCTGCCATTTTCTGGACCAGGTCGCACTTTTTGCCCTCAAACCTGCGTCCTAGGTCGCACTTTTTGCCCCAAAAAGTGCGACCCGACCATAGAGATGAAGGAGGGGATGTTTCTGGAAGGTTGGGCCCTAAACTGAAAAAGTAATCCATCAAAATGCAAGAGCAAGGTTAGGCCTCTTACCTCCAACTGACAGATCTCGATTCCAACGGTCGGTTTGTCCGCTACGTTCGCCGCAAGATTTAGGGCCTTCCCTCCTCTCCACATTCACCACAACAACAATAGCAAATGAATGATTTTGGAGGGAAAACTGCCTTATTAAAAGAGAACCCCTGTTTCTTCTTTCGACTGCTGCGACCACACCGTAGCCCCGTTCGACGAACCGTCAGAACCGCTAGAAAGATCTCACCGAGCTCTCAAATGGGTTTCTATTAGTTTTTGGTGATTTGATACTTCACCCGGACACATTTTGTCCAAGAAGGGTCACTTTACCGCTACTTAAAATCGAATTTCCTCACTTACGACACTTGTACTTGGGGCACCATAATGCCCCCTTACTTGTCCATGTTCGTGACGATTTTCGTCATGAGTGCCCACCTTGTACTCATGTTTCCATGGTCCCCCATTGGGGCCTTTACTGTGTGGCAGCACTATCGTGTCACCCTTGTTTAGAGCATCCAAGTTGAGTCATCCTTGCCTCCATAGAGTCTATACCATATCCCTTTGTATACCATTCCTGCTCTCCATCATTCATTGCTTGGTCCCTCTCTTGCGTCGCACACTATGACCGTCATCCCCATTGTCCCCTATCCCTTCTGATATCGTGTCAGTCGCTGCCATGCCCTTTATGCTCTAACAAGGGAAGTCGTCCATTCGCCACCCCATCCTGTCCATTCCGCCATCATCATTAGTGTCAGTCTGTCCGTCGCTCTACTATTTTCTCTCGTGCCTTCGTTGAGGGTCTCTCATTACCTCACCTATGGCGGACCTCCTTCTGTCGACATCAGCTCATTCATTCCAGAAGCCAGGTCTAGAGGGCGGTGTACCTTGGTTCCAGCTTCCACTATCGTGCGATGCCTCGGATCAGGCAAAGGGATCTCTTCTTCCCCTTTGACTTGATTGTTTCTCCAGCTCCTTTCAGCATGATCAAGATCCGTATACTCGATGGTTCAGTGATCCAGCAGCAGCTCTTGATGATTCCCGGGTGTGTGTGAGATGTTTCAGCCCTCATGAGGGGGTGGCCCTGCTGGTAGCCCCCCACATGCCCGGATGACCTCTTCTTTGCAGCCTTCGATGCCGCTCCAGATTTTGATGATGTCGGCCTTAGCCACTTGCAGCACCTCTTCGATTTGCATGTATCAGTCAGATTTTGTGAGCCCTTCCCCATTTACGGGGGGCATTTGGGTTGTATTTATCTCATGTACTCAGATATTATTGTACTAGTCCTGGCTGTTATCCCAGGCACAGCATGTATGTGAGACTCTTCATTGTATTCTTATCTGGCTCCTGCTTATGCCAGTTGTACTTTATGGTTCGGTCCCTTGTTTACCGGACACACTATTCTTTTGTACTTTGTCTCGGCGGGCATAGGTATGCCTCCCCCGCCGCCTTCAGCACAGGTACCCTCTCATAAAAAGAGACTTGTTGCACCTGCGAGTCTCATCTCCTCAGGGTCTAGTCCTTCAGCACACTATCTACCTCACATTTCTCTCTCCGACATCCCTTTTTGTTGTCTAGTGATTGTATTCTTACAACGTACTTCGGTCATACGATTTGCTCCTGACACTCGCACGCTGGGGGGCAATCTGTTACACCATTTTTTGGTCATCTAACCTTTCACCATTAGATGGACCCAAGTACACCATGTAAGACCAGTTTTACCCTAAGTAAAACTGCTTTCACTATGTTAAAATAGGAAACCCCAAAAGGAAACATTAAACAAACCTATATTTGTTTGATTCCTCATGGAATAATTAATTAAACCATAATTTAATTATTATTCCCAGTCATGTTTAACCCAAAAACAAAGAAATTAATGAGATAAACCCATAGTTATCTTATTATTTTCTAGGAATAATTATTTAAATAATATCCCTTGTTAAATATGACCAAATCAACCACCATTAATCAAATAAATCATTATTTATTTGATTATATCCCAACCACTTCCTTAAAAAGATAAATAAATCATTTATTTATTTATTTTTCACTAATCAAGGGATTTGACCCAAGTCGAACACCCTTTCCCTCCAACAAATAATAATAAAATATTCCATAGAGGTGGATCTAGATTTGGTTAACATTATTTTAATCATGCACCAAGATCTAGAATGACCCAATATTTTGTTATAAATAGGAGGGTTCTTCTCCATCATTCCTCACCTTTTGTTGCCTATTAGATCACTCTGGATCTATACACTTGGTCTCATTTCTACCATTTGCTCCCATTGAGCTCTATTTTCTGCATTGGGTTTTCTACACCTACAAGAGAGAGAAAGCTTAGATCTGAAGTGTTGAGGACTACAAAGAACCCATCCCATTGAGGAGAGCTGGATACACCTTCTTGTTTTCCTCCCAGGTGCCCTGTAATATAAAAATTCATTCAAAAATCGTGTTCTTGTCTTGTATGTTGGATGCATGGAGCAAACTCTTTACTTCACTGCTTAATGTCTTTCCATTTATAGATCTGTTTGTTGCAGCATTTTAACTACTAATCGCAGATCTGAAGATGTTTGGCAGCCTCTATTGTTGTTAGGGCTATTAGTTATGCGTAGCTAAAGTGGTTCTTTTTCGTACACTTCGACGAAGAATTCATACTAACAAGAGATACCAAACAGCACCACAGCTTGTGCTGAAGAAATGCTGACCCAGAAAAATTGTCAGCAACCACACATACACGGTTTTCTGTGTATGAACTCGTGTATATACACGACTGTGTTTCAGGAAATCCGCGTATCCAATTCCATCTTCTGCATTTTAACCAGATCTGATCCTCTGTGAGGCAGAGACAGTTTTCAGCCTCTTTCTGAGATATTTGAATGCTTCCCTGTAATATATGAGAGCAGATAGATAGAACAATGTAGTTGTGTCTTCAAGTGTCATCCAATGGTTGTAGCATAAACACATTAGTAACCAAGCCTTCACACTCTTTACATCATCAACATATTCTTCCCAAGAGGAATTATCATACCAGAACAACTTCTACAGTAAACAAGACGTGTCAGCAATCATCCATGTGATCTGATATCACCAAGATCTTCAAGATTTATCATGATCATGATGTAACATGTGTAAGAATTAAAAGAGGTCTCAACCAGAAACAAGCTCTGCATGATTTATCCTTATCTCTAAATCAGAAGACTTCCATCTTATCCATGTGTGAAAACAAAAGATACTCTTCAGCAAAAAGAAAACAGGGCTCATCCATAATCACAAGAAACCATGTAAAATTTCATCATTATTTAGAACTAAGTAATAAGAAGATGCAGTGCCAATAATACAATCATTAGTAGTCAGACTGATGCTCCCCCTGAACCTATGCTCCTGATCTTCAGCTGTCATACAAATTTTCTTATCATTAGTGCATACGCGACTGTATCCACTGTAACTCGCGTGTATACACGGCTTTAGTTCACTGAACCTGCATATGGAAAGTGAAACATTGAAAACTTCACATCCCTTTATCTCCCCCTGAGTTTGTACCACTTGTACCTGACTTCTGCATATCAGATGCTCTGTCAGAAATAATCATACCCAGAATAACCAAAACAACCATGAGAATCACTATACATTACTCCCCCTGTGATGATACATTACTAACCACCAAAATGTATCTCACATCATTCCTGCAGTCATTATGAGAAGTAAGCTTTAGAAGCTGATGACTGCAGTAGGGTCAATATTCCCTACATTTCTGACTGGTCCTCCTTCTTTTTCCAGCTTTTCTTGAACTTTCTTATCGTGTGCTGGAAATTGTCCAATTTCTCGGATCTGTTCATCCTGCATTCTTTTTCCACATGTCCATACTTGTTACAACCATAACATCTTATGTGACCAGAAAAGTAAGCATAAGGATCATACTGTGTTCTTTTGTTCTTCCTTCTATTGCAATCAGCTGCTTTATGACCATACTTGTTGCATGAAAAACAATATCCCTTAAAGCAACCAGAGTACCTTTCTGAATAGAATCTGTTTGACTGTGACTGAAATTATCTGCTTCTGCAATTTGCTGCAACATGCCCATAATTATGACATTTAAAGAATTCAACATTATTGAATAATTTCCTTTCAAAATTCATGATTGTTGGTTGACCTTTTGTTTCTTTCAACACTTCAAGTTTTGCTTTGACATCCTTTGAATTTTTAGCACTTCCTTTTGAACTAGATTCTCCTTTAACAGTTTCATGAAAACCAAGACCAGGTTTAATAGCAGGAGACCTTTGATTACTAAGAATATTGTCCAAAATCTTAGTACTTTCTTGAAACCTCAAGAGTTTATCCTTTTCTTCTAATTTACCTTTGAGAATGTTTACCTCAACCTCCAATTCTTGGTATTGCTTCTTCGTGCTTTCTTCTTTCCTTCTTCCGTTTTCTACTTGATCATTCAGATTTAAAATATCTTCTTTCAACCCATTTTCTTGTTCTTCAAAATTTTGTAAGAGTTCTTCATTCTTCTTATTCAATGCTTCGAGATCTGCTTTTAGAGAGATGACTTCTGCTTCAAGTTATTCAGTCTTCTTATTTGATTTTTCCAGATCTGCTTTCAGAGAGTTGTTTTCAGCTTCAAGCTCTTCATTCTTCTTATTTGATTTTTCCATATCTGCTTTTAGAGAGATGATTTCTGCTTCAAGTCCTTTACTTTGATTGGATACATTATCGTACATCCTTTTTAGTCTAGAGATCAAATCTTTGTAGGCAGATTCCTTCTCATTAAATATTCTTTGTTGATCTTTGATAACTTCTTCTAGGTCCATAGCATTATTTTCACTATCTTCACCATTTTCTGCTGCACATGTTTTTTGAGATATCTCCTTTCCTTGAGTAGCCTTCTTCTTTTGCTTCTTTCCCATTGTGACCGATCTCCTTCAAGCGATCAAGCTTCTGCAGAAGGACCTAGCTCTAAAACCAATTGTTGGAAAAAATACTGAGAGGGGGGGGTGAATCAGTATTTAGGACTTACTCAAAAAATTTTACTTTTCCACTCTCTAAAACCCATACGCTACTTTACTTAACCAGACTCGCGTATATACGCGGATACCCTTCACAAAACTCGCTTATGTACAGAGATCTTAATATGAAATTAATTCTTTACTTTTATCCTTGCATTTATTTATTCATCAGATGTTTATATAGCAGTAGACATGTGCAGTAATAACATAATAAATCATCACACATGAACACCAGGATTTTAGGTGGAAACCCAAGTCGGGAGAAAATCACTGCTGTCGTTGTCTCAGCCTTCAATATTTTATTATAAAGAAAACATCTTACAACTATGTACTGGCGCAGACTCATACCAATACGCAAGCACCCACCTGCGCTCGTTTACCAGCCTCTCCTGGAAGGGAGCTACGACCCCTTAGTCTCGTTTACCAGCCTCTCCTGGAAGGGAGCTACGACCCCCTGCTCTCGTTTACCAACGTCACCTAGAAGGGAGATACAACCCCCTGACTGAAGGCTACAACCCTCAGCACCACCATGGACCACGTTTCATCAATTTTCACACTGGATCCAAAAGCTTTCTTTAGAGCACAACTTGCAGGCCACTTTTCATCATATTTTCAAACTGGACCCACTCCACACATTTAAGCTCAATCATACATAAAAACTAATACTTATCAATTCAGACAACCCAGAACTGTAGAATACATCATTAATAGATAGCAGTAACACAGCAGAACAGATCAGACATTTCATACTTCATTCTTCAACAAACCCTAGATTTAATACGCGCTTTCCTTTCACTGATACCACGTATATATGCGCTTCCATTCACATCAACCTGCGTATACATCTGCACATTACAGAACAACCCATAAGCGCTTTATCTTCATCAAACCCGCGTATATACGCGCTTTCGCTGCGACAAAATTGCGTATATATCTTCAGACATTATAGGGCAGCATACTTCTTTAGATCAGATATTCAGTTCAGATTTAACACTTCACTTCAGAAAGATGTTCGCCTCATCTCAGATTTAAACATTCCACAAACAGATCTAGAAGATACAAATACATTTCAGATCTAGATAACCTTCTTCATCATTTTCTTCATAGGTGCATCACAGATTCAGATCTATCATCAAACTGTTACCCTTTCCATTCAGACATACTTCAGAGAAAAGTACCCATTCAAACCCAGACTCATGCACACCCCTTGCACAATGATTTTCTTCTCCTTATATAGGTTTACCCTTTTTTCAATACGATGAGCCAAAACCACATCACTTCTGATGGTATTCCTGGACGAGATCAAATAGACAACCCAACGCTCAATACAATGGGTCAATACCATGGTAGTAACCTCTGGTTTTACATATTAGAGTGCATTTGACCATACACGACTTGGCACGTTATTTCCTGCGTGCATACGCTACTTATATCAAGCAAACCCGTGTATGCCTTGTGACATACTACTCTTGCGCATACTGATATTTCTTACTTCTGAAACTTCTGTACTACTTGTAGAACATCAGATTTACATCGTTAATAAACTGATCAAGTATCAAGGACAACTTCCTCAAGTAGGTTGCCATCATCTTCATCAAGTGGGTTGCCATCAATGACAACACTCTGCATCATATTGCCAACACTTCTTCCTCTTCATGAGTCATAGTAGAGCCTTATGATGGCTTAGTGGGTGTTGAATTATTTTTAGGGGACATTTTAGAACCCAATACTAATATCTATGCTTCAATACGCCCTTGGAATCACTTCAAAATGATTTTTCAAGGAAGAATTATGCAATTTGAAAAAAAAACACACCTTTTTCTTGATTTTGAGGAGCTCGATATTGAAACAGATGTACCTCTGTAATTTCAGATGCCACAAGTCTTACCTAATTTAGATTCTTCAAAACAAAGTTATGCCTAATATCCTGCAATGACCTAATTATGGACATGTTCAGTAAAGAGAACTTGTATGGTGTGCCTCGTGTCACTTTTTCCTCCTTCGACTCTAAAATTTATACATGGGAAACTACAATCCATGTACTTTTAGTCACATTTTACAAATTCCAATCCGATGCCCAGAAAGAGAGTTATGAATATTTTCCCAATATCACATCTTTGAGATGAAATTCGAGAGCCTGCAAAAATCCTAACTTCCACATATCAGATCTAAGAAAATATTGTGGACTAAACTCTGAAATTTGTACACAACGTTCCTCAATATTTCTTCGCGAATGGGTTTTTGTTTTAGTTTCTAAACCTTTGTAGAAAAATATTTATAGTGAAAATGGCATGATGACCTGTTTGAAGCAGTGAAACCCTAGAATCCAGAGCTCTGATACCAAATGTTATGAAACCAACTCACAAAATAGAAGAAAAGATAGATCAACACCTTAGAAATTAGCCTCTTTGAGGGGAAAACATCCTTTACATTACACAAATTAACAATTCTTGGATGATTCAAATGACAAAACTTCCTTTCTATATATAGGAGTACGTGGGGTCACAATATAATCCTAGCAGGCCTAACTATAATAATGTAAGGGCACAACATTAACAATAGTTGGCTTTTATGGGGCACAGTAATAACAATATATGGACTATAGGGGTAGAAAAATAACAATAAGGGGACTACATTAACAATAATAAGGGATTACACTAGTAATATAGGGACCTAACAGTCCTATACGCAGAGTGCATCGTATTATCCACATTCTTTTTAGATTCTCTGATATTTACAATGATGTTACAAATTATGCCCGAAGACGACTAGCCGGCAAACACCACTAGTCGGAGCAGAAATTCACATGATTCAAAAGGGTTATCTCCCCGCTGATGTCTCTAACTGAAAAAAATCCTAAGTCGTGATAGACAACTCATAAAATGGGACCTTATCTCCAGCATTTTTAGATGTCAAGGACGTCATTCTCTTTTTTTTGTGCATAAAGTCCCACTAGATATTAAGGCAGGAGAGCTGCATATAATAGATTATATTATGGATCCATCCTTTCAAAGGATACCCATTATCTTAAGCTCCCAGTCAATGCAGATCTATGTAAATATTTGGATCTGAAGGAGCGCTTCTATCTCTTATACCCATATCCAACCAAAAGAGAGTTAGATACTGAGAAATTCCAGACATTTCTCAAAACATTTAATGGGAAGAATTCTATATTATAGATTTGGGGTTGGGATCTAGTGGAAACGAAGAAGAAAATCATTGAGAACAACCTTGGTATACTTTTAATTTATCAAAATTTTCTATATGAGGCGAAATTGCGTCAGGATTCCTTACAGTATTTTAATGAATTTCACTATAATAATAAATCTCGTGTTGAGGGCGAGAGCTTAAATTTTATAGAACCCTATTAGATCAATCTCTTTCAAGGACACCATGAAAGGGAAGGATACCAGTGGATCGAGATCTTTAAAGGATGTGTTAAAATATGTAACTAGGTTCGGTCTTCATAATGACATATGCAATCATGATTTTATTTAATTGATGTAAATAGAAAAACAAATTTATTACTATTATTATTAAGGCATGGGTTTTATGATCAAGGGAAAAAAAATAGGTCAAGCACCCTTTGAGTGCTTCCAGGGATTTTCATTTATTCGACAAGTCAATCGATTCATTTTCATGTATTGAAGGCCCATTTGGGCATGTTATATATTGTAAATGAAAATTTAGTTGAGTAAAAAATAGAGTCAAATACCCTCCAAGACCTTGCCAAATGTGAAAAAAACAAGTAGGCCTTATCAAGTGACAAGTCATCCTAGGGATGGGGACAAGTTGACCTCCAAGATGTGACAAGAAACCTATATAAAGGGCTTGAAATCATTTGCAAATGTCATTCAATTTGATCACAAAATTTCAATAAAAAGACAACAAGAAGCCTCATATCCAAGTGAAGAATTAGGAAACATAGAAAGAAGGAGATCAAATGATTTTGGACTATTTTGGGTCATCACTCTCACACGTGCGAAGAGGAGCTAGGGGATTCTGAAGTTGCAACAAATCAAAATTGAAATCATCAACAAAAGCTGAGTTTTGGGTTAGAAGGAAGCCTCCCTTGCAATTCGAATTGATGAGGATGAGAAATAATATCAAGCAAACGAAAGAAGAGGATTAAATCATCATTATTATATGACATGTGTCACCTAGGTTTTCTGCAGTAGTGGGCAAAAGCTATAGGTCGAAATTGCAATCAAATTTGTATGTCCGACGTCAAACGTGAATTGGAAGTTGTTGGAAGGAATGATTGACTTAGCTTAAGAGGAAAAATAATTGGAGACACCAATCCTGTGTTAATGTGTTTAGTACATGAGTGTACGAAATGCATCGGTGCTTGGTAGGAGAAATTGCTAGCCTACGAGTAATGTAACAGGGAAAAAATGGGTTGTTAGATGGTTAGTGAAGCATCATAAAATGTCTAAAACTAGTTATAAAACAAATCATACTACAATAAGAGGATGAAACAAGAAATAAAAAATACACATATAACACAAGATCAATATCGAGTAAACGAACTAATAATACCAATGGAGAATCAATCCCCTTTTATTATCCGTTGGTGGTAAAAAGAGGTAGAACGCTAAAACACTGGCAGTGAGTCCTTAGAGCTATGGAGCTATAATACTCAAAGCAAGGAGGGTTCTTCCCTTAAGTTGTTTGTAGGCCTATCTCTTCTTCTCAAATGAGTGATAGGATAATGTACAACTGATGGACTTCTCCTTTGGGATTGAGATGTTAGATGGCCAACAAATGAATCCATTCACTACTTTTCTATTTGGATACCACATTATTGGTTTTCTCATGGGAAATTTGGCTAACAAAACAATGTGTTCTAAATTGTTCTTCTCATGGTGGTCTTTTAGAAAAATTCAAATCTTCTTCCCTCTCTTGGTACAATTGTGGAGAGTGGCCCAAGAGTGGCAGTTGATTCCATTGTGTGCTCACTTAAGGACTCAAGGTGGTTGTCCTTGGGCGACCTCAAGTGGAGAATCTTCTTCCTGAAGTGTGCAAAGTGGTCCTGGATAGTGACCTTCCACCATACCCAAGACCGCGTGGCTTACTAAGGGAAAGTTGCGAAGACTTGCACTAATATAGAAGAAAAGGGTGCACAGAGTGCATTGTGCCAGTGTCTTCGATGTGAAATTTGCTAAATTTTCCTTTTGACCTTAGAGAAAGTTAAATTTTCCAGATTCTGTAATGTTTTTCCTCCTTGTAAATCCTTCTGCTTGACATTTCATGATGTCCTTTTCTTGTCTGATCTTCCAGTGATAAAAAAGTGCTTCAAGGAAAAGTTTTGAATTGATATTGGATGGGTGTTAATAAAAAGTCAAAAGTCTTAGAATTTTTCAATTCAAGTTCTATAAGAGGAGAAGAGTTCTTGTGATTTTTCTTCTCAACATGACATGTTTTGGCCATGGATGATCACATATATCTTGTGTCCTTTTGCCTCATTGTTATTTATTTCTTTGGTAGTTGTTTGATGATAATAACGCTAATTATGATCAAGTGAAAGAAGAAGTTAATCAAGTTAAGTAATATATATCATATGAAGTTATCAAAGTAAGATAAATCACATATTCTAGTTTCTCCTACTTTCTCAACATGGTATCAAAGAATAGGTGACAAAACAATGGAAGGAAACTTGAAGAAGGACCATCAAAAGGAGTATCAAGAAAGGTTTATACATAAAATAGGACATCGTATCATAAAAAATGACTAATCCAATCATCATCTTGAAGGTATAAATATCATAGAAGACCTCAAAACCTTGGGTCATCCAGAGAAGGGTTCCACACTTGAACCATTGTTAGGAAGCTCAAATTTTTTAGAATCATCATCTAAAGGAAGATGTCAAGGACCCCACCTCCACTCAAAGAAAGGAGGACTAAATTTTTTAAGCATCTTTCAGTTTCCATTTCAAGGAAACAAGAAGAGGTGTCACCATCATCTTCAAAGGAATCAAGGTGTTCTCCCTCTATTTTAATAAAGAATCTCATCACAAGCATATTTGAAGAAGCACATCTCTAGACGAAACATTGTCATATTAAAGTTAGAAAACATCATAATCAAAATCAAGAAGGCATCAATTTTAATATATCAGCATCAAAGGGGAATCTTAAATTATCAGGTAAGTATTCTTATATTTATTATTGAATCTACTATCAAAATGACTTCATTTTGGAAGGAGAGAAATAATTTGGTTGGGTCATCAAATTTCCTTTCCTGGAAGAAGAGGAAATATTTGATCCTCATAGAAAATGAATTCATTGGACATATTAAGGGTTCAATCATTGAACAACCAAAAGAAGAATCTCAAGCTATAACAAAGTATATGATTAAGGATTCTCTCATCCCCTATGTAGAAAAATCGGAGAAGTAAAAATACCTTTATGACAAGTTGGTATAAATTTCCTCCGTAAGCCCTGCATGAGAAGTGATATCTTTGAGAACAGATTTATATAAGATGAAGGTATCAAAGGAAGAAGGGATATCCTCATATGAGGGTATCAGAAATAAGAGACCAACTCCAAGAATTGGGGGAAATAATGTCTGAAAAATAGATGACCATTGTGGTGCTCAATGCACTACCTGATGAATGGGGAAATTTTGTATCAAGTATCTATGGAAATAAGGAATCCACCCCATCCAGTGTAATTTGGTCATTATGTAAAATTGAAGAAACAAGGTTGAAGGAAAAAAAGTGATGTATTTCCAAGTGAACAAGTTCAAGAATTAGCTACCATGGCTAGGAGAAAAGCAAAGCTTGGGAAGTTTGGTCCTCAGAAGAAAAAAAAAAAAAAGATGAATATATCAAATATCCAATGCTATGGCTGTCAGGAATATGGGAGTTTCAAGGGTGATTATGTAAAACCTAAGAAAAAGAACAGGAAAATGAAAGAAAGGAATGAAGTCAATGTCATCGAAGAAGTGGAATAAGCTGAAAAGAAAAAATCAAAGGAGGAAGTGAAAGATCTCTACTATGACTGAGATAACCTCCTTCACTTAGTTCTTTTTAGTTTTTTCGAAAGATAGCTATCATGGTAGAAATCATTGTAGGTATGATAGTGTGAATCATATTAGGAGATGGCATCATATTAGAATAATATGATCAAAGCAAGAGTTCATTATGGAGTATTGAAAGGATAGTTGAAGTATAATTCTACATGGATGTAGCAATCACCATAGAAAGGAAGTAGCTCTTGATAGCCTCATCGAAAGCATAAGTAATATATATGGTTGAAATAAATTCATCTAGCATGATAGAAGATAAAAAAAATTCATCACACATCATCATCATTAGAAAGGAGAATTTGCAAGATGAGAATAATTAGGATCTTTCAATGGAATCTTCATTAGAGGGTTCACCTCTACTTGGAAGAAGAAAGTGTACTGCTGATCATTCCACCTTGTGTGGGATCCATTGTTTAGAATTATGATGGTATGGTGAGAAAGGAGTGAAACATGTCAAAATGGTTGAAGTACTTTCAAGCAAGGAAAGGAAGTTGCTGAAGGATGTCTAGATGATCAAAAAGAAGAAATATGCATTTATAGATTTGATAAATTAAGACATGTCATAATATAGTTGCATATAACATGGGTAAATGTTATAAGAAGAAGGATATATTCCTTTGGAAAGATGCATGAAAGAATATGTCTTGAGCTAGTTCACATATTTACGAGATTAAATCAACATAATATGTTGCAATATGGAATAGCAGGTGGTTTACAAAGATGAAGTAACTATGTATATAATTTTCTACAAAGCAATATGTGAAGAAAGGAAGAATATTTCATGAAATGTGAAACTATATTCACATAAGATAAGTGATCCACATCCTATGACTATAAAAATTGGCTATGATATATCCATAGAGAAGGTATGAATACTCTGATGAAGTATGTAAAGGAAGGAGACTCTTAACATTCAATATATGCGATATGTGTATACGAATGTGCAGGATGTTATTATTGAAAGAAATAAAATGTCATGATTTAAGGCCATCATAAAAGGTAACATTGGTTGGATGTTCATTTTTATTTTTGAAAAACATGTTGTTGGGTTGAAATAGGGCTACTGAAAAATAGTTGTATATGTCACCTAAAATTGAGAATGGTTGGGAGATTATGAAAGTAACATGATTTGGAAAACGTATCTAGATGAAAAAAAGCCTAGTTGTGGACTATAATATCACTTTATGATAAAGAGAAGGATGACGTGACTGATATGGCTTGTAAAGGAAATTGATGGATGGTTGATACCCTACAAATAAAACCTAGAAGATGAAGGTTCCATAATGATGAAGATGAAATTCATGAAAATGAAAGGAGGAGCTCTACAAGCATATGAAGGTACCATGATATCCATTAAAGAGTAGAGATTTTTCATTGGAAACAAGTCCCTAGTTTAAAGGGAGCTTGGAATAAAGTCCCTAGTTAACAGGGAGATTAGGAAAGTTCGTGATTAAGAAGAAGCATGGAGATTGGGAAAGTCCTTGATTAAGAGGAAGCGTGGGTATATTACTTTAATAGGAATGAGTATAACTTCCCTAGTTAAGAGGGAGATATAGACACATCATTATTTTCTTCATATTGTGAGGAAATAATAGAATATTGGGTAAGCATATGAGATTGATTCCAATAATATTTGAGGATGTGGTAGGGCATCCAATAGGAAAGAGTAGTAAAAGAGGAAATTTATTGAGGATGTGTTATTCCAATATATGAAAATTCCTAAAAGGAAATACCATGTGAACACCCATGTGGGCTATGTTCATTGAGAGACAATGATGATGGTGTCTATTAGTCATCGGTGTCACCAACATTGTGTTATGATCTTATGGAGAGATAAATCTATTAGTTAAGTCCTTGTTATGTGATAATGTTGGTTGGTATGATGAGATGCTCTGAAATAAGCCAAGGAAGTGGCTCATGAGATGGCTTACCAATCTGAATCTTCTTATGAGAATTCTTCAGTTTTAGAATTTCTAAGTACCTTGTATGGATTATGAATACCTTCTTAGTTAAGAGGGGGTGCTGAAATATGTAACTAGGTTTGGTCTTCATAATGACATGTGTAATAATTATTTTATGTATCTGATGTAAAGAGAAAAATAAATGTATTATTTATATTATTGAGGCATGGTTTTCATGCTCAAGGGATATTTATTTTTAGGTCAAGCACCCATTTACTGCTTCTAGGTATTTTCATTTAGTTTGAAAGTCAATCGAGTCATTGTCATGTATTGATGACCCATTTGGGCATGTCACATATTGTAAAGGAAAATTTAGTTAAGTAACAAATAGAGTCAAAGACCCTTCAAGACATTGTAAAATGTGAAAACAACAAGTGGGTCTTATCAAGTGACAAGTTGGTCTAGAGATGGGAAAATTCAACCTAAAATATGTGACAATAAGCGTAAATTCAACCTAAAAAATCATGCACAAATCTACTTATGACCTGCAAACTCGAATTTATTGATTTAACTGAGTGATTTTTCCATGTCATTCCTACTAATTGCAACTAGATTCATCCTATTGATGTGGAATTTTTAATTTCTCCATTTAACTAAGGCACAAGGGCGGATATGTGAAGTTGGGTTACACTTTTGTGAGAATTTGGGGCGGAAATTTTTTTTTGGCAATAGTTCGGCTGAATTTTATGAGAAAGTTCAGCTAAACTCATTCTTCCGTTTAGATTGACGACACACTGACGGCGTGGGCAAACAAAATTTTTGCCGGAGATGGGAAAATCGGCAACAAAACCTCGGCCGAACTTTTACTCTTAAAATAATTCGGCCGAACTAATTCTTATAAATATATTTCCCGCGAAGTTCATTTGTTTCCCGCGTCTGTGTTTCATTGTTTTTTCACGCGATTTTCTATTGTTGTTCTGTTCGGTGATCTATTGCGGCACTGTTGCTGGTCTGGGGCTGCTTCTGTCCGCTCTGTTGGTGATTATCTTCGGTGACGTCAAGCGAGCGAACTACCAGGTAACTCCCATTCCTGCTCTCCTATTCTTGATTTTACTCGGAGGATCTTCCCTGTAGCTTTGATTATTTTCTTTATGGTAGGTGGACTTGTCGATGGTAAATTATCCTCAAGGATATTGTTTCTTAACTACCTTAGTGATATAAAATTCATTTAAGAGGTTTAGACCTCACCCGTTAACCCCATTACTATAGTTGGTGCTCTGCTACGTAGAAATGCAGTATCTTATATATAGATCCTATATAGATGGATTTCTATGTTCTGCACTACGGCAAGAGAAAGGCAAGTTGAAAGTGCCAGACCCCATTTAGTGGATTCAGGTATTTTCTTTACTTCTTAGGTAATCAATGAAATGAAATAGCTTCAAGAGAGCATTTCGTTGTCCATAAAGGTTGGGTCCTTCTTGTAAAACACTCGTTCTTTTCATATTTAGAGCTGGTAAATCTAGCTGGTGAATGTGCTATCTGAAGCCCGTGACAAATGCTTTGATATTGCCTAATGACTTCCTTTCTTGAGTGCTTGCCTACACGAGGAAGGCAAGTTGAAAGTGACAGACCCCATTTAGTGGATTCAGGGATCTTCTTTACTGCTTAGGTAATCAATGAAATGAAATAGCTTCAAGAGAGAATTTCGTTGTCCATAAAGGTTGGGTCCTGCTTGTAAAACACTCGTTATTTTCATATTTAGAGCTGGTAAATCCAGCTGGTGAATGTGATGTCTGAAGCTTGTGACTAATGCTTTTATATTGCCTTATGACTTGCTTTCTCGAGTGCTTGCCTACACGAGGAAGGCTAGGGGAATAGGACTAGATTTTATACAATCATGGATATGGGAGATGTAGAGCATGAATAACCAAACTAATGTGGCAGGACCCATTATAACCCCATCAATAAGCGATAACTTGATAGGCCTCATGAGCACTACACGCCACCCTTTCTCTCGCGAATTTACGTTGGATGCCTAAGTCAGTCCCACATATTTGAGGGCACTGTTGAAAAAATAACCTTATGGAAATGAAAAAACCTCATTGAAACATAAAATTTCCACTTTGTGACCTCTCTTGAATCACAAGTTCCAGGGAACAACTGCTTCTCAGTCTCCTCTTCCAATTCTATACCACTTGGTGGCTACCACCTTGCTAGCAGAAGCCTCACTGGACTGCTATGCACTCTTTTTATGCTTTAAATTTCATTACCTTTTGTTGTAAGGTGTATGTTGAATTTCTGGTAGTATGATACAGATTCAGTTGCTGCAGTTTTTATTGTTCCTGTGGATCCATCAATTTCATCTGCTCTAGCTGCTTCTCGCCTTGTGCATGGAATTTTACCACCACTGTTAAGCTTATGTCATTACTAAGCCTTCTCTCAATTCCTCAATGCTGGAATGATTGAACTAGAATGATCTGCTACTGTAATGTGACTACATATTGTCTTTTATACTATTGTAATGTATTTATGTATGAGACAAAATCTGATCTTTTGTAATGTGGTCCTACATATTGTCTTTTACACTGCTATAATGTATTTCTGTAATGTATTTCTGTAATGTGACTATATATTGTCTTTTATATGTGAATACATATTGTCTTTTATACTACTATAATGTATTTTTGTATGAGATAGAATCTGATCTTTTATACTTAATAACCTGTTATGGGTATATCAAGAAGATTTTGTATATGAATTGTTATCAATATATGAAACAGGGTTTTTTCTCCTTTGAAAAGAGTTGAAATCATTCTAAATTTACATATGTTCAGTGATGTCATTGTTTCACTTCCAATATTATGTTGCTTACCTTGATGAACAAGTGGAACTCTGCTAGGAGGCCTCTTTGTTTTTTGACTCTTTGCTCATACTGTCAAAGGTTGTTATATGTTATATGGGCTAGACTGTATAGCTATTAGACTACATATCTTCATATAGAACTTGCAAATAGTATGATGGAAACCAAACATAATAATGTATTAGGACATCAGAACTTGCTAATTAGTTATTAGACTGCATATCTTCATATAGAACTTGCAAATAGCATGATGGAAATTTGAACCTGCAAATAGTATGATGGAAATGTGGATCTCATGACTCTTCATTATAGATTCTTCTAGAAACAAAACATAATAATGTATTAGGACATGCTCCTTTAACTTGCAAATAGTATTGTTGAAATGTGGATCTCATGACTCTTCATGATTAATGCTTCTAGAAACCAAACATAATTTAATGTATTAGGACATAATTTAATGTATTAGACATGCTCCTTTAGGCTTGGTGGAATTACCTTTGCTTTTTATTTCTCTCTTACACACATATATATGAAGAGATGATCCCATTTTCTTTTTTATTCATAGATAAAATGTCATTTAAATACAATATTTATCATAATGTACAATGATTCATTCCATATTATTCATAATTTTTTTCATTAAAAAATGAACTCTTTAAATGATGAACCTAGTTAATGCTTATTCTTCATGAAGAAGACTACTTGATATTTCAATTTGAATTTGATGATGGTCCTTTGTTATCTTTCTTGACTACTTCAAATTTTTGACAAAATCATATGCTTCTTGTTACTCTTGTTATTCCTTCCTTATATTGTATTCTCCCCCTTAGATATTGTGTACTCTCCCACATAGATATTGCACTCAATTTTGATGGTCCTTTGTTATCTTTCTATACTTCAAATTATTGACACTTGATCATATAGATATCATATAGATATTGCACTCAATTTTGATGGTCCTTTGTTATCTTTCTTGACTAATTCAAATTATTGACACTCTATCATATAGATATTGCACTCAACTTTGATGGTCATTTGTTATCTTTCTTGATTACTTCAAATTATTAACACAATCATATGCTTTTTGTTACTCTTTTTATTCCTTCCTTGTATCTATTCTCCCCCTTATATATTATGTACTCTCCTACATAGATATTGCACTCAATTTCATAGGCTCTTCTTTTGAAGTCAAATATAT
Organism: Pinus albicaulis; assembly: GCA_034641835.2. NCBI lineage: Eukaryota > Viridiplantae > Streptophyta > Pinopsida > Pinales > Pinaceae > Pinus > Pinus albicaulis. Next base: position 361,088,191 of record CM076572.1, on the reverse strand, counting down.
TGTATTCTCCCCCTTAGATATTGTGTACTCTCCCACATAGATATTGCACTCAATTTCATAGGCTCTTCTTTTGAAGTCAAATAAATGACAACAATTTACGAGAATTATCCCTAATTTGTTTCTCACATGTTCAAATGGTTCTTTAACAAGATAATTTACAAGAAATATTCCTAATTTGTTTCTCACATATATATTAAAATGCTTCTCTAACAAGACGCTTTGTGGGTATGTATTCCATCTTCACTATTTTCTCAAAGACTTGTTGTGTGAGGAAGTGGTACTTTATGATGATATGTAAATAGTGATTGAAGGAAGTAGAATATTTTGTTTTTGAAATTATTAGTACACTTCTATTGAAACATGTAATAGATATATATATTTACCTTAATATCTAGTAGAGCCCATTTCATCCAAAACTGATGGAGGGGCATTAGGCTCAAGACAATACTTTGTATATAAATAGACATAGGGGGCTCTCATGTTTTGCTTCTTATGTAATTGTTAATGTTTGAGTGATTTTTAAAAAAATTTAGTGAGAAATTGTAAATGTTCCCAAATCATTGTAGAACATGGGGGGAAGTCGATTAGTTGGAATATGAGGAGATAGTCAGTTCAGTTTATCTAGGGATTAGGCTAAATTTAGGACTTTGGGAAATCCAAGAGTTTTTTTGAGTCATTGAAGAATCTGAATCAATTCATTAGTAGTTTTTGTATAAAAATAAGCCTCAAAGGAGTTAATAGCAGACCTACAGACCTGCATAACGCTGCATAGAGCTAGAGAGACATAGAGGCAGACTAGTGAGGATAGAAGGCCACTAATATAGAAGATCAGGCCAAGGCAGGAGGTTTTTGTAAGTAAGTTCAATTGCATATATGAAGAATATGTTTCAGAAATACATGTGTATTGTCAAATTGGATTATGCGTGTATTTACTGGTTGAATTCTCTGTGGGAGCACGAGTTAAATGCTCAGAACTTATGAGCACTATTTGATTTCATTTCTATGTGAGAATTTTTTAATCTTCGTGAACCATGTATGAATAAGACTCTGTAATTGGGGTGTAAGGAGACTCTGCCTGTAATTGAAAGAATCTGTTTCTAAATTGTGTTTATATGGACCGGTTGAATTCTATGTAAGGAATTGTAGAAATTCCATGCGAAGCCGAGATGGAACTCTGTGTTGGTTTTAGGATGCCTTCTATATATGATGGAAAAAACACATGTAATTGTTGAGACAGGGTTGATTGCGAGGTGGAGGAAGGAATCTGGAACGATTCCATTGAATGAGATGACACACTGTCGGAATAAAGGTTTGGAGTAGAGTTGTGTATCAAAGGGAGAAGGACTGGAATGAGAAGTTATAAACCAAAGGAATGAAATGTTGATAGCGCACGGGATGGAACCTTGAGCCAGAAGGAAGTGGAACCGAGAGCATAAACAGTAAAGGCGGGTTTGGAGAAACCAAGAGTGGTCTTCGCAAATTTTTTAAGAGGTAAGTTGAATGTCCAAAAAAAATGCGATATCACTCGCTGGAGGACGCGTGTTCTGGAGTGGTTCATGAAAACCACCCTTTTCGCATTTTTTTTTACCGTTAAAGAACTATGGGGAAAGTAATGTGATTTGCGTCCGATCAGTTTTGTGAAGGATCTGACGGCATTCACACAGACAAGTTGCATGGGCGATAATGCAACGGTAATGTGGGTATATTGTGCGCCATATATTGTATGAATTGCGACGACCATTGATTTGATAAGACAAGGAGCGCGATAAACTGTGGACCGTTGGATCCGTTCGACGATTAGTTAATGAGGTAAGTGACTGTGGGCCCGAATATTTCATTTAAATATAATCGCTGGTGAATGTATTGGTCGAAGGTCTATTTTTGGGTTATAATTCATAAGGTTCGAGCTTTACAGATATAATTTCGAGGGTAATTAACCCGAAGGTTCTATGGTAAACCTATCCAAGAGGTATTTCATTAGGAAATGAAATAAAGGAGGAGACTTTGGTTTAATTCTGTATGTAGGTTTGTTATATACATATGGGATTTCATAACCTTTGGTAAGAAGTTCCCACATTTAAAGATTGAATATTAGGTTATAATAAAAGGATGTATTATAGGCATTGTGGGTTTTTGTAACCTTGGAAGAAAAGCCTCCAGATATATTTATTTAAATTTCCAGTTAAGACAAAATTGGAGATGCATTTTTATACGCATAGAAGTTCAAACTGTGGGTTTAGCAAGTAGGCATCCCATCAAGTGGTATCAGAGCTGGAATAGCTCTTTGAGAATTAATTTTGAAATGCACATGTACTGAAATAGTTAGGAAATTTTGATGTTTAATTCTATTTAACATAACTTACAGATTTGATTAAGTATGCAATGAGGGTATTCATATTTGCAGAATCTGAATTTGAAGACAAAGTGGTTTGAAGATTGCAGCCTATAGAGATGCAGTGCGGGTGAGAAAAATAGCAAGATCACTCAGGGATCTTGGAAGGTGAGTTGATGAGCAGTGTTTAACTCTGGTTTGAAGGATCTGTTTGCAGAATTCAGGTTGCAAGAAGTTGTGGAATAAATCTCAGCAAGAGAAGATCACAGATGTGAGAGCAGTGATGAAAGATTCCAGCAAAGGATTCTAAGGTGAAGTGTGGCAGAACCTGGAGAATTCCCAATAGAGGTTGGATGAAAGAAGAAAAGATGTGTTCTTGAAAAGTTGCAGAGTGAAGCCTAGAGAGAGCAGAAGAGAGTGCTCAGAAGGTTCCAACAGATAGGGGACCAGTACTTTCCAAAATCTGGATCCGGAGGAATGGATTGGTGAGGTAAGTTGCAGCAAGAGAGCTTGCTATTTCAGAGGCTTAGTGCAACTTGTGAGTGAAGAAATCATGGAGGAGAAAATGGCTACTGATAGCCATAGCAGAGATTGCAGAGGTTCTAAGAGAGGCCACAACAGAAGAGTGAAGGAAGATGCCAAAGCAAATGGCATAAGGAATAAATTCACTGATGAAGAATATTGGAAAGAGGTAGCTGAGATCTGGGAGCAGTTCAACAAATTGGAACTGATGATAAAGAAAAGCCAAAGAGTTGGTTGGCTCATGAAGAAGAAGGTAAAGTGGTAGAGGCTACAGATGAAGAGAGAGAAAATGATAAATGCTCAGCTGAAAGAGAGATTAATTAGGATGATTGAGTATATGGAGAAGGACTTGAAGACTGGGACTTCAAGTGAGACCAAGAGGTCAAATGGCCTTACATCTGACAAATTTTATATTTTTGCAGGAAGAACATGTGGGAAAGAACAAACTACTCATGTTATCGCTAAGTAAGAAAATGAGACAACAATATATCTTGTAAATGTCCATGCACAGTTTGGGAAAGGTTTTGCTTTCCAACATATTGGAAGAAGAGGAGATTTAAATTGTGATGATGGCCAGAAGCTAGGAATTGAGCAGTCAATTGGACAGCTCGAATAAATTGAAGAGAGGACCATTGAAGAATCTCTCAAGTTTATAGAATATTTGGAACAACAAGAAGATTTGATGATTGAATCATCAAAGGAGACCATGAGGTCTTATGTTTTTACAACTTACAAGTTGTGTGTGAATGCAGGTACTGAAGAAGACAATTCATATGATGAAACTATGATAAATGGAGCTGAAAGTTGCCAAGTCACATATGATGATTATCTTTCAGATGAAGATCAAACTGAGTTACTGCAGCAGAAGGAATTCATAAATTCCTTGTTTAGTGAAAGAGATTGTTTCAATGGAGACATGACAATTTTTTTTAATGGTGATGAATTTTTTGTTAATGCTGATGATGACAAATTTCTTTTATTGGATGGCCAATTGGAGAGTGATGGACAAATAGTTGAAGCTGTTACAGGGATGGAAGATTAGAATTCTATTCTGATGAAGGATGAAGAGATAGTGACAGCAGAAAACTTGACTTGTGATAGAAAGGAAGATAATGAAGACAGTATGAATTTTTTCTCAGATGAGATGCCAGGATTATGGCATGAGTTAATTGTTCTGGAGCAGAGGACAGAAACATAGAGAGAAGGTGTTCATATTGTAAAGGCATAGATGAATGAGAATGAGAAGGTTAATTTTTATGAACTAGAGCAAGGAGACATCCTTGAAGAGGATGATGCAGAGGAGAGACTAACTGACAGTCTCGAGAAGGATTGGAATTAGCATACTGATGTGCTGATAGAGAAGAAAATAAATTCAAGACAGCATACTGAAATGCTAGCAGAGGAGAGAAAGGCACTGAGGCCTTATGATTTTTGTTTTGACAATTTTTTTGTGAATGCAGATTCTGTTGATGCTGAAGAAGAGTTGACACCATTGGGAATTCAATTAAAAGAGGAGAATTTTGTGGAAGATTTTAATCCATGGAATGAATAATTTAAGTTGCTGGAGATTATGTTGAATCAGCAGAATTCAATGCAGGAAGGAGAACCTCGATTTCAAAATTGGGGATTACAGAATGTGAAGATATAAGGGAATAGAGAGAGTGAAGATTTTCTGAGTCTTGGAAAAGACTTGGAATTGCATAAAGAAGAATTGGTGACTAGGTCATCAATTGAGACCATTGGGTCTTGTGATTTAAAAATTGACAATTTAGCTGAGTTGACAGGTATGGCAGAAGACAATCCATCATTTGGATTTGTCTTGAATAAAGATGGGTTGTTGAAGGAAGGTGAGGCTATCATGCCTCCTGTAAGGGATCTTGTTGTTACTGATAATGACAAGAAGGAGCTGATTTTTCTGATGGACAAAGAGAAGACTGTAGGGTACACTTTTGGGATAGCTACAACAGTGGAAAATCAAAATTTTATTCTGATAGAAGATGAAATGGCAGAGCTGGAAGAAATTGATTTGATTGGCAGAATCAATCAAGAATATGAAAGACAATTACTAAAGATTGTCAAGGAAGAAGAAGAAGAACATGCTGAAACAAGTTTGCAGAATATTGATGATATGGTTATACAAGAGAGATGGTTGAAATGTTTGCTGAAAACATTTACAGAAGAGAATGAAATGGCAGAGTAGAAATTTGAAGTGTTGCCGAAAGAGGACGAGACACAAGGATTTTATAAATTTGGTGCTTGTTTTCTGATTGTAGGTACTAATGGAAGGACTAAGAAATGATTAGTCCAGGAGAGGAAAAGAGGTGATGACAATGACTAGAAATTTAAACACCTGTCCAGAGAATTGTTGAAGTCAGAGGATGGAGAAATTTTCATGGGTGAAAATCAGGAAGAGTTTTACTCTTGTATGAAACAAGAGGGTATGGATGATTGGGTGGCATTAAGAACTGAACAAGTAAAAGTTTAGTAAGTTAGGGCTCAGCAAGTAAATGCAAGAGCAAGAGTAAAAACAACAGTGAGAGTTCAGCAAGTAAGAACTCGACAAGCAGAAACAGAAGTAGAAGTTCAGTAATCAAGAGGAAGCAGTATCCAGCAGTCAGAAGATAAATTAGATCAGGAAATTGAATTGATAATAAAACTGATGGAGAAGGTGTCTAAGAGGAAGAGAGAAACAAGAAAACAAAGAATCAGAAGCAGCGGCAACAAGGGAAAGACAGTCACAGACTGTAAAATCATAACAAGTGGAGCAAGACAGCATAAGATATGGAAGCCTGGAGAAGTATAGGAAAATAATATTACAGCGGATGATCAGTTGCAGAACAAAGTGTGGGATTCGGGAAGACAAGGATGAAAGCACATGATCAGGATATCATGAATCATTTTAACCTGGGGAGTCTGATGCAGGGGAATTAGGCTCAAGACAATACTTTGTATATAAATAGACATAGTGGGGTCTCATGTTTTGCTTCTTATGTAATTATTAATGTTTGAGTGATTTTCAAATAAATTTAGTGAGAAATTGTAAATTTTCCCAAATCATTGGAGAACATGAGGGGAAGTCGATTAGTTGGAACATGAATAGATAGTTAGTTCAATTTATCTAGGGATTAGGCTAAATTTAGGACTTTGGGAAATCCAAGAGTTTTTTTGAGTCATTGAAGAATCTAAATCGATTCATTAGTAGTTTTTGTATAAAAATAAGCCTCAAAGGAGTTAATAGCAGACCTACAGACCTGCATAACGCTGCATAGAGCTAGAGAGTCGGAGACGTAGACTAGTGAGGATAGAAGGCCACTGATATAGAAGATTTGGCCAAGGCAGGAGGTTTTTGTAAATAAGTTCAATTGCATATATGAAGAATCTGTTTCAGAAATACATGTGTATTGTCAAACTGGATTATGCATGTATTGACTGGTTGAATTCTCTGTGGAAGCACGAGTTAAATGCTCAAAAATTATGAGCATTATTTGATTTCATTTCTGTGTGACAATGTTTTAATCTCCGTGAGCCATGTATGAATAAGACTCTGTAATTGGGGTGTAAGGAGACTCTGCCTGTAATTGAAAGAATCTGTTTCTAAATTGTGTTTGTATGGACTGGTTGAATTATATGTAAGGAATTGTAGAAATTCCATGTGAAGCCATGATGGAACTCTATGTTGGGTTTAGGATACCTTTTGCATATGATGGAAAAAACCCATGTAATTGTTGAGACAAGGTTGATTGCGAGGTGGAGGAAGGAATATGGAACGATTCCATTTAATGAGATGACTCAGTGTCGGAATAAATATTTGGAGTAGAGCTTTGTATCAAAGGGATAAGGACCAGAATGAGAAGCTATAAAAGAAAAGAATGAAATGTTGATAGCGTGCGGGACAGAAACTTGAGCCATAAGGAAGCGGAACCAGGAGCGTAAACAGTAAAGGCAAGTTTGGAGAAACCAAGAGTGGTTTTCGCAAATTTTTTAAGCGGTAAGTGGAATGTCCAAAAAAATGTGATATCACTCACCGGAGGACGCGTGTCTTGGAGTGGTTTATGAAAACCACCCTTTTCGCATTTTTTTTGACCGTTAAAGAACTGTGGGGAAAGTAATGCGATTTGCGTCCGATCAGTTTTGTGAAGGATCTAACGGCATTCACATATACAAGTTGCATGGGTGATAATGCAATGATAATGTGGGTATATTGTGCACCATATATTGTATGAATTTTGACGACCATTGATTTGATAAGACAAGGAGCCTGATAAACTGTGGATTGTTGGATCTGTTCGATGATTAGTTAATGAGGTAAGTGACTGTCGGCCCAAAGATTTCATTTAAATATAATCATTGGTGAATGTATTGGTCAAAGGTCTATTCTTGGGTTATAAGTCATAAGGTTCAAGATTTATAGATATAATGCCGAGGGTAATTAACCTGAAGGTTCTATGGTAAACCTATCCAAGAGGTATTTCATTAGGAAATGAAATAAAGGAGGAGACTTTGGTTTAATTCTCTGTGTAGGTTTGTTATATACATATGGGGTTTCATAAACTTTGGTAAGAGGTTCCCACATTTAAAGATTGAATATTGGTTTATAATAAAAGGATGTATTATAGGCATTGCGATTTTTTGTAACCTTGGAAGAAAATCCTCCAGATATATTTATTTAAATTTTCAGTTAAGACAAAACTCGAGATGCATTTTTATATGCATAGAAGTTCAAACTGTGGGTTTAGCAAGTAGGCATCCCATCAAGTGGTATTAGAGCTGGAATAGCTCTTTGAGAATTAATTTTGAAATGCACATGTACTGAAACAGTGAGGAAAGTTTGATGTTTAAATCTGTTTAACAGAACTTAAAGATTTTATTAAGTATGCAGTGAGGGTATTTAGATTTGCAGAATCTGAAGTTGAAGACAAAGTGGTTTGAAGATTGCAGCCTATAGAGATGCAGTGCAGGTGAGAAGAATAGCAATATCACTCAGGGATCTTGGAAGGTGAGTTGATGAGCAGTGTTTAACTCTGGTTTGAAGGATCTGTTTGCAGAATTTAGGTTGCAAGCAGTTGTGGAAGAAATCTTAGCCAGAGAAAATCACAGCTGTGAGAGCAGTGATGAAAGAGTCCAGCAGAGGATTCTAAGGTGAAGTGTGGCAGAACCTGGAGAATTTCCAACAGAGGTTGGATGAAAGAAGAACAGATGTGTTCCTGAAAATTTGCAGAGTGAAGCCTAGAGAGAGCAGAAGAGAGTGCTCAGAAGGTTCCAGCAGATAGGGGACCAGTGCTTTCCAAAATCCAGATCCAGAGGAAAGGATTGGTGAGGTAAGTTACAGCAAGAGAGCTTGTTGTTGCAAAGGCTTAGTGCAGCTTGTGAGTGAAGAACTCATGGAGGATAAAATTGCTACTAATAGCCATACCAGAGATTACAAAGGTTCTGAGAAAGGCCACAACAGAAAAGTGAAGGAATATTCGAAAGAAAATGGCATGAGGAAGAAATTCAATGATGAAGAATATTGGCAAGAGGTAGCTGAGATCTGGGAGCAGTTCAACAAATTGGAACTGATGATAAAGGAAAGCTAGCGAGTTGGTTGGCTCGTGAAGAAAAAGGTAAAGTGGAAGAGGCTACAGATGAAGAGAGGGAAAATGATAAATGCTCAGCTAAAAGAGAGATTACTCAGGATGATTGAGTATCTGGAGAAGGACTTGAAGACTGGGACTTCAAGTGAGACCAAGAGGTCAAATGGCCTTACATCTGACAAATTTTATATTTTTGCAGGAAGAACATGTGGGAAAGAACAAACTACTGATGTTGTCTCTAAGGAAGAAAATGAGACAGCGAGATATGTTGTAAATGTCCATGAACAGTTAGGGAAAGGTTTTTCTTTCCAACATATTGGAATCAGAGGAGATTTAAATTGTGATGATGGCCAGAAGCTCGGAATTGTGCAGTCAATTGGATAGCTCGAAGAAATTGAAGAGAGGACCATTGAAGAATCTCTAAAGTGTACATAATATTTTGAAAAGCAAGAAGATTTGATGATTGAATCATCAAACGAGACCATGAGGTCTTATGTTTTTACAACTGACAAGTTGTGTGTGAATGCAGGTATTGAAGAAGACAGTTCATATGATGAAACTGTGATAAATGGAGCTGAAAGTTTCCAAGTCACATATGATGATTATCTTTTAGATGAAGATCAAACTGAGTTACTGCAGCAGAAGGAATTCATAAATTCCTTGTTTAGTGAAAGAGATTGTTTCAATGGAGACATGAAAATTTTGTCTAATGGTGATGAATTTGTTGTTAATGCTGATGATGACAAATTTCTTTTATTGGATGGCCAATTGGAGAGTGATGGACAGATAGCTGAAGTTATTTCAGGGATGGAAGATCAGAATTTCATTCTGATGAAGGATGAAGAGATAGTGACAGTAGAAAAATTGACTTGTGATAGAAAGGAAGATAGTGAAGACAGTATGAATGTTTTCTCAGATGAGATGCCAGGATTATGGCATGATTTAAGTGTTCTGGAGCAGAGGACAGAAACACAGAGAGAAGGTGTTCATATTGTAAAGGCAGAGATGAATGAGAATGAGAAGGTTCATTTTTATGAACTAGAGTAAGGAGACATCCTTGAAGAGGATGATGTAGATGAGAGACTAACTAACAGTCTCAAGAAGGATTGGAATCAGCATACTGATGTGCTGATAGAGAAGGAAAGAAATTCAAGACAGCATACTGAAATGCTGGAAGAGGAGAGAAAGGCACTGAGGCCTTATGATTTTTGTTTTGAAAATTGTTTTGTGAATGCAGATTCTGTTGATGTTGAAGAAAAGTTGACACCATTGAGAAGTCAATTAAAAGAGGAGAATTCTGTGGAATATTTTAATCCATGGAATGAAGAATTTAAGTTGCTGGAGATTATTTTGAATCAACAGAATTCAATGCAGGAAGGAGAACCTCGATTTCAAAATTGGGGACTACAGAATGTGAAGATACAAGGGAATAGAGAGAGTGAAGATTTTCTGAGTCTTGGAAAAAACTTAGAAGTGCAGAAAGAATAATTGGTGACTGGGTCATCAATTGAGACCATTGGGTCTTGTGATTTAAAAATTGACAATTTAGCTGAGTTGATAGGTATGACAGAAGACAATCCATCATTTGGAGTTGTCTTTAATAAAGATGGGTTGTTGAAGGAAGGTGAGGCTATCATGCCTCCTGTAAGGGAGCTTCTTGTTACTGATAATGACAAGAAGGAGCTGATTTGTCTGATGGACAAAGAGAAGACTGGAGGGTAGACTTTTGGGACTGCTACAGCAGTGGAAAATAAAAAATTTATTCTGATAGAAGATGAAATGGCAGAGCGGGAAGAACTTGATTTGATTGGCAGAATCAATCAAGAAGATGGAAGGCAATTATGAAAGATTGTCAAGGAAGAAGAAGAAGAACATGCTGAAACACGTTTGCAGCATATTGATGATATGGTTATACAAGAGAGATGGATGAAATGTTTGCTGAAAACATTTAGAGAAGAGAATGAAATGGCAGAGTAGAAATTTGATGTGTTGCCAGAAGAGGACGAGACACAAGGATTTTATAAATTTGGTGCTTATTTTCTGATTGCAGGTACTGATGGAAGGACTAAGGAATGTTTAGTCTAGGAGAGGAAAACAGGTGATGAATGTTACTAGCAATTTAAACACTAGTCCAAAGAATTGGTGAAGTCAGAGGATGGAGAAATTATCATGGGTGAAAATCAAGAAGAGTTTTACTGTTGCAGAAAACAAGAGGGTATGGATGATTGGGTGGCAGTAAGAACTGAACAAGTAAAATTTCAAAAAGTTAGGGCTCAGTAAGTAAGTGAAAGAGCCAGAGTAAAAACAATAGTGAGAGTTCAGCAAGTAAGAACTCGGCAAGAAAAAACAGAAGTAAAAGTTCAGCAATCAAGAGGAAGCAGTATCCAGCAGTCAGAAGATAAATTAGATCAGGAAATTAAATTGATAAGAAAACTGATGGAGAAGGTGTCTAAGAGGAATATAGCAGAAAGAAAACAAATAATCAAAAGCTGCAGCAACAAGGGAAAGACAGTCACAGACTGTGAAAGAAAAACAAGTGGAGCAAGACAGCATAAGATATGGAAGCTTGGAGAAGTACAGAAAAAGAATATTGCAGTGGATGATCAGTTGCAGAACAAAGTGTGGGATTCGTGAAGACAAGGATGAAAGCACATGATCTGGAGATCATGAATCATTTTAACCTGGGGAGTCTGATACAGGGGTATTATGCTCAAGAAAATACTTTGTATATAAATAGACATAGGGGGGTCTCATGTTTTGCTTCTTATGTAATTGTTAATGTTTGAGTGATTTTTAAATAAATTTAGTGAGAAATTGTAAATGTTCCCAAATCATTGGAGAACATGAGGGGAATTCGATTAGTTGGAATATGAAGAGATAGTCAGTTCAGTTTATCTAGGGATTCGGCTAAATTTAGGACTTTCGGAAATCTATGAGTTTTGTTGAGTCATTGAAGAATCTGAATCGATTCATTAGTAGTTTTTGTATAAAAATAAGCCTCAAAGGAGTTAATAGAAAACCTACAGACCTGCATAACGTTGCATAGAGTGAGAGAGCCGGAGAGGCAGACTAGTGAGGATAGAAGGCCACTTATATAGAAGATTTGGCCAAGGCAGGACGTTTTTCTAGGTAAGTTCAATTGCATATATGAAGAATCTGTTTCAGAAATACATGTGTATTTTCAAATTGGATTATGCGTGTATTGACTGGTTGAATTCTCTGTGGGAGCACACGTTAAATGCTCAGAACTTATGAGCATTAGTTGATTTCATTTCTATGTGAGAATGTTTTAATCTCCATGAACCATGTATGAATAAGACTCCGTAATTGGGGTGTAAGGAGACTCTTCCTGTAATTGAAAGAATCTGTTTCTAAATTGTGTTTATATGGATCAGTTGAATTATATGTAAGGAATTGTAGAAATTCCATGTGAAGCCATGATGGAACTCTGTGTTGGGTTTACAATGCCTTCTATATATGATGGAAAAAACCCATGTAATTTTTGAGACATGGTTTATTGCGAGGTGGAGGAAGGAATCTGGAACGATTCCATTGAATGAGATGACACATTGTCGGAATAAAGGTTTGGAGCAGAACTGTGTATCAAAGGGAGAAGGACCAGAATGAGAAGTTATAAACCAAAGGAATGAAATTTGTTTATAGTGCGCGGGACGGAACCTTGAGCCAGAAGGAAGAAGAACCGGGACCGTAAACAATAAAGGCGAGTTTGGAGAAACCAAGAGTGGTCTTCACAAAGTTTTTAAGAGGTAAGTGGAATGTCCAAAAAAAATGCGATATCACTCGCAGGAGGACGCGTGTCCTGGAGTGGTTTATGAAAACCACCCTTTTCGCATTTTTTTTTACCATTAAAGAATTGTGGGGAAAGTAATGCGATTCGCGTCTGATCACTTTTGTGAAGGATCTGACGGCATTCGCACAGACAGGTTGCATGGGCGATAATGAAACAGTAATGTGGGTATATTGTGGGCCATAAATTGTATGAATTGTGACGACCGTTGATTTGATAAGACATGGAGCGTGATAAACTATGGACCGTTGGATCTGTTCGATGATTAGTTAATGAGGTAAGTGACTGTGGGCCTGAAGATTTAATTTAAATATAATCGTTGGTGAATGTATTGGTCGAAGGTCTATTTTTGGGCTATAATTCATAAGGTTCGAGCTTTACAGATATAATGCCGAGGGTAATTAACCCAAAGGTTCTATGGTAAACCTATCCAAGAGGTATTTCATTAGGAAATGAAATAAAGGAGGATACTTTGGTTTAATTCTGTATGTAGGTTTGTTGTATACATATGGGGTTTCATAACCTTTGGTAAGAAGTTCCCACATTTAAATATTGAATATTGGGTAATAATAAAAGGATGTATTATAGGCATTGCGGGTTTTTGTAACCTTGGAAGAAAAGCCTCCAGATATATTTATTTAAATTGCTAGTTAAGACAAAATTGGAGATGCATTTTTATATGCATAGAAGTTCAAACTGTGGGTTTAGTAAGTAGGCCTTCCATAAAAAACACTCAAAGAAATTTACCTTACCTTAATATCTTGTAGAGCCCATTTCATCCAAAACACTCAAAAAATAAATTTACCTTACCTTAATATCTTGTAGAGCCCATTTCATCCAAAACACTAAAAAATAAGTAACTACTATGTACATTCCACTTCTACTCACTCAAAAAATAAATTTACCTTAATATAATGTAGAGCCCATTTCATCCAAAACAATCAAAAAGAAGTAACTACTATGTACATTCCACTTCTAATCACTCAAAAATAAATTTACCTTAATATCTTGTAGAGCCCATTTCATCCAAAACACTCAAAAATAAGTAACTACTATGTATTCCACTTCTACTCTAGATAAAGAAAGTAACGACTCTTTCTTGCTTAACCATTAAACCAAATACTCTTCTAAGTAGAATTATACATTGTCCACTAGTACTTTTCACAAGCCTAGTTGAATCTATATATGTTGTCAATGTAAATTTCTCACAAGTAAATTTGTCAATGTAAATTTCTTAACTTCTACAAGTTTTATAGGCAGGGTCTGTAAAGGACCAGGTAGCCTCTGGATCTCATATTTTATGGAAGGTGACATATCTAGTAAATGCCCCTACAGTCAATCTCTGGAATAGATCTAAATATAAGTTCTTCATTTTAATATCCATAAAACACAACCACTTTAAGGTAAATTGTTTACATGCACGTCATTTCTCTCACAAACTAAAGGCTTCCTCCCATTAATTTTAGATGTAAATTCTACCATAAACTTGTTAAGTCAAACTTTAAGATAAACCATGCACGTGTCATTTGCAATAAATGTAAATTTAATATCTAAATTCACATATGTTTAGTGGTGTCATTGTTTCACTTCCAATATTATGTTTTTACCTTGATGAACAGGTGGAACTCTGTTGGGAGGCCTCTCTTTTTTTTTACTCTTTTCTCATACTGTCAAAGGCTATTATATGTTATATGGGCTAGACTGTATAGTTATTAGACTGTATAATGGAAACCAAACATAATAATGTATTAGGACATCACAACTTGTTAATTAGTTATTAGACTACATATCTTCATATAGAACTTGCAAATAGCATGATGGAAATGTGAACTTGAAAATAGTATGATGGAAATGTGGATCTCAAAGAAAAGTCATGATTAATGCTTCTATAAACCAAACATAATAATGTATTAGGACATGCTCCTTTAACTTGAAAATAGTATGGTCGAAATGTGGATCTCATGACTCTTCATGATTAATGCTTCTAGAAAACAGACATAATTTAATGTATTAGGACATGCTCCTTTAGGCTTGGTGGAAATACCTTTGCTTTCATGATTAATGCTTCTAGAAACCAAATGTAATTTAATGTATTAGGACATGCTCCTTTAGGCTTGGTGGAATTACCTTTGCTTTTTATTTCTCTCTTACACACACATATATATATGAAGAGATGATCCCATTTTATTTTTTATTCATAGATCAAATGTCATTTAAATACAAAATTTATCATAATGTACAATGATTCATTCCATATTATTCATAAATTTTTTCATTAAAAAATGAACCCTTTAAATGATGAACCTAGTTAATGCTTCTTCTTCGTGAAGAAGACTACTTGATCTTTCAATTTGAATTTGATGATGGTCCTTTGTTATCTTTCTTGACTACTTCAAATTATTGACACAATCATATGCTTCTTGTTACTCTTTTTATTCCTTCCTTATATTTTATTCTCCCCCTTAGATATTGTGTACTCTCCCACATAGATATTGCACTCAATTTTGATGGTCCTTTGTTATCTTTCTTGACTACTTCAAATTATCAAATTATTGACACAATCATATAGATGTTGCACTCAATTTTGATGGTCTTTTGTTATCTTTATTTACTTCAAATTATTGACACTTGATTTAATATAGATATCATATAGATATTGCACTCAGTTTTGATGGTCCTTTGTTATCTTTCTTGACTACTTCAAATTATTGACACTTGATCATATAGATATTGCACTCAATTTTGATGGTCATTTGTTATCTTTCTTGACTACTTCAAATTATTGACACAATCATATGCTTTTTGTTACTCTTTCTATTCCTTCCTTATATCTATTCTCCCCCTTAGATATTGTGTACTCTCCCACATAGATATTGCACTCAATTTCATAGGCTCTTCTTTTGAAGTCAAATATGTTGTATTCTCCCCCTTAGATATTGTGTACTCTCCCACATAAATATTGCACTCAATTTTGATGGTCCTTTGTTATCTTTCTTGACTACTTCAAATTATCAAATTATTGACACAATCATATAGATATTTCACACAATTTTGATGGTCTTTTGTTATCTTTCTTTACTTCAAATTATTGACACTTGATCATATAGATATCATATAGATATTGCACTCAATTTTGATGGTCCTTTGTTATATTTCTTGACTACTTCAAATTATTGACACTTTATCATATAGATATTGCACTCAACTTTGATGGTCCTTTGTTATCTTTCTTGACTACTTCAAATTATTGACACAATCATATGCTTTTTGTTACTCTTTCTATTCCTTCCTTATATCTATTCTACCCCTTAGATATTGTGTACTCTCCCACATAGATATTGCACTCAATTTCATAGGCTCTTATTTTTAAGTAAAATATATTGTATTCTCCCCCTTAGATATTGTGTACTCTCCCACATAGATATTGCACTCAATTTTGATGGTCCTTTGTTAATTATTCTTGACTACTTCAAATTATCATATTATTGACACAATCATATGCTTTTTGTTACTCTTTCTATTACTTCCTTATATCTATTATCCCCCTTAGATATTGTGTACTCTCCCACATAGATATTGCACTCAATTTCATAGGCTCTTTTTTTTAAGTCAAATATATTGTATTCTCCCCTTAGATATTGTGTACTCTACCACATAGATATTGCACTCAATTTCATAGGCTCTTTTTTTGAATTCAAATAAGTGACAATAATTTACAATAACTATCCCTAATTTGTTTCTTACATGTTCAAATGGTTCTCTAACAAGATAATTTACAAGAACTATTCCTAATTTGTTTCTCACATATTCAAATGCTTCTCTAACAAGAGGCTTTGTGGTTATGTATTCCATCTTCATTATTTTCTTAAAGACTTGTTGTGTGAGGAAGTGGTACTTTATGATGATATGAAAATCATTGATGATACGAAAATAGTGATTGAAGGAAGTAGAATATTTTATTTTTGAAATTATTATTACACTTGTATTGAAACACTTAATAGATATATAGATTTACCTTAATATCTTGTAGAGCCCATTCCAGTGATGCCCTTAGGAGGTAACATTGCCATCAATGCCTCCAACATGCCTTAAACGGTCCTCTATGGCCCTCTCAGGAAAAATCCTATTGATTCCACCCCTCAAGTTAGGTCAGCTATCCAGTAGGATATGCCCCTCAGGAGGTCACCATCATTTTAACAGTCGGTGATGCCCTCAAGTTAGGTCACTGGTCTCAACGGCCCAGCCCTTAGTAGGTAAGCGGAATTCGAGTAGCACACCCCCGCGGAGAACAGGGGCCATTAGCATATCATTGAAGGCCTTATTGCCTCCTTATAGCTACACTTATAGATCCTATGGTCCACCCAACCATTAGGATAATAAGCCTCTATGCCCCCTTAAGGGGGTCTATAAGGTCCTTTAGCATGTCATGGAAGGCCCTCCCATTACTGATGGGAGCCTATGCCCTCATAGGGCCATTCAAGGTCCTTGAAATTGATTAATGCGATGATATGATCTGATTATTATGAATCATATTAGGCCATATCACCCATATGATGGGACCCCATGCCCTCATAGGGCCATATAACCATATGTATGGGACCCTATGCCCTTATAGGGCCATTAAGGATCAACCATGGGAAGGAATTGGTGGAACCCGTCCTAAAGGATATACAACCAACGGTTGATGATAATTAATCCAAAGGTTTAAGGATGAAGGACAACCAAAGGTTGAAGGATCAACCATAGGAAGGAATGGGTGGAACCCATCCTAAAGGATCTACAACCTTAGGTTGAAGATCATTAAACCAAAGGTTTAAGGATGAAGGAAAACCAAAGGTTGAAGGATCTACAACCAACGGTTGAAGATCATTAAACCAAAGTTTAAGGATGAAGGATCAACCATAGGAAGGAATGGGTGGAACCTGTCCTAAAGGATCTACAACCAACAGTTGAAGATCATTAAACCAAAGGTTTAAGGAAGGTTGGGCTTGCCCAATGAGTAAGGTCAAGGACCTTTGCATTAAACCAAAGGTTTAAGGATAAACAACCAAAGGTTGAAGGATGAAGATCCCTTGACCTTCAAAGTACAACCAAAGGTTGAAAGGTTTAAGGAGAAACAACCAAAGGTTGAAAGTACAACCAACCAAAGGTTGAACCCATAACAACAACCAAAGGTTGAAGGATCTACAACCTTTGGTTGAAGATCATTAAACCAAAGGTTTAAGGATGAAGGACAACCAAAGGTTGAAGGATCTACAACCAACGGCTGAAGATAATTAAACCAAAGGTTTAAGGATGAAGGACAACCAAAGGTTGAAGGATCTACAACCAACGGCTGAAGATCATTAAACCAAAGGTTTAAGGAAAGATCAACCAAAGGTTGAAGGATCTACAACCTCCGGTTGAAGGATGAAGGTCAAGGACCTTCAAAGTACAACCAAAGGTTGAAGGATCTACAACCAAAGGTTGAAGATCATTAAACCAAAGGTTTAATAATACAACCTTGAGTGATTCCATGGGTCCTCTACACCCTTCACACGGTAAAATTGGGATAGGTAGTGTTTACTTCTACAATTTCTATAGGCAGAGTCTGTAAAGGGCCAGGTAGCCTTTGGATCTCATCTTTTATTAAAGGTGACATATCTATTAAATTCCCCTACAGTCAATCTCTGGAATGGATCTAGATAGAATTTCTTCATTTTAATATCCATAAAACACAACCAATTTAAGGTAAACTGTGTACATGTGTCATTTATCCCACAAACTAAAGGCTTCCTCTAATATCCATAAAACACAACCACTTTAAGGTAAACTATGTAATTTCTCCCACAAACTAAAGGCTTCCTCCCATTAATTTTAGATGTGAACTCTACCATAAAATTTTTAACTCAAACTTTAAGATAAACAATGCACATGTCATTTACCTCATGATCTTGTGCCATTTCTCTCATGCATTTGCAATAAATGTCGATTTAATATATATATTTTTATTGAATTTGTTTTTTTTTTTTCATGGATAAGAAAACCATTAAATATGGTTGAAAAATGGAAATTATGCATATAAGTTTCTTTCTATTCCAATCCAGGGAAAGCAGTGATTAAATATGTGCTTTCCAATATTGCGACTAGCAAAGTCTTCCAAAGGAAAATGAATATACCGGGAAGAACAAAAAACAACGAGGCATATTATATTGGATTGATAGAAGGCTTGGGAACAGCGATGGAGTATGGATCAAATGGAATTGTAGTTTTCACCAATTCTGAACTTGTGTTCAACTAGATGAATGGCATGTGCCAAGTTAAGAAGGAGAGGCTAAAATAACTACATGGAATAACAAACAATATTGTTAGCCAATTTCAATTTTTTAGTATAAGGCATTGTACAAATGTGAATAAGATGTCTGTTGATCTATTGTGTGGGGCAATGCCAATTCATGATTCATCTATCAAAGATGAATTAGAATTATACAGAGCAATGCCAATGCAAGATTCATCTCTCAAAGATGAATTGGTTTTGAGATGCTCTTCTTCAAAAATTCAAGATTCATCTCTCAAAAATGAATTAGTGTTGAGACGCTCCCCTTCAAAATTTATTGATGTACATTGTAACATATCTTGGATATGTTTGTGTTGTGTACTTATAAATGCGTCTTTTTTAATGACCATGTGTTTTTTTCAATTATATACCAAGTGTGCTCCCACCACACCATGTAAAGTGCAACTTGGTGAACTTCACATTTGCAACAAGTGGTGAACTTCACATTTTTATAAAATTAAAATGCGAGGACTTCAACAAATTTTTGTTTAAATGGAGTTTGTTTAAATGCAGTTTCACTTCTTTTTTAATGACCATGTGTTTTTTTCAATTTTATACCAAGTATGCTCCCACCATGTAAAGCGCAATTTGGTGAACTTATCATTTTTATAATTTCTTTTTTGCTTAAATTGAGTTTCACACATCAATTATTTCTTTGAAAGTTGTGTTCTACATAATTTGTGTACACTAAATTACAAATTGATTTTCTGAAATCTATTTTGTGTAAATTTCCACCAATAGATATATATATCATGGAGGATGAACGACGAAGATCAACCGAATCCCATGTGGGGGTTCAGGGATCGGGGGATGTTCACGGTATTTAAATATAATCTTAAATCTCCATACATGTGTGTACATATGGAATTGATTTTTTATTAACTTTGTGAGTTAAATTAGTTGTTAATAAGTTTCATTTTTTAATTTTTAGGAGCTAAGAGGAGAAGGGTTTCTACTCCATCCATGGAGCGTGCCCATGGTTCACCCAGTCGTGGTATGGTTCACGCAATTTAATCAATGAATATGTATATGTATTTATATGTACACATAAATGTATTTTTCAATTGATTATAAATTCGTATTTGTTTATGAAGCTTCTCTCTCATCTCGAGAGGTTGGTGGTGGTTCAAATCTCCTTAGAGGGCCATCAATGAGTGGTAGCAGGTTGCGTGAAGGGGGTGATATTTATTCCCCTGAAGGCCAATCAACGGCTGGTGGTGCTGGTTCTCAGTAGGGTCGTTTTGGGTCTGGTTCTCAGCAGGGTCGTTCTGAGTCTCAACAGTTTCATGGTGGAGAAGATGCTAACCAACCACGTCAAGGTTGCCATCAATTTCAATATTTTTTTCATTGAATTTGTACAAATTTTTTTTAGATGTGTTTTTTATAATATATGAAATTATATATATATTGATGCAGAGGCCGAAAATGTTCCAAATATTGGTCAAAATAGACGCAGGGCAGAACGCTACATTCAAGAAAAAGGTTGTCTACCCAGCACAACTTATCCGGCTGACATTTCTAATATACCATGGAAAACAAACATGGCGCAATGCACCTTACAAAGGTGTGAAAAACTTCATGCAAAATTGCAGAGAGATCTCGTGGGTTTTACTCTACCTGCTGAGAGTCGACAAAGCCTCGAAATAGTTACACATTCATTGGGCGAAATTGTAAATGTGTACAAAACTCTTGGGCCAACAACTGATACATTTGTAGAAGTGATGAGAAAGAGAAAGGAAATAGTAATGGGTCCAGATAAATGAGAGGATGTAAAACAAAGAGTTACAAAAGATGTGGCGAAGTCAATGTTTAATTTCAAGGAAGGGCCAAAAAGAAAAATGCTGAAGGTGCAATATTTCAAGCACCCAAATATAGCTCGCTATTTGTATGATAGGCACCTTGCAGCCTATGGAAGGCTCCCATGGAATGACGAGGTTCCTATTTATTTTGCACAAATGTTTTACGCAGAATTTTTTTGGGTATGAAACCCAACTACAATGACCTTCCGTCAAAATTTTTTGGTCTGGGGAAAGGTCGATTGTATGACTGTAAGGGCGCTAAGCAAGATGTGGAGTTGCCTCGCCCTGAGCCGCCATTGGTGAGTCGACCTTTTCGGGTCGAAACTCTGCGATCAGAGATGGATGCGACTTCTTAAATAAGTCGAAAAGCAAGGGATGTCATGATCGACAATGTTTACAACGGATTGGGTGGAGTTGATGTTTGTCTAAATCGACAAAGAGCACGTGAAAATGCATGTGCCAATTTTGTGTATTGTACAGATGAAGAGATTGACAACATGAATGTTGAAGATCTCCGAATATATGCAAAAAATTGTCGCAATGGTTTTCAAGACCTAATTCTTCATGAGGAAGAGGGCACAGGAACGGTATGTGTTAATGACCTTAGGGTTTGAAATCATTTTAACATACATATACATGTGTACAATTTGTAATAAATACATGTGTATGTACATGTATACATTTATTTGTATGTACATTAATCTAACAAAAATGTATCATTATATATTAAAAAACCATTTGCAGTTGTCACACATGATGAATGACGAAAATGTTAATATCACGTTCGGGACCTCTGATTCAAACAATGCAAATGGGTCTCACCATCAAGATATGTTGGAAAATGTTAGTGTTTTTTAAGTGATATTTTAAAATAAATAATTGTGCACACATGTACATGTATGTATATATAATGATAAAATGTTTTAACAGATTCTGATTCTGTCTAATGTTTTTGGGATGGCGGTACCTTCTTCTTCCTTGGGATATGTACCTTCTACTTCCTTAGGAGATGAGCCACAAGTATGGACAATTTTTCACTTTTAAAATTTATGTTTAAGTTATATATATATATATATATTCCACCTCAAAAAGTTCCATTAAAAATTGAGATATATATATATATATATATATATATATATATATTGAGTTATTTTAAATTTTTTGAATTTGGGTTCCTATATAAGATTTCTTTAATCCACGGACTCTAGCGATGGAGATAGGAGCATCCACACCATTTCAACCATTTGAACAAGTTGTCTAACTTTTTTTTTAATATTATTGAAAATAAGTTTATATATGTACACGTGCATTTTCATTTGAAATTTTAATATATATATATATATATATATATATATATATATAGATATATAACTGTACATGTATATTGTACAGTTTACCATTGCAAATGTTCTTATGGGGGCGGAACTTGTTGATCAAATGGAGAGGGAACCTCATGAGGTATTGCATGATTTTTTTGTTATATTTTGTTTTTTACATGAAGTTCTATATATATTCTCACTCATTTTTAAAACATCAAATTTTAATGTTCAAGTACATGTGCATTGTGTATGTAGGTTTCCCATGCTTCACATGATAGTGCGTGGATTGAGACCCTGATAGGAAAGACGCTAGATCCATCTCTATTTGATGGACATGATTTGTAGATTTGATTTCAAGATTTAGATAGTCTTAAATTTTATTTTTTATATATTATCTAGATGCACTATCATATATATATATATATATATATATATAACTTGATACAATTTGATACTTGTGAGATCTACAATTTTTGGACATATTTTATTACAGTGTTAATATAATTTGTTTTGTTCCAAAAAGTTAATTTTTGGATGGTTTTAGTACTTTTGGCATGTGAATGTGAAGTAATGTTGTTATATAATTTGTTTGGTTTTTAAAACTTTTAAGTTTTGGATAATTGAACTACTAGTAATGTTGTCATCTATAAATTAATGTTGTCATATGAACTACATTTGGCATGTTATGTAATGATGTGTTATAATTTGTTTTGTTTTTAAAATTTAAGTTTTGGACACTTGAAGTACATTTGGCATGTGAAGTAATGTTGTGATCTATAATTTTTTGTTAAATTAAAAGTTAAGTTTTGGATGGTTTCAATCTACATTTGGCATGTATATAATGTTAAATGTTTTTATTGGATAGTTGAACTATAATTGGCATGGCATGTGAAGTAATGTTATGTATGATATAATAAAAAAGTTTTTAAAACTTAAGTTTTGGATGGTTTCAATCTACATTTCGCATGTGATATTTAATGTTTTAAATGTTTAATGTTTTAATGTTGCACGATATATAATCAAAAAGTTTTTAAAAATTAAGTTTTGGATGGTTTCAATCTATATTTGGGGCATGTGGTATAATGTTAAATGTTTCTATTCGATAGTTGAACTATAATTGGCATGGCATGTGAAGTAATGTTGCACGATATATAATCAAAAAGTTTTTAAAACTTAAGTTTTGGATGGTTTCAATCTACATTTGGCACATGTGATATAATATTAAATGTTTTTATTAGATAGTTGAACTACAATTGGATGGCATGTCAAGTAATGTTGTGATATAATCAAAAAAAAATTAAAACCCAAGTTTTGGATGGTTGAAGTACATTAATCATGTGAAGTAATGTTTTGATATAATCAAAAAGTTTTTAAAACTAAGTTTTGGATACCATTTTAATCTACATTTAATGTAAATCCCTTTAACTTTGATTTAATGTTAAATGTTTTAAATGTAAATCCCTTTAATTTTGATTTAATGTTAAATGTTTTAAATGTTTTGATATAATGTTAAATGTTTTGATCTAAGTTTTTGATGGTTTAAATCTACATTTGGCCTATGGAAGACCCCATGTATAGACAACGGATGCATTGCAGAAGGGGAGGTGGGGGTAGGGATGGAGGGGGAAGGGGTGCTGTCTCTCGCCCTCCTCTTTTAATCCATGACATAGGTAGCCACCCTCCTCCAGCAAGAATTGAAGCACTATTTCACTTCACCAGTGCTATGGTCAGACCGCGAATTACGGCGACCATTTCCATCTCTTTTTAGGAGGAGCCGCAAGATGAAGGTGCTTGTAGTTCCAAGAAGCAGTGGAGAAAGTCCACCATCCCAACCCATCAACCCTAGGACACCAGGAAGTCGACAGCTCTTCCAATCAAATTCGGCTCGACAAGCTCGAGCAGTGATGGTGCAAGCAGCGACAACTCCTCCCATGGCGCAAGCAGCGACAACTCCTCCCAGCTCTCCAAGGGAGTAGATGATGATCTGGAGGACTACGGTTGTTCAATTGTGGAGGATAATCCTCCTACACACTTCGATAGGTAGCTTGATGTCAGGTCCTCTTTAGATTTTTCCCAGTTATCGGCAGCTCCTTTTCTGTTTTTTTTATTCAGACCCCCTCTGGTGTTGGCTAGTTAGGCAACCCAGGAGACGGGTCTCGCTATGAACATTATGTTCATTACAATTATATATATGTAAATCCTTTAATTTTTATTTAATGTTAAATGTTAAATGTTTTGATATAATGTTAAATGTTTTGATATAAGTTTTGGATGGTTTCAATCTACATTTGGCCTAGATGGAAGACTCCCATGTGAAGTATTGTTTTGATTGAATCAAAAAGAGTAAATAAGTAGTTGTATATTTAAATCCCTTTAATTTTGATTTAATGTTAAATGTTAAATGTTTTGATCTAAGTTTTGGATGGTTTCAATCTACATTTGGCCTAGATGGAAGATACTGGACTATTTAAAGTATTGTTTTGATATATTCAAAAAGATTCAAGTAGTTATATGTAAATCCCTTTAATTTCGATTTAATGTTAAATGTTAAATGTTTCAAGATATAACATGTTAAATGTTTTGATTTAAGTTTTGGATGGTTTCAATCTACATTTGGCCTAGATAGAAGACTCCCATGTGAAGTATTGTTTTGATTTAATAAAAAAGAGTAAAGAAGTAGTTATATGTAAATCCCTTTAATTTTGATTTAATGTTAAATGTTAAATGTTTTGATCTAAGTAGTACATATATGTTTGTTGAATTTGGGTCAATGTCATTAATGCACTCAAATAGGTAGCCTTGTTGATTTATAATTTGGTAAATTGATGGCATTCAGTGAATTGCATTCTAGAACACATAACATATCTGACCATTGGACAAACAAATTTTATACTAGATTTTCAATCAGGAATAGAGATGTGGGTCAATTCCCACCAAAAGTCGGAGAAGTGCTCCGAGTCTCTTGTCTGAAAGGAATATTCATACAAAACTATACTGTGGATGATTTATTTACATTGCACGGATACTTTTTACCAGAAAATCTCACAAGTAAAATTGGGCACATTCAGTTCATGTATATATCCAATACGATTTTTCATCAATGCACATAGAAAAACTACTTTCAGTTAAAATTTCATTTTAGAAATATTGAGTACATTTAAATAATTTTTCATCAATGCACATAGTAAAACTACTTGAACAATTAATTTCATTCTAGAACATATATATCCAATATGTAAGTAACATTTTTCATTAATGCACACTGAACATATTCGACCATTGGACAAACAAATTTTGTACTAGATTTTCAATCAGGAATAGAGATGTGGGTCAAATCCCACCAAAAGCCGGATAAGTGCTCCGAGTCTCTTTTCTGAAAGGAATTTTCATACAAAACTATACTGTGGATGATTTATTTACATTGTGGATGCTTTTTACCAGAAAATCCAACTAGTTTTTCATCAATGCACATAGAAAAACTAGTTCCAGTTAATTGCATTCTAGAACATATCTATTGAGTATGTGAATCATTTTTCATCAATGCACATAGTAAAACTACTTGAAAAATTAATTTCATTCTAGAATATATATATATATATATATATCCAATACATGTAACATTTTTCATCAATGCACATGTATAGGAAAGCTACTTTTAGTTGATACTAGAGCACGTGCATTTACCAAAACAATTTGTACATGTGCAAACACTTGCACAAATAACATAAGCAGCTCAATTTTTAGTTGAGTACTAGAAGTTCTAAAACATATTTAATCCAAAGAGAATAAATTGTTGGGCAATTCAATAAAAAAAATTCCAATGGAATGCCATATTCAATAATCCGTTCATGATCGGATTTTGACATTTTCCATTTCTTAATTGTCATTTTTTTCTTTGACTCAACCTCTATCAACTTTATGCATGTTGCACACACCAAGTGACTATATTGACAACTTATGGAATCAGGTCCATAGTCTTCAAAGTAAACAAAGTCCCCACTTTGATTAGTTTGTCTGAAAAAATAACCTTTCAGTATAAGAGATCCTCTGTCATATTGAAATCTGTGATCATTATATTTTTCTAACAATTTCATTTTTCGTTCAGTGCAACGCATCAAATAATACTTAACATTTTCATTGTTTTCAATAGGTACAATTACAGCAAAAACATCTCCTGCACAATAAAACAAACTTAACAAAATTATACATATTTAAATTTATTTCTAGATCTTTAAATCATTAGAAAGCAATTCAAATTTTACCTTCTCTAACAAGATCAAAAACTCGATCACCATCGAATGATATTGTAGTTTCCTCTGATTGCATTTCTTCAAACATTGCAACAGACATTTTTCCCTTTGTATTTAGCTCTATATGTTTCCAATCTTTTACATACATTTTGTTTTCACAAACGTCATTGGATTTTGTGTTGTCTATGCAAAAATCACAAAAACAAGAATATTTTCTTTTATCCAATTCAAACACATTTCTGGATGACTTTGTTTTAATTGAATGCAATTTTGAGTCCCTTTTATTGTTTCAACGTCATTTCCAATTGATATATCTATGTCTTCGATCCCAATATGCCAGAAGAACCTTTATATGGAAAATTAAAAGAAGAATTTGTAAATATGATATCAAAATACAATCAAAGATAATCATTGCACGATAAATGTACAATGTTTAAAATTAGATTTCCAATAAAAATTAAATTGAATGTACCTTCGCACTTCCCTTGATGTGTTAGTCGCATGGCTTAGAGCAGCGATGCACCATTGAACAACTTCTTTAGCGTTCACAAGTCGGCTTGCATAGGGGTTCATTTTATATCTTCGAAGTGCTCGTTTTATGCATGCTCCTGCACTATCATGTTCTCATTTTCCATGGCCAGTCTCAAAGAAATTCCAACAATGTTTAATGCAGGTTTTCTTATGAAGACAACACAACCAAAAGAATGATCGTGCAGATTTGAATTGACCTGCGCATCTGTCTAACCATATCCAATGTTCATTGAATGTTATTCCACGATTTTTCAAGGAATCATACATTTTTCCAAAACAATGTTGTACAAAATATGTATCATGTGTATGATCGTCACTGATATAAAAGTGATATTATTTAATGATATGTCGATTTTCACTTGTGATTTCTATATGATTGACGTTTTGTTCAACATGTCTATATAGAATATGGACGAGCATGGAGACTTGGTCAAAGTGATAGTATTCACTCTGAATTTCTTTTTGTGGAACAAATGTGTAGTTTTCTGCAAAATCAATCACTGAAAAAATGGTCCCTGGTGGAAAAACTTCACGATATTTTTTTAATTGTAAGTCTTGCCATCGAGCTCTATGGGAATGCTTGGTGTATTTGTAAATTTCTATCTCAAACTTTCTCAAAAAGTCTATCACAAAAATTTCATCTTCTAGTAATTCAACTCTTTTAACACTATTTGCACCTTGAATCGATGTATCGATATATTCATATCTCTTCCATTTCACTTTCATGTTGGAAAATGATTCATCCTTTATATCAATACGATATTTGTTTTGAAATTTAGTCAATTTTTCACAATCATCGCATTTTTTACCACCAACACATTTCTTTTTGTAAAATAGTTCATCGCTTTCTCTTTCACATAGAATTTGAGATATTAAATCACGGATAGTGGAAGGAGGAGGTGAATCCTTCCATAATGTTCTACCAAAATCAAGGAATGTGTCATAATATAACTCAAATTCCACATGATAATGGCAACAAGTGTCGCGTACGGTGATAGGTTTTACATACCATGGTTTTTGTTGAACAAAAGCACTGATTGAAACATTAATTTGACGATTCTCTTCTTTGAACTTGTTGAATAACTCTATCTGAGTGGTTTCCAGGAAATATT
Organism: Pinus albicaulis; assembly: GCA_034641835.2. Taxonomy (NCBI): domain Eukaryota; kingdom Viridiplantae; phylum Streptophyta; class Pinopsida; order Pinales; family Pinaceae; genus Pinus; species Pinus albicaulis. Next base: position 361,060,629 of record CM076572.1, on the reverse strand, counting down.
TTTCATGTTATTCGTACTGATTTCGTGTTATTCTTCTTTGCATCACATGCCTTGTAGTTGGCGAAGCACGAGAATTGTTCTTCCAATATTCATATATTATTTTTTTAACATTTTCTCCAAGTCTGTCTTTGTATGGTTGCCTACAAATAGCTCTCCAACAAGCGAGTTTAACATTTACATCTACTTGCAGCCGAAATTTCTGATGTTTGTGCAAATTTTTTCACGAGGTTCCTAATGCTCATGCCATAGATGTTACCAAACGATTCTCTTTAGTACTTGATGAAACCATTGCCATATGTATTCCTCTATGTACAATTGAAACATTTTTCTCTCTAGATCTCTTAATTGAATTTATAGCACTACTTATATTTTGTATCACATCTTCCTTCATTTTTTTATCTTTGGTTGATTTTCGAATACCCAGTAGTGTTGTAGATTCTTTTAATTTCCTTAATGATAGGAGACCTTTCAACATTTGAGCTTGAACTGTCACCCGCTCATTTAAAAAATACTTTTCAAAAATGCAGTTAACACGATATCATATAACATGGTCAGGTTTTTTATCTCCATATGTGTGAGTGTCAACATTTTCTAACATCTCATCATCGACACTGATTTCATCTGTACATATTCGAAAAAATAGTACATAATAAACTTACATATGAACAATAAATAACTAAATTAATAAATATATGTATAATTTCAATAATACGTGCATGTGTTCAATATATATATATATATATATATACCTTGTGATTCAATTTCTTCATTTGAATTTCTTTCAATATTTTCACCATCTTCAATCATTGGTTCAATATCTCTTTCACTTTCTCTTTCAAAATTTTGTATCTCATCATCAATGTTTTGAGGATTATCTCTGTCTGTTTACATTAAACAAAATATTTAAATTGAAATTAGTTCATCAAATAAAAATTAAGCTTCACATTTTACACTAGGAAAATTTTAAATAGATCAATAGATCATAATATTTACATTTACATACCTGCTTCAATTTATGCTTGAGGTTGATTTTCCACTTCAATATTTGAGAGGGCTTCTATCTTTCTTTTGCGAGATTGTCTCGTCTCTTCTCTACATTCCTCAGGGTCTCCTTTTCGATCATATTTTCTCACACAATTCCTTTTATTTCCCATGATAATAGAGTATGAAGTTCAAAAAATTTCCTTCAAAAAATTAGACAATAACTCAATTAGAAAAAGCATCCCAAAATATTTAATTCACAAAAAAATCCAAAAAAAAGCATCACAAAACATCCAAAAAATGTATTACATACCTCCAAGAAATTTCCTTTGAATGTATGTCCAAGAAAATTCCTTAAACCCAAAACAATTCTTAGCAAAATCAAGCCGCCTCCAAGAAAAGACTTTAAACCTAAAAAAATTCTTTGCAAAAGAAGACTGTCTCCAAGAATTCGAAATTAAGCACACATCCATACTTAAAAAAAAAAAATGAACAAAAAACATCCAAAAAAATGTATCACATACCTCCAAGAAATTTCTTTTGAATGTACATCCAAGAAAATTCCTTAAACCCAAAACAATTTGTTGAAAAATCAAACCGTCTCCAAGAAATGTCCTCCAAGAAAAGTCCTTAAACCCAAAACAATTCTTTGCAAAATTAGTACGCCTCCAAGAAATGCCCTTAAACCCAAACCTCCAAGAAAATTCTTTAAACCCAAACCAAGACCTTTATAAAATTAGACCAAATGTGCGAAATGTGTGAAAATTATGAATGATTTCGCGGAAATTTATATTGCCATGAAATGTGTTTTAGGAGGGGCGCCGCAAAATTTTCTGGCTGACGAAAAATTAGATTAAAGTTCGGTTGAACTTTGATTAAGAGTTCAGCCGAACTATTAAGTCGTTAGACTTAACGGGCCGTTGGCGCAAAAAATAGTTCAAGCGAACTTTTAATCAAAGTTTGGCCGAACTAACGTGTCACCAATTACGCAGCTTGACGTTTCTGCAACTTTGGAATGATTAAACTCCATGAAACATTCTAAATTAACTGTCGGAACCAAGACAAGAATTTTCAGAATTGAATCTACTTTCAGGAAATATAACTTTTATGGAATTTCATAAACATTTACTAATTTTAATTAATTTTCTAATAAAATGGGTGCAAAAAATTTCTGAGGGTCATTGTGAATCAGTGAAATCAAAATTTTGTATCTCCCAAAATACATTGTAAAAAAAATTGAAAAAATTATGGGGCATTACATTGGTTTGTCATCTCTAATGGGTAGCTTTTAGATTTTTAGTTTATAACTTATATGTTAAGAAATTTGTTGCATCGCGAAACATCTCCAAAATATGCAGTTTTTTCATATTGAACCAGTTCAAAAAATTCTAGTAATTATGATATGCATCCATTAGCTTTGTAAATATGATGAAACCAAAGTAGACTCTGTCTAGATTGTTGTAACACATTTTGTTTTCTCAAAAATGCAAATTATCAATGAATACAACATTGCATATTAACATGAATTCTTATGAATCCTTTGATTGTTAAGAAATACACACTCAAAGAAAAGCTAAGTTGACATATCAAATCTGCATAAAAAAATTTCAAAAAATAAGTAATAGAAAGCTAACAAAATTTCTGACAACTTTTATTTTTATCGCAAAATGAAATTCTAAACAGAAAAGTTGTTATAGTAGAAAGTTGAAGAACCGAAAAAAATGAAAGTTTTTTCTCAAAAAAGGGCAAAAAATGTAACCCAGCTTCACATTTTCACCTAGGCTCCTTTTATTGTTGCAATTTAACAACTTTGAAACCCTAAGTGTAAAACCTTAGGTGAATTTTCTAGGAGAAAACCCAAAGTGAAAAACCATAGGTGCAAACCCTTTCATTGTTAAAGATGATAACCCTAGGTAATGAAAACCTATCATTTCTTATTGAAGATGAAAAATACTAGGTGCATTGAAAATCCCTTGTTAAAGAAAGCGCTAATATGCATTGATGAAACCATAATATGACCTAAGAAATGTGTGCATGAATGAATCCCTAAATGAATATGATAAGTGCATGAAATCCTACGTATTAAATATTACCTTACCCTAATGGATGAAGAACACATGTGTAGAAACTCTAGCATGAAAGTTTCCCTAAAAAGACAATGCCATCAAGAATATATAAGAAGCACTAACATTGTCCAAGGCATGTCAATATGATGGAAAAACAATAACTACAAGCTTTAAACCCTAGAAACAAGTTTGAAACCCTAAGTGCATTGTCTAGGAGAAAACCCTAAGTGAACAACCCTAGTTGCAAACCCTTGCATTATTAAAGACGAAAACCATGGGAAATGAAATCCTAGCATTACTTATTGAAGATGAAAACCCTAGTTGTATTGAAAATCCCTTGTTAACCAATCCCTAATATGCATTGATCAAAATCTAAGATGATCTGAGCAATGAATAAATGAATGAAGCCCTAAATGAATATGATAAGTGCATGAAATCCTAAGTATTAAATGTTCCCTTACCCTAATGGATGAAGAACACATGTGAAGAAACCCTAGCAAGGAAATAATATAAATCATATATAACCAGCAGTAACATTGTCTAAGGCATGCTAATATGATGGAAAATATTTGGTTACATGATGCTCTCGATCCATGAAAGAAAACCCTAAAATAGGCTTGTTATGGAAAACACTAATATGATAATTAAAAAAAATTGAATTTTCAATGAGGGAAATTCATATAAATATAAAGTGTGAATACTCATTTCAATGATCAATGCAACCGGAGATTAAAAAAATGAAAATCTAGAGCAACAAGGAGCAGAATAGTTCACATATTGTGAACTACAAAGGTTTTATAAAGAAATAAAGTAAAGGTTCTTGGTGGAATTTTTTTGTGGTTATACTTCTATAAGGTCTATTTTCTTTTATTATAGCATATCCAATTTTGTTGGTGGAAAAAAATACCCTGTTTTGTGGAGAAGACTATATGAACCTATAGGAGACCTCCATCAAGATTGAAAATGAGACATATGAAAAGTCATTGAATTTTGGACTAGTAGTTCTCTGCAATTTCATAATATGTTTCTTTGAAATTTTGGATTGTCGTATCTCTATATGAAACTTGGGTCATTTCAACACACTTCAAACCTGTGAAAAAATAAAACTTCACACCCTCAAATATGTGGAACATTGGGTGTTGGAATATTTAGGATAGAGCTAACCTCGAAAGCAGTAAATTGTTTCAAACCTTGATTTGAAATCTGAAGAAGTATTGAAGGCATTATAAGGTCTTATTTTGTAGCATCTTTTGAAATAATTTTGGACTTGAAGGATTATCTGTAGAACATGTATTGTGGAGAGGATTGGAGCACAAGGTTAGAAATTTGAAGCATATTTTGGAGCTTGGTTTGTTGAATATTTAAGTCTTCATCTAGGGTTGGAGCCCTGAAGGAATCATAAGTGTGATTGTACAAACTTGAAATTGAATTTTTGTAATTTAGGATTGGTTTCCTCGCCATTTTTTAATAAAAAATTTTGTTTTTCTATTCATTTTTATGTTTTGTTTTAAGTGATCTTAATTGGTAAAATAAAAATTGTAAAAGGAAATACTAATTCAACACCCATCTCAGTATTTCCAACAATTAGACAGAAATAAACTATAACTAAAATGACATAATTGAACTAAACTGAATTTTTAGACACAACTCGGTTGTAATCCAAATGACACATTTGAACTTTAATCAGAATGTAATTCCGTTAATATCTTTGAATAAAAATTACATTCCTTACATACACATTGTGTTCAAATACAAAAAAGGTACCAAAAAATAAAGTGAGCTCATATATAAAAAATAGAGCTTCAATAAGTACATAAAAATGGATTGAAATAATGATTTTTATTCTACTATAATAACATCATAAGAAATAATAACACCATAATAACCTCGATAACAACCGCAAGAAAAATGCATTCATTGGAAGACCACCTATATCAATGATAATGAATGAAAATTGGTGGAGCACAGGTTGATTCCTCCTCATATCTTTCACACCCACCTCCATCGGAAGCTTCTTCACAAAGTATATCATCAAAAACCCTTCAAATATCTCACCTATAAGTTATGGTAAAGCTTTGCAACTGAGAAGTAATGTTTTTTGCTTCTCTGAGAAGGGGTTTCAGATTTTGACTTTTGACTTGATAAATTCTGGTCATTTGATTGCACATTAATTCGAAGTTGGTGTAAACGATAATGTAATTTGCACCATAATTCCTTGTTGTTGTTAGCCCATCAACTAGTGAAATATAGTAAGCTTCATTATTTGTTGTTATGTTAAGAATTTCTCTACTATACTCATATTCCTAACTTAGTGCTTCATTGTGAAGAAAAAATCTAATATGTGCTTGACCAGGGTTTGGATGGCACTAAACCTGAATGATCAGAGTCCACTTCTCTAACATCTGAAAAATAAGAAAACAAATTCATGAAATATTTTTAGATTTTGTTAAAACACATTGCAAAAAATCACTGTTATAGTGGCGACAATGCATTGTTACAGTGGTGGAAAATACATGTTAGAGATGTGGAAACACATGAGGGAAATGGACACATCATTATGAAAATACAGAAAATATATTTTCATATGGTCAATAAAATCATATATCAATGAACTAGAATTTTAAAAGGTTGCAAGGCATGTTAACTTCTGAAGTTTCAAAATTCAAGGCATGTTAAGAGACAAGCATCCACATTGTTGGAAAATACCATCAAATTTTGACATTTGAAATTCATATCACAAAACAAATTCATCGCCTTAGAACATTTTTTAATCATTGTGCAGGTGATTCTAAGGAAATCATCGAAAACAATGCACGCATGCAAAACCTGAAGGAAAATGCAAGGCAGAGTGTGTGTGTGTGTGTGTCTATATATATATATATATATATATATATATATATAGAGAGAGAGAGAGAGAGAGAGAGAGAGAATGCATTATGGGATTTACAATTTTAGTTTTTCTTATGAGAATAAGGTCTTATTCTGAGAAGTGTATTTTGATTAAGTTGTGACATAGATAGTAACAATATATATCAGAAGTCAAGTCATATAGGTATTACAATATTGGAATTATATTTTCAGTGACAAAAAGCTTATAAACATGGTCGTTTCATGAATTTTTTACATTACTGCCTTTAGATATACCATATTAAGAATTTTGTAAATGCTTGTTTTTGTAGGTTTTTTATACCATTGTAGTTCCTTTTGGAATAAATACAGGTGAACTAAAAATGTTTATTAGTTTTATTATTTTGACCTAGGTTTATTAGTTTGATCGAAATTTACAAGGTTTAATAGATTTATTAGGTTCACCTAAGTTTACTAGTTTAACCATGGTTTATTAATATGACTTATGTTTATTAGGTTTACCAAGTTTACCTAAGCTTATTAGGTTGACATAGGTTGACCTAGGTTGACATATGTTTACTATATTTAACTACGTTTACTATATTTACTAGGTTGACTTAGGTTTTCTAGGTTTTCTAGGTTGACTAGATTGACAAGCTTAAGTAAGTTAACTAGGTTTACTAGATTTATGAGGTTGACCTAGGTTTATTAGGTTAACATAAGTTTACTAGGTAGACCTAATTTTACTATGTTGACTAAAATTTACTTGTTGGCCTAGTGTTACTAGATTGACCTACATTTACTATGTTGACCTAGGTTTATTAGGTTTATAGGCTTAATAGGTTGACTTAGGTTTACAATGTTGACCTAGATTTATTAGGTTTACTATTTTGATTTATGTTTAAGGTTCATATATGTTTACTGGGTTGATCTATGTTTACTATAATTTCTAAGTAAGCCATAGTTAACCATGGTCAACTAGTTAACCATAATAAATGATGGTAAACTATAGTCAACCATTGTCACCATGGTTCGTTGTTGTAAACCTTGGCTAATTAATTTCAACATGATTCAACATGAATAACCATGATGAACCATAGTCAATCATAATCTATCATAGATAACTAAAGTTTAATGTGGACAACCATGGTCATCCACAGACAACTAAATGTTTTCAATAATAAACCCTCCTCAACCATAACTTGAACATATTTAGCCATAGTCAACCATGGCATACTATCCTCCCCACACAAATTTCTTGTTAACTAGCTCAACACATTAATAAAGTCATTGAAATACATTGATCCATGTCATTTTCCACCTTAGATACCCTTATCAATAGTAAAAAATGGTGGAAAATGAGGCCTATCAATGTATCTAAACCAATTTATTAATGTGGTTGTGTTAATTGTATCGCTATCTAAATCTAAAAATACCTAAACATTCAAAGTCCATCTAATTGACTTCTAACTTTGAGATATCCATATTTAATTTTTAATAATTTCAATTCTAATTTTTTTTGAAAAATATTTACCTTATGAAATAATCATCACTATAATAATAATAAAAAATTGGGTTGAGTGAAGAGCGAGCGGCAGAGTAGGTTGGGTTGAGGGTTTTTGTATTGTCTGGTTTCTGAGTTTATGCCACAAGTATAGCTCGAATGGTATGGACTTTATAGGTTAATGTAGCACAAAGAGTGGGGGGGGGATGAAGCTACACGGTCCGAGTAGTGTGTCCTGGAGATATTACAGTATTTTCTCCTTTCTTGGAAATAGTCTTTAGATTAATGATGTTTAAGTTTTAAGCGTCGTGAAGGTATACAACATCCATGATATTGGAGGAAGGAATCGAGATAGGCATGTCCATTATATTAGCTTATGTTGCTTTTATCCTATTAGTGGCCATATATACTGGGTATAAGGCTGATGTTAAATCAAGAATGTAGTGGTATATATCTTCGATATTTTTCTCAGGAATCTCAAATTCATTCAGACTCGAGGGATCCCTTCTGGTATAGCAAATGGTATGGGCTATGGTGCAAATGGATAGATTCTTTCATCATATCGCAGCCTTGTAAAAATTTTGGAGTTCAAATGTGTTCGAGGTGGTGGACTTGCCCGGGATGTATTTGTTGTTGTTGCTGCCATGTTTAGTTTATGGGTATCCATAACACTAGTTTTTCCGGCGATCTACTTTCCGGATAATTTATGATGGTTCTAATACCAGAAAATTTGAAAAGTTTTGAGGCTGACGAATTCGTCTGCCACCTTCTGAAGGATTAGGTGGGATATGACGGGGGGCTGACAAATTTGACCTTTCATGAGATTTCGAGTGATTTTATCCTTGTGATATTATTTAAGGCTTTGGATACAGGGGTGGCAGCAGCTATTTATGGATGTTCTGATGTATTATCCAAAGAGAATTGGAATATAAAGGTGGTGGAGATTATTATCTAGGAGATATACGGTAGTATTTTTGGCCTCGATTTCAAATCCGATGTACTGTCACTTTTGAGATCTAGATTATTCTTCTCATTATGGAGTCGTCCGCCTGACAATTTTATTTTATCAAGGTTTATATTATATGGTCTAGACTATCAAGGTGTTGTATTCACCAAAGGTGGCAGCAGTCTGCTGGATTTTATTTATCATCTGACTAGTGCCACATCAGATCAGGATCCTTGAAAATTGTTTTTGGCAGTGGGTTTGTCAATATCTGGGGATGACAGTGTACATCCTCTGGGACTTAGTTATCTTTATGTATATTTTCCCGCTCTGCTCTATGGACGACTTGGCTATTGGATTGTCATCTGATACATTTGTTCAAGAGGGTTTCATTGCAGCTACTGTGGAGGCTAAACAAATATTTTCGAAGGAGTTTTAGATTGATGCGTAGATTATCAAACAAGCCACTACGCATTTGCCTCATAAGGATCATCTAAAGGATATCCCATACAAGAAGCATCGCTGACAGGGTGGACGTAAAAATAATATTTTTAAACACAATATGGATATCAGGGTCGTCAACCTGGACTACGACAACCTCTGCAGGCGGGTTGCTAGTCTGGAGAAAAGGGCTGTCATTGGAAGATGGATGTTCCCGGATGGTGGGGAGGTGGATATAGCTGGATGGATTAAGAATCAATGGCATTCAATTATAGGCTACACTCCCAAAATCAGTATGTTGTTAAACGGATGGTTTAGTGTCCACTTCATGGATGAAAAGGATGTGTATAAGATCATTAGCAGAATGTGGGTGAGAGGCAGAAGCTTCATGCAACTGGTGCCATGGTATCTAGGATTTAACCCGGTGATGGAGGCCCCTCGTAGTAGGATCATATGGGTTAAATTACCTAGTCTTTCATTGAAATTCTGGACCCTAAAAGCGTTGCAGCATCCAATAAAAGGATTTCCTGGCTGCTGGTCGAGGTGGACTATGTGGGTGGTCTGATTAGGGATGTTGATCTCATTTGGGACCAATGTTGGCATCGTCGACATATAGATTACTGGGGCGTTCCATTTAGTTGCTTAATATGCCACAGGACTGGCCATCTTAGGGATAATTTCCCATTTTGACCTCCTTCCAGGTGCAAGGCTATGCCCAATGTGGGAGTGGAGCGACATACTTCTGTTGCTTCTGGTTCCCCAGGTGGTATCGAATCAGGTAATCCTCATACTTCTGATGATGATGCTTTCCTCTCTGCTCATGAACTTTCTGATCGTACAAATCATATAAAAATGCATGTTGCTAGGGACACCTGTATCTCCGACCTGCCTCAAACCCAATACCGTGTATTGCGTCCAGTGGGTCCTGTCTCTCCCCCAGATACCGGGTATGTCTCTCCTTATATACCTAACCCAGTTACCTACTCTCAACATTCCCGACCTACTTCCTATGACGCTGACCCCCCTCTATTTCAATCCACCAATTATGTTAAGGGGGAACCATCTGCTACGAAGAATGTTGTCGTTCCCATGCGGACCACTGGGGCTCCTGTTATTAACTCTGTGGATGTCTTGTCAATCCCCCAAGCCACAAATTATGATTGGGGAGAACCATCCTCTGCGAAAAACATTGTTGATTCGGATGATTGTCTAGGATCTCCGACTGATAATAATGGTCTTCATAACCCGGTTGAGCTTTTGGATTCTCCCAGGAACTCGGTCGAGAGTGACATTGAGTCGCTCCTGGGTAATCCAAATATTGATCTTTCCGCTCTCACTGTATTTGATAGGCCTCCTAGGACTATTGACAATACTTCTCCCCATTCGTCTCCATCTAATGTCACGGTTCGAAGATCGACCAAAGCTAGAGGAAAAAATTTCAAGGGGAAATTAAAGTCTATAGCTTTGTTCTCTGATGAGGAAGAGAACCTCACAGACATTCCTATTGATATGGCTGAGAAATGCACCAGGGTACCTCAGGTGCTTAGAGCAGGCAACCCGGCTCATGGTTTTCCATGAATCAAATAATGTCCTAGAACATTAGGGGGATTGGCAATGCCTCCAAAATACATTACCTGCGTGACCTGGTATTATCTGTGGATTATTTTATTATTTTATGTCAGGAGACTTTATGCTGTCGGATTAAAGCTATCAGAGTATGTATGGGTTTCAAACCTGGATAGTGTGTGGCTGCGGTGGATGAAAATGGGCACTCGGGCGGTACCATTTCCATATGGGATCCAGCCAAGGCAGATTTAAAGGCCTACAATTTTTTTGGTGGAATGCTTTTATCAGGTTATTTCCGGGGTATTGAAGGTACATTCAATATTATAAATATATATGCGCCATACCAAAATAGAGTTGCTTTCTGGATCCGTATGCAAGATTCGGGTATCCTCTCTCTCCAAAATTTGATTATTATGGGAGATTTCAATTCAACACTCTAGACGGACAAGATATGGGGCCCTCCTTCCAGATTGGATCCTCTATCCACTTTTTTGAATGACATGTTCTATGCTCGCCAGACCTCAACCGATTCTCCCCACGTGGTCCAACAAAAGGGCTGGTGAATCTTACATTGCTAAAAGACTTGACCATACAATGGTAAAGGAAAATCTCATTCTAGGTTTATATGATCCAAGGGAAATTATCCTAATTTCTGATGTATCGGATCATATGCCTATCATGTTCTCATGGAAGGTGGGTGGTATCAAAAGGGGAATGGATTTTAAATTTAATAGAGCATGGCTGCGAAAGGGAGATTATGTGTAGATGATTAAATACCTCTGGAATGAGGACATTGGAGCTCAGAAGTTGACAGTTTGGGAAATTTTCCATTATAAATTGCAAAAGATTAAAGGGGCGACCAAAACATGGGAGATTTCCAAGAAGAAGGCGCTTAAGGCTGAATTGAAGGCTATTTCTGACAAGATCAAAGATATTTACTCAGGGATGGTTTCAAATATTCCAAATGAGGACACTTTCAAAATTCTGAAAGAATTGGGGGACAAAAAAAGGGAAATCCTACACATAGAAGAGATTACCTGGAAGCTAAAAAGCAGGATAAATTGGTTAAAAGAGGGGGATCTTAACACCGAATTCTTCTACAAGAGTGCTTCAGATAGGAGAAACTGGAATTCTATATGGAGGATTAAGAAATCGGATGGATCATTTGCTATTACAAATGAAGAGATTCAATAAGAAGCATATCAGCATTTCTCAAGTTTTTATCTAGCTCAGCCGAATATTGATAAGGACAATCAGAATTGGATGCTTCGACATATTAATAGGATGTTTGAGGAGGGTTCCATTGATGTGCTGAACATGCCTATTACAGTGGATGAGTTCCTATCAATGCTCAGATCCTTCTCCCCCGATAAATGTCCTGGACTTGACGGTTGGCCCTCGGAATTCTACTTATTCTTTTTTTATTTAATGGGATCAGAGATTACTGAGGTGGTGGAATAAACTAGGTTGTTGGGACATATGCATGCAAATTTTAACTCTGCTTTTATTGCTCTCATACCAAGATCTATGGAACCATCTTCCTTTATGGATTTCAGACCAATTGCCCTTTGTAACCTGATATACAAAATCTCCTCTAAGATCATTGCAAATCGACTAAAGGTGACCTTGGAACAACATATTTCATTGGAACAGTATGGGTTTTTAAAAGGGAGGCTATTTACGATGCTATTGCTATCACATAGGAGGTCCTACACACTATGCACTATGACAAAAGGGAGGCACTTTTTATGAAGATCGACTTATTCAAGGCTTATGACTCGATTGACTAGTCATATATTCGTCTTGTTCTTCTCAGGATTGGTCTGACTATCCCCATCATCTGCTGGATTATGTCTTGTATTACTTCTGTCAGATATGTTGTTATTATTAATGGGCTGCCCACAAATTTCTTCATGGTGGGGAAGGGATTATGCCAGGGGTGTGCTCTATCTCCTATGATCTTCATTTTAATCATGGATGGTTTCAGTAGGATAATGCACAAGTCTGATCAGAATGGGTACATTAAAGTTTTTTCTTTTTCAACGACAACCATGACCACACACTCTCTTTTTTTGGATGATATGCTGCTTTTTGGCTCTCTTATCAGGAATCATTGGTTCTATATCCATTACATGTTGATCAAATTTGGCTCCGCGACTGGACTGTGCATCAACAATCACAAATCTATCCTCATATATGAGTATGGTAACATGGAAGAAATTTTATTTATTGCAGAGTTTCTGGGGGTCGGTCACAGGAGGTCAGTTGATGGGTTCAAGTATCTTGGTTTTTTCATCAAGCCTTGTAATTACAAGAACCGAGATTGGAGGTGGATGGTTGATAGATACATAGAAAGAATATGCAAATGGACTCAACGATGGTTATCTTTGGGTGGCCGGATTATTATGGTTCAAGCTGTTCTTACTCAATTGCTGGTCTACTGGGCACATCTCTTTTTTCTGCCACAACAGACTATCGACGAGATCAACAAGATAACTGCACATTTCTTATGGGGAGGTAACTAGTCGGATCACAAATATCATTTGGTAAAACTGGAATCCTTGTGCAGGCCCAAAAAACATGATGGATGGGGTATAATGGACTTCAGAACCTTTAACAAAGCTCTTCTGGTCAATTCTTTCTGGCGGGAATTCACTGGGGCGAGTATATGGAATGGTATTATAAAGTGCAAGTACATTTCAGGTGATCCTCTGCAACAGCTTCTTAGTCAGGAGTTTCACATATGGCAAATATCTCTGCCATATGGAGGAGTTTTCGAAGGGTTCTGGGACATGTTGCTTCTGATCTAACTTGGCTATTTAGCGATGGACTGAATATTCCTATAGGATGTAGGCTCATTTTCGGTGCCACTATCAACATGGTTATCCCGCCATTTCTCATCCATCGATTGGCACATATGGGTATTTTATGCATCTCTCAGGTTATTGCATTTTGGTCTTTCGGTGCTCCGGTGTTAAAAACTGCCAATCAACTAGACCTGGACAATAATGATGCAGTGATATGGAATCAATATATAAATTTTCTTAGAGGTGTCGACCTTTGTTATGATGCGGAGGGTGAAAGTATTATCTGGGATAGTCCAACTAAGGAGGGTGTTGTGATTGTGAAAGACATATATCAGAGCATAAATCTATCAAATTATCCGGATCAGTTGTCTATGACTTTCTTTCAATTCTGGGGTCAAGATATACCTACCAAGATCATTTTTTTTCTTAGCTGGTGTGGAAAGGTAAGATTTTAACATGGGATAACCTTTTCAGAAGGGGTCAATGTGGTCCCAACAGATGCGCCTTTTGTTTTCAAGAGGAGGAATCCATCAACCACTTATTCTTCAACTGTCCTAGTATTAATCGGCTATGGACGTATTTCAGTCATTTTCTAATGGATCCATCGTGGATGCCGGGGGATTTCATATCTGTTGCTGAGGATGGGGAAGACTGAAAGGAAAATTCAAACACCTTCCTTTCTTCTTCATCTGGGAGGTGTGGCTGGCCCGGAATAGGTTAATTTTTGACAATAGGCCTTTTAACATTACTCATATTTACTCTGCAATCATTAAATGGATTGAAGAAAGGCATGTGGTACAAGATATATTGGTGGATGGCTCTCACTGGATCAGGCCACCTGAAATTTCCATCCCTGCTTTCTTTTTTGATGGGGCCTATTTGGATGGGATCATTGGATGTGGGGCATGGGTCAAGATTTCGCAGACTGAAAGGATCTATTATTATTGGAATGGCGGTGCTGGATCAAACAACATTGCTGAGGTTATGGCATTCTCGGGAGCTCTATTCGCTGCTAATCATTTAAATCTACCACAGGTATCTTTCTATGGTGATTCCAAATTGGTGGTGGACAGCATCATGGGAAAAATTACTGTGTCAAATCCAGGTCTCCAGGGTTGGTTGAAGCGGGCTAAAATATTATGGATAAGGTTGAATCACCCGCCCATCAAACATATTTACAGAGAAAATAATTCGAGGGCGGATAGTCTATCAAAGAAAGGCATTCAGGCAGATTTTGGATTTATTCACATGCTTTATTACAGGAATGGTTCCCTTATATGGCAGAATTTGGTTCCCCTGCCATGATATTGTCTGTCCTTATGCAAAAGTTTTGGCAAGTTTTTTTTGATACAGGTCCGTTATATTGACAAGTTCCTCAAGCGAGCCTGACCGAATCTGAAGTGATCCTTCCTTCCTTTGTTTCTACTAAATATCAAGCGAGCCTGATATCTTATAATTCTACAAGCGAGCCTGATTTTCAGTGTCCAATCAGTATGGCGCTTGGAATTTTTTGCTATGTATTTGATCTGAAGATTGATAATATCAGTTTCCTAAGTCAATTGATGATCAGGTCGGATTAATGATACATATCTCTCCAATGAGCATAAAAATTTATATACTACGACCGTATGCTCATCGTCTTTTACAGTGAGCCTTGATGATACAAGCGAGCCTGATTCATATCTCACCTGCGTTTTGATTTATCTCAAGCGAGCCTGTGTTGCCATTATATCGGTTTCATGCATAATTGCGCCAGGTTATATATTGGATTGATTGTTTAGTTGTTTCTGTTTTATCATCTCATGTTTTTGTATGGCCACAGGATGCAGGCTTCTTAGTTTATCCAATCAACCAAGCCTGCAATTTGTATTGAGTGACCTTGGCACTCAGAGTTTGTTTTGCCTACACTGAAGGCAGCCTTTTCTGTCTTGGAAAAGTGCTTATGTTTTAGACTGGCATTGAATTGATGGTATCCTCACTTATCAGTTGAGGATGTAATGTATGTATCAATGAACTGGTATTACCAATATAATACACAGCGTTTTTTTTCCTCTGAAAAAAAAATTATAACTAAGTTAATCAAAGTAATCATCGTTTGACTGTTTAATTATAATTAAGTTAATCAAAGTATTCATCGTTTGACTGTTTGGATCAATTACTACTGAAATGATTAAGAGAGAATTGTTCGACTATGGCTATCAATCCTTTGTAATTTCAACACACATACAGAGACAGCAGAAGTAAATTTGGCTTAAAAATATGTAGCACAAGCATGACTGATTAAACTAACAAGTTCCAACAATGGTGACCAGCGAAGTTCCTGAACGGTGACAAATAATTTTCTGCAACAACGACCCAACGTGTTATATTAACATGTGAACTAGTTGGTTCACCCATTGTGGACATTGCGGAAACTTGTTGCTCACCGTTGCGGAAACTCACTTGTCACTGTTGTGAAAACTCACTGTCACCTTAACAAAATCAACAACAACTCACATGAAAATTTTTAACAGAAAATAGGAATGTAACAAAAACTGGTTGCAATTTACCTCTGCTCGCTCGATTTCAACAATATGATGCTCTGCAAATCGACGTGACATATTCTAACCAGCCCAGTTCATGTTTTTACCTAAAACCTGAAGATTTGTAAGAACAATGATCTGATCTGTTAGAAAAATTGCTAACATGAGTAAACAAATGTAGAAATTGAAGATAATTTTCCTTTGTTGGGTCGTCGTTTCTATGGATTTCTTAAATTCTTGTTGCAAATGTATTTCACAGTTGGGTATCTATGCTCTGCAAATGGAAATGGGGGGAGTCTTGGTAGAGGAGAATGGGTTGGAATGCAGATGAGAAATGAGAGGGAGGCGTGTTATCATTTCAATATTAGAGATGCATTGTTCTTGAATTCAAAAAAACTCTCGGTTACCACAAGCAAATGAGATTTTGAAATCGTCAACTTGTATAGATCAATCGACGAATTCAGGAGGGAAGAATGGAGTCGATAGATTCTATTATCTCATCGTCTCATTTCAAAATTCAAAATGAGCCAAATTCCGACCACCTCTCTAGAATTTGAAACTCCAATAAATTCGCCACTGAATTTTGTTTTTGTGTGCTAGGAAAGACGTCCTATCGTTTGTCGTGTGGTGGTCTGGCGCAAAAATTGTAACTTGAGGGTGAAAATAGAACAAACAGCGTGTAGACAAACGGTAACGATGATGGAGAATGGAGACAGACCGAGGCCAATACTTTTTCTCGGCGGAGACGACTACTTTTTCTCTCCCGTTTGGGAAAAATAGGCATAACTCCAACACACATTGCGGTATTTTTACATGTCCACAATAGTCAATGTGCTTAAATCAACATTATACATTTTACAAGCATCACTAGTAGACTCCATTTTTTATTTAATTAAAGGTATTTGTCCACCATAAATTCTCGTTACTTTGAATTAAACCTTGGTTTTCTGGAAAACCATTATTTTATATTACTTTGTACATTATCCATTGTGAAATTCTAAAAACAAGATGGTAAATATGATATTTATGATCACTTTATTCACTTGGATGTAAGAAGTTTTAAAAATTATTTATAATAATAACAATATTTTGTTTTCGATAACATATTCTAAAAACAAAAAGTAAATATGAGATGTGTGATCAATTTATTCACTTGGATGTAAGAAGTTTTAAAAATTAATTATAATAATAAAAATATTTTGTTTTCGAGGGTATTTTGCGTGGAATTTCAAAGGATGAGATTCCTAATAAATTTCGGTAGAATAATATTTTTAATATAAAAAAAATAAATGGTAAAAATTTAATTTCCTAATATCATTGAAGATACTTTGTTAAATTAATTTATTATATAAAATTAATTTAAATTTATAAAATTTATTATGAAAATTTATATATAAATATTATTTTTTAATTAATATTTACATATAAAAAAATTATATTTGAAAATTTATTTTTTTTAATAATAAATAAATAACTATCTATCTATATATATATATATCATCTATTGATCTCTATAATTTTTATAATCTATTGCTTAAATGAATTTTCTATAATTATCTTTACTAGTTTGCAAATGTTTTTGGGGTGGGTGATGGATTTTTTATGACCTCTTCTGGTCATATGACATCTCAGTAAATAAAATTTATATGTTTCCCTCATGTCCCATGAGATGTGGCATCAGTGGGGGTTATTTTTCTTAGTCCTTGTTATGAAACCAACTCACAAAATAGAAGTAAAGATAGATCAACACCTTAGAAATCAGCCTCTTCGAGGGGAAAAACTCCTTTGCATTACATAAATGAACAATTCTTGGATGATTCAAATGAAAAAACCTTCTTTCTATATATAGGAGTCCATGGGGTCATAATATAATCCTAATCGACCTAACAATAATAATGTAAGGGTACAACAATAACCATAGTGGGATTTTATGGGGCACAATAATAACAATATGGGGATTATAGGGGTACAACAATAACAATAAGGGGGCTACACTAGTCTAAACAATAAGGGACTACACTAGTAATATAGGGACCTAACATGCCCCTCTCCTTCAAAAAATTGTTGTCCTCGACGCTTGAGTAGCTTTGGATGCTTTTGTATAAAATTCTCATCCTCCCATTTGGAATCTTCAGTGGGTAAGTTCTTCCAATTGATGAGATACTCTATCGATTTCGTAGCTTTGGAGTTCTTGTTTCCGTTGCTGCTTTAGGTTCCAATATGATTTTTCTTTCCTTATCAAGTTCTGGAAATATTGTTTGAATTGGAATTTTGTCACCTATATCCTTCTTTAAGCATGAAACATGGAAATTGGATGCACTCGAAAAGAAGCAAGAAGTTCCAATTTGTATGCCATAGTACCAATATTTTGCAAAACCTTATAAGGACCATAATACTTTGGCGATAATTTATTATCCTTCTTAGCTTGCTTGAGGGACATTTGTTTGTATGGTTGTAGTGGTAAAAATACCCATTCTCCTACATGAAAACTTATCTCATTGTGATGTTGATCTGCTTTTTGTTTCATTTGATTTTGTGGCAAATTTTTGTTATCCTTTCAAAGTTGGAGAACTTGTTGTTGATGCTCGATGTGATCTTCCACTGCTTGAACATTAGAAGTTTCTCTTAAAGACGATGTGATTGACGGTGGATGATATCCATAAAGTGCCATAAATGGGGTGATTTTCGCTAACTATGGAAGGAAGTTTTATACCACCATTTAGGTAGAGGTAATCACTTGATCCATTGTATTTATTTATCAAATACAAAAAAACTAAGATATCCTTCCAAATATTTTTTCAGTATCTCAGTTTTTCCATTAGATTGAGGATGATAAGATGATCTATGAGTTAGTTGAGTACCCAAACAAGAAAATAATTCTGTCCAAAAATTTCCAGTGAAAATGGGATCTTTTTCGCTTATAATAATATTTGGGCTTCCGCGTAGCTTTTTATTTCCATAAATGCAATAGCAAATGTACTTTCTTTAAATGGATGAGATAATTCACAAAAGTGTACATCCTTGGTAAGTCTATCAACTACCACCATGATGACACTCTTTCCTTTGGACTTAGGTAAACCTGTGATGAAATCCATTGAAACCTCCTTCCAATGTTGACTTGGAATGTATAAAGGTTTTAGCAGATCTGGGGTCTTAATTGTCTCAACTTTATTTTGTTGGAAAACTAAACATTCTGCCACAAACTTTTGAATATCAGATTTAAGGCCATCCCAAAAAAATTATTTCTTCACTATGTGGTAAGTTTTTAAAAATCTCGAGTTTCCTCCTAAGGGACAGGTGTGCAATTCCAAAACAATCTTTTGTTTAGTTGGGAATTCTTACAAATATATAAGCAATCTTTGTACCATAAGGAATCATTTTTCCAACTAAATGTATCAGATGTACTGGGATCTTGCTGCAACTTTTGAATGAGTGTCCACACTTCTTCTTCATTCTTCCAATCCTCCCTCGCTTTAGTTATCCAATTTGGTTGGATAATAGAAATAGCACAAAGAAATACTTCCACCTCCTCATCCTTTCTTGAGAGTGCATCTGCAACAACATTTAGTTTCCATTTTTTGTAGATGATTTCAAAGTCATAACCCAACATCTTTGTGATCCATTTTTTTTTCTTTTCTAAATATAATATTTGTTCCAAAACTTATTTAAGACTATCATGATCATTTTTTACCTTCAAGTGTGTTCCCATTAGGTAAGGTCGTCATTTATTTAGTGAATGTCGTATTTCCAACATTTCCTTCTCATAAATAGCTTTTTGTAAATAATTTCCTTTGATTGCATTAAAAAAACACCAATTCTGTTTCCTGAGGCATCACATTCCACAATAAAGGTTTTCATGAAGTCTGGCATAGCTAAGACCGGTGCTAGGAACATAGCCTCTTTAAGATGTTCAAAGGCCTTAGTTTCTTTAGGAGTCCATGAAAATGCATCTGTCTTCAATAATTTTGTTAGAGGTGATGCTATTTTCCCATAATTCTTAACAAAATTGCAATAGTACCCTATTAACCCGTGAAATCCTCGCAACTGGTTTATGTTTGTGGAGACTTTTCATTCCTTAATGGACTTAATTTTGTTAGTGTCTACCTTAACACCCTCCTGAGATACAATATGACCCAGATATTCCACCTCTTGCACTCCAAAGAAAAAATAAGAGTTTTTTGCATATATATATATGTGTGTGTGTGTGTGTGTGTGTGTGTGTGTGTGTGTTTCTCCTCCTATAGTTTGAGCACCCTATCAACATGTTGAACATGATCCTTCCAAGACTTGTTGTAGATTAGTATATCATCAAAATATACTAATACAAATTTTTTAAAGAAGGTTTTGAAAATGGAATGCATCAACCCTTGAATTGTAGAAGGTGCATTGGTAAGGCCAAAGGGCATGAACAAAAATTCATAATGACCCTCATGAGTTCGAAATGTTGTTTTCAAAATATCTTCAGTCTTCTGTAATATCCTGAAGGGGAAATAGATAGTAATATAAAGCATACAACAAGACATATAGTGCTAGAAACAAACCATGAAGCGGATACACATGAAATAGAGAATGCTAAACCATTTTATTATACTGATAAATATAAATAAGTACAAGAGGTGATCAGAATTATGGCACCTCGACTTGCACCAGGCAAGTGTAGGAATACTCTCAGAATGTCAAAGGAAATGGCTGCTCTCTGTTGTAACTCCAACTGCTGAAATACTACGGTGTTGCTACAACTGCTGGAACCAAAATGAGTATTTGGGGCGCCTCCCCTACTCGAAAAATGTTGATACTCTGGAATCGACCTCTACTCACAAAACCCAGAAAAGCCCAGAGAGAATTTCTGAAATTCTCGACCTCCGAAAATGCCTCCCTTGAGGATCTACGCTATCCTCCCAAGGGCCACTCTGATACTGAATGCCACCCTCCAAAATAGGGACTCTCTCTCTCCCAAATGTCTCCAATAGGCAAGGTCTGGCCCCTTGCCCAATCCTCTGGCCTGAATCCTCCAAAATGGCACCAATTCGGAGCTCCCCCTAGATGAACTGCGTCCCCTCTCTCAAGACTGCGTAGTCCCTAGATGCTCTACTCCACAACGAAGACAACCACAAATCCTCCTGCAAAATGATGATAGAATACCTCACCCAAGAAAGCACTCAAAGTCTCTCGGGCCTGAGGGTGGGATCTCCGCACGGAGACACCTAGTGTACTAAACAGTACTGCAGACAAGCTAGAAAGCCAGCGTGCTCCAAGTTGAAATGAGAAGCTCAAGATGCATAAACATGAATGACCAAATGAAGAGGCTCTCCTCGCTTTTATCACGATGGGCCTCTCTCAACCCTAGGCCCCACCATCTCCTACGTGCCCCTTGGCCCACGTTGCCCATGTGGTCTATGTCCTCCTCTCCCTGTGCTATCCACGTGGTCACTAGGCCCCACTTCCTCAAATACGATGTGGACTTTAGGAAGATACTTTATCCTAAGTGAGTTATTTAATATTTCACCCACTTTATTCATGCTCCAACTATAATAAGGCAAAATTGGTCAAAATTAATATTTCCAATTAGCTATCGCTAATTGGGAATATTACAGTCTCCCCCGGAAAAATTTTGCTTGACCTCAAGCAACTGTAGTGATGGATGTTGCAATATATTCTCACTCTCCCAAGTGGCATCCTCATCCGGTAAATTCTTCCACATCACTAAGAATTCCCAGACTGTCCTGCTCTGCAATTGTCTCTCCCAGGTATCAATAATGGCCTCCAACTATAGCACCAAGTGCCCCTCATCATCCATAGGCGAAAGCTCCTCTGTCACTGTCACCTATTTTCCTAGTGCCTTCTTCAGGCACGATACGTGAAATATGTTATGAATCTTGCTGCCCTGGGGTAGCTCCAACTCATAAGAAACCTTCCCAACTCTGTGTATCACCCTGTAAGGCCCATAAAAACAGGGCTTGAGCTTCTCAGCTCCCTTCTGCTTCAGAGTAGACTGTTGGTATGGCTGCAAACGTAGGTAGACCAAGTCCCCTACCTCAAAATATCTCTCCACCCATCCCCTGTCGGCATACAGCTTTTGCTAGTTTTGCGTTGTAGCCATGTTATCCTTGAGAGCTTGGAGGATGTCCTGACTCTCTTGGATCCAGTCCTTAGCTCTCGGAGCCTTGCTGGCACCAAAAATCACATCAACAAAAGATAAATCATGATAACCATATAATGCCTAAAACAGAGACATATCGATGGTCATGTGATGTGTGTTGTTCTAATAGTACTCTCCTAGGTGCAGCCACTTCAGCCATGCTCTCTGCTGCCCACTGACATAGTTACGCAAGTAGCCCTTGAGCCACTTGTTAAATATCTATGTTTGTGCATCTGTCTGTGGGTGGTAGCTAGTGCTCGGTGTCAAATCTGTCCCCACCAACTGAAAAAGCTCCTTCCAAAACTTGCCCATGAAGCGGTTGTCCTTGTCACTAACAATGGTCTTGGGGAGACCATGTAACCTGAAGATGTCCCTAAAGAATAGCTCCGCTACTTGTGCTATTGTATAATGTGCGGATATGGAAAAAAAATGCACATATTTCGTCAGTCAATCAACGACGATGAATATACAGTCCTTGCCCTGCACCATGGGCAACCCTGTGATGAAATCCATCGAGATACTCTCCCATTTCCCCTCTGGAATGGGAAGAGGTTGCAACAAACCTGCTGGATGGTTCATCTCCCCCTTGTTGCACTAACAAACCTCACACTCCATGAGCTAGGAGCCCTCAATCAAGAATATCCTGTCCCTATAGTAGATGATCTCATCCATCACCCTATACCTGTCATCTGTCACCTGTCCATCCAAAACCTCACAATGAAATTTGTCCTTGGAGTACTCCACCAATAGTTGAGCCCTCCAATCTGCATCCAAACTCATCAGATACAACATGGCTAGTCCGTGTGAAAGTACATCAACCACCACATTGTTCTTCCCTTTGACATACTCAATGTCAAAGTCGTAGGCTTGGATCTTACTGACCCACTTCTGCTGCCTCTCCTGTAGCTGTTTCTACTCTAAGAAAAACCTGAGGCTGTTGTGGTCAGTCCTCACCCTGAACCTGTTACCTACAGGTACTGTTCTTCATGGTCTTTTTGTTCAGGGCCCTGTAATCAATGCACATCCTGAATGTGCCATCCTTCTTCTTCACCAACACAACCGAAGAAGTGAAAGGACTGGTGCTAGGTCGAATGTGTCCAAGAGCTAACAACTCATGGATAGCCCGCTCGATCTCATCCCGATAGGCCTTGGGGTGTCTATACGGTGTGGTAATGACGGCCTGTATGCCATGCTCTAGCTCAATCATATACTCAAATCCCCGATTCAGTGGTTGTCTTGGTGGTATCTCCCCAAACACTATGGCATACTTGTCAAGGATGTTTCTGCTCTAAGAAAAACCCGAGGCTGTTGTGGTCAGTCCTCACCTTGAACCTGTTACCTACAGGTATTTTTCTTCATGGTCTTTTTGTTCAGGGCCCTGTAATCAATGCACATCCTGAATGTGCCATCCTTCTTCTTCACCAACACAACCGAAGAAGTGAAAGGACTGGTGCTAGGTCGAATGTGTCCAAGAGCTAACAAATCATGGATAGCCCACTCGATATCATCCTGATAGGACTTGGGGTGTCTATACGGTGTGGTAATGACGGCCTATATGCCCTGCTCTAGCTCAATCGTATGCTCAAATCCCCGATTCAGTGGTTGTCTTGGTGGTATCTCCCCAAACACTATGGCATACTTGTCAAGGATGTTATGTACCTCTGAATGAACTGTCTACCTGGTAGTCTCTACCTCTGATGCACACATCTCTACTTCCCACTCTATGTCTCCCTTCTGGAAGTATGCCTCCATCTGGTGAGTTGAAATGGTCTGAGGTGGGTAAATGTGCATGCCCCGTATCTTCTCGTGCTTCCTGGTATTCTTGTCATCCCACTCCATCTCCAAGGCCTCCCAATTTGTGGTGACCTTCCCTAGAGTGATCAGCCACTGTACCCCTAATACCACATTGGTATCCAGTATGTTAACCATGAAAAAGTGGTCAATCACTGTGTAGGTGCCCATCGTCACTGCCAGCGCTGGGACATAACTAGCACACTGCATAGTCTGATCTCCTGGGACCAACACTGAAAACCCATCAAAGCTCTCTTTTTGTATGCCTCTCCGCTCTACCATCTATGCATCGATGAAGTTTTGGGTTGCCCCACTGTCCACCAGTACTAATACTTGTTGCCCCCGCATTGTACCTCGGATGCGCAACGTCAGATACTTGGGAACTCCTCGCAATGCTGCAAGGGTCCCTCTGGTAGGCGCAAATGTTTCACCTCCTGCTCCTGGTGGTGGAGGTGGAAAATGATCTTGTGCTGCATGACTGCCCCCTACCCCCACGTCATCATACTCATATTCTTCCCCACTGCTCTCAGAAAAGACCTTTATATAATGTGCTTTGTCAGTAGCACATCTGTGTCTCGGTGCCCACGGCTCCTGACAGGTGAAAAAAAAATTCTTCTTCTTCAAATCCCTCTTGGCATCATCATCCAACTGTCCTCTACCCTGATTCCCCTTTGGAGGTAGAATCATCACATCCTTCCCCTTAGGCTGGAAGGCCTGTCTATGGGGTTAAGGAATCCTGGTCTTGGGTAAGGCATCCTACAAGTCTCGTGTCCTGCCAACTGCATCATGGAGTGTGGTCGGTCTAGTGGATCTGACCAATCTCCAAAGCGGCTCTGCTAACCCATCAATGAACATGTAGGTCATCTGTGTCGCGGATAGATCTAGTACCATCACTGAGAGTCTTAGGAAATCTGAGATGTATGTATCTGAACTCCCGATCTGCTTGAGCTTTGTCAGCTCAACAAAGTGCTCCTCCAGATCCCTCCAATCAAACCTCTCTATCAACCTCTGGGTGAACTCGGCATAAGCTGTCACTATCGAGTGCCCGAGTGTAACCATCCCATGGAACCACCAGTCTTGGGCCTCGCCATCAGGATGCAGCGCTGCCACCTTGATGGCCTCTGTCTCTGCCATCTGGTTTAGTTGGAAGTATATGTCCAGCTTCTCTACCCAAGCCTTTGTTGAACTATTTGATGAACCATCAAACATAGGAAAATGGAACCTGCTCATCGTACACTGAGTGTCTCCATCATGATAACGCTGGTGTCCCCTATGATGGTCACGGGGTCTGCTGTCCTACTGGAGCTGGACAAAATCATGAAATGAAAGGGCATCCCTAAATTCCTACCCGTATGCCTAGTACTCAGCAAAGTAATCACCCATGTGGTCGGGTTCTTGCTCATGTTGTGCTCCTACCCCTGTGTCTGTAGCCAGAAAAGTGGGCATAGTGGAATGTGTGGGTGCATGAGATGCCATGTGCTGAGTGCCATCGTGCTCATGCAAATGGTGGGATGTGCCCGATCCCTCACCAATCTTAAAACCCCTTGTGGTTTCATGCTACCTAGCCTCTACAGTAGTGAATCTCTGACCCATCACCTCAATCTGCCTTGACAGATCCTTTACTAACTTGAGGAGAATTTCCCCAAACTTCTTCGTGTCACTATCATCTGCCATCGGTTCCTCCTACTCTGCATCCACTACTGGAGCGCAATCACCCTCTCCGTAGGTAATTTTCAACCTACGCTCTCGGTCACAGTACTTCCTACCCCTGTAGCAAATATACGGCTTCTCTTCCAGTGTCATAGATAACTTGCTCCACAAGCTGAGCTAGGTCTATGAGCTCTGATACCACTGTAATATCCCGAAGGGGAAATAGACAGCAATATAAAGCATACAACAAGACATATAGTGCTAGAAACAAACCATGAAGCAGATACACATGAAATAGAGAATGCTAAGCCATTTTATTATACTAAGAAATATAAAGAAGTACAAGAGGTGATCAGAATGATGGCACCTCGACTTGCACCAAGCAAGTGTAGGAATACTCTTAGAATGTCAAAGGAAATGGTTTCTCTCTACTGTAACTCCAACTGCTGAAATAATGGCATGCTGTTGCAACTGCTGGAGCCAAAATGAGCATTTGGGGCTGCTCCCCTACTCGGAAAATGTTGATACTCTAGAATCGACCTCTACTCACAAAACCCAGAAAAGCCCAGAGAGCGTTTCTGAAATGCTCGACCTCTGAAAATGCCTCCCTTGAGGATCTACACTATCCTCCCAAGGGCCACGTTGATGATGAATGCCACCCTCCAAAATAGGGACTCTCTCTCTCCCAAATGTCTCCAATAGGAAAGGGCTGGCCCCTGGCTCAATCCTTTGGCCTAAATCCTCCAAAATGGCACCAATTCGGAGCTCCCCCAAGATGAACTGCATCCCCTCTCTCAAGATTGCGCAGTCCCTAGATGCTCTGCTCCACAACAAAGATAACCACAAATCCTCCTGCGAAATGATGATATAATACCTCACCCGAGCAAGCACTCGAAGTCTCCCAGGGCTAAGGATGGGACCTCCACACGGAGACACCTGGTGTACTAAATAGTACTGCAGACAAGCTAAATAGCCAACATGCTCCAAGTCGAAATGACAAGCTCAAGATGCATAAACATGAATGACCAAATGAAGAGGCTCTCCTCCCTTTTATCACGATGGGCCTCTCTCAACCCTAGGCCCCACCATCTCCTACGTGCCCCTTGGCCCACGCTGCCCAGATGGTCTATGTCCTCCTCTCCCTACGTTGTCCATGTGGTCACTAGGCCCCACTTCCTCAAATACGATGTGGACTTTAGGAAGATACTTTATCCTAAGTTATTTATTTAATATTTCACCCACTTCATTCATGCTCCAACTATAATAAGGCAAAATTGGTCAAAATTAATATTTCCAATTAGCTATCGCTAATTGGGAACATTACATCATCATTCTAATTTGATGATATCCTAAACGAAGATCCAACTTGGTAAAATAAATTGCTCCATGTAATTCATCCAAAAATTCATCAATCATAGGAATGGGAAGTTTATCTTTAATAGTGAGCTTACTGAGCTCCCTATAATCTAGAAACATGTGCCATGATCCATCCTTCTTGTGCACCAATACTAATAGAGTAGAGAAATAACTTTGACTAGGTTGAATTATACCAACCTCTAACATTTTTGCAATCGTACGTTCAATTTCGCTCTTTTGGACATAAGGATATATGTAAGGCCTGATGTTTGGAGGAAAACTTCCTAGAATCAAATGAATAGCATGATCATGATCGCGAATAGGTGGGAGTCCTTTGGGAGTTTCAAACACCTTCAAATTATTGTCCAAGACTTTTTGGAGATCTGGAGAAATAGATGATTTTGATGTTGGAACTTCTAATGAGTATATTTGTGCAATTATGCCTCATTATTATTTGTTCAAAATATTTTTCATGACATTAGAGCTTATTTTCTTTCTCGAATTCCCTGCGATACCCCGTAATTCAACTTCCTTTCCTTCCAAAAAAAAAAGTCAAGAAAATTTGTTGAAAATTAAAAGCTACCATCCCCAAATGTGTTAACCATTGTACTCCTATTACAACATCAGCACCTCCTATTGGAATGGAAAGAATTGTGCTATTCAATACATATTCCCCCATGGTTAGCTTGATATTATGGCATTTTCTAGAGCAATTTATAGTTCCTCCATTTTCAACCATTACTTGACACTCTAGTGTTGGGTATAGGAAGCAATTCAATTCCTTGGCTACCTTACAGTGAATACAATTATGGGTACTACCCGAATCAATCAACACTATTAAATTTTTATTCTTGATATGTCCCTCTATCTTAAGATTTTAAGGAGTGGTAATTCTCTCCAATGCATTACAAGATATGGTCATACTCATTTATTCTTTCTCTAGGGTTGGTTCTTGGTGTATATCCTCTTCTTTTGAATTTTATTGTTAATTTTCTTCCTCCTCTTCACAATATAGGTAAAATTGTTTCTTCTCATCACACTTATGACCTTTAGTTTATTTTCTATCACAACTGTAGCAAAGCCCTTTTTCTCTTTTCTCTTCCAATTTTTGTGGTGTCAACCTTGTAGGTTGTGGAAGTCTAGGAGTAGCAACACTTCCATCTTTATAGATGTGAGTGGTAGGCTTCCCTGTCACCATAATTTTACTTTCAATTTTTCTTGCCAATCTGAACGCCTTCTCCAATGAATGAGGTTCTCAAAGGAAAACCTCATGTTGGATGTTATCCTTTAAGGTCCCTATGAAGACATCAGTCCTGTGTTTCTTTGGAGTATTAGTTACCCTTATATTCAATTTTTGGAAGTCCTCAATGTGCTCCACCATTGAACCCTTTTGTTTGAGATTTATCAATTAGCTAAATAAGGTGTTTCTCTTTGTATCCTCATAATGTGTTATCATTTCCTTCGTAAAAATTGACCAAGTGACAATTTTTTTACAAGAGAAAAGCCATATATACCATACTAATGTATTTTGTTCTAAATATAAAGTTACAATGCGTACCTGTTGTGTTTTTTGCACATTATGGAGAGAAAAATATTTCTCCATATCTAGTATCCATGTTACAGATCCTTGCCATCAAACTTCCTCATATCTATCTTTAGAATATGGTGGTTCTTCAATCCAACATTAGAGTTTATGAAATCATGATTAACATTTATTTTGTTCTTATCATGAGTTTCATATACTAGCTTTTCACCATTAGGAATCATTTCTTGTATCATCTTGGGAAAACCTTCCTTCAAACCTTCCATGCCTTCTTTTAGATCATTCTTCATGTCTTCCATGTTGTATTTCATTTTTTCATCTATCTTAGCTTCCATGTCATCCATATTAGCATCCACACCTTTCTTCAAACCATCCATATTAGCTTCCACGCCATTCTTTAAAAATTCCATTTAATTTTTTGTTACTCTTTGCAAGAGTGAAATTTGGTTCACTTGGTCTTATAATTTTGATATATCATGTTGCACTTCTTCCTCTTCATAAGGCATAGTAGAGCCTTATGAGGGCTTAATGGGTGTTGAATTCTTTTTAGGGGCCATTTTAGAACCCAATACTGATATCTATGCTTCAACATGCCCTTGGAATCACTTCAAACTGATTTTTCAAAGAAGACTTATGCAATTTGGAAAAAAACACACACATTTTTATTTCTTTTGAGGAGCTCAATATTGAAACAAATGTACCTCTGTAATTTAGGATCCCCGAGATTTTATATTCCTTCCTTTAGTAGCCCTCTAAATCTTCTTTCCAATGCCACAGGTCTTACTTGATTTGGATTCTTCAAGGAAAAGTTATTCCTAATCTCCTGCAATGACCTAATTATGGACAGGTTCAGTAGAGAGAACTTATACGGCGTGCCTCGTGTCATTGTTTCCTCCTTCAACTCTGAAATTTATACATAGGAAACTACAATCTGTGTGCTTTCATTCACATTTTAAAAATTCCAATCCGATGCCCAGAGAGAGAGTTATGAAGATTTTCCAAATATCACCTCTTTCAGATGAAATTCAAGAGCCTACAAAAATCCTAACTTCCACATATCATATCTAAGAAAATATTGCGGACCAAAATCTGAAATTTTTACACAATGTTCCTCAATACTTCTTCGTGAATGAGTTTTTTTTTTAGCTTATGAACCTTCATAGAAAAAATAGTTATAGAGAAAATTCCATGAAGACCTGTTTGAAGTAGCAAAACCCTAGAATCCAAAGCTCTAATACCAAATTTTATGAAACTAGCTCAAAAAATAGAAGAAAAGATAGATCAACACTGTAGAAATCAGCCTCTTTGAGGGAGAAACCTCCTTTACATAACATAAATGAAAAATTCTTGGATGATTCAAATGAAAAAACTTCCTTTCTATATATAGGAGTCCATGGGGTCACAATATAATTCTAGCCGACCTAACAATAATAATGTAAGGGCACAACAATAACAATAGTTGGCTTTTATGGGGCACAGTAATAACAATATCTGGACTATAGGGGTACAATAATAAAAATAAGGGGGCTACACTAACAACAATAAGGGATTACACTAGTAATATAGGGACCTAACAGTCCTATACGCAAGCCAAAAAGCATCCTAAGTTGTGATACACAACTCATAAAATGGGACCTTATCTCTAGTTTTTTTAGATGTCAAGGACGTCATTCTCTTTTTTTTGTGCATAAAGTCCCACTAGATATTGGGGAAGGATAGCTGCATATAATAGATTATATTAGGGATCCATCCTTTCAAAGGATACCCATTATCTTAAGTTCCCAGATCAAAGAAGATCTAAGTAAATATTTGGATTTGAAGGAGCGCTTCTATCTCTTATACCCATATCCGACCAAAATAGAGGTAGATATTGAGAAATTCCAGAAATTTGTCAAAAACATTAGTGGGAATAATTCCATATTCTAGATTTGGGGTTGGGATCTAGTGGAAACCAAGAAGAAAATCATTGAGAACAACCTTGGTATACTTGTAATTTCTCAAAATTTTCTATGTGAGGCGAAATTGCTATAGGATTCCTTACAGTATTGTAATGAATTTCACCATAATAATAAATCTTGGGTTGAGGGGCGGAGCTTAAATTTTATAGAACCCTATTGGATCAATCTCTTTTAAGGACACCATGAAAGGGAAGGATACTAGTGGATCAAGATCTTTAAATGATGTGTTAAAATATGTAACTAGGTTCGGCCTTCAAAATGACATATGAAATCATGATTTTATTTAATTGATGTAAATGGAAAAATAAATTTATTATTGTTATTCTTAAGGCATGGTTTTTATGATCAAGGGAAAAAAAAATTAGGTCAAGCACCCTTTGAGTGCTTCTAGGGATTGTAATTTAGTCTACAAGTCAATCGATTCATTTTCATGTATTGAAGGCCCATTTGGGCATGTTATATATTATAAATGAAAATTTAGTTGAGTCAAAAATAGAGTCAAATACCCTCCAAGACCTTGCCAAATGTGAAAACAACAAGTAGACCTTATCAAGTGACAAGTCATCCTAGGGATGGGGGCAATTTGACCTTCAAGATGTGACAAGAATCCTATATAAAGGGCTTGAAATCATTTTCAAAGATCACTCAATCTAATCACAAAGGTTCGATAAAAAAATAGCAAGAAGCCACATATCCAAGCGAAGAATGAGGAAACATAGAAAGAAGGATATCAAATGATTTTGGACTATTTTTGGGTCATCACTCTCGTACTTGTGAAGAGGAGCTAGGGGATTTTGAAGTTGCAACAAAACAAAAATGAAATCATCAACAAAAGCCAAGTTTTGGGTCAAAAGGAAGTCTCCCTTGCAATTCGAATTGATAAGGATGAGAAATAATATCAAGCGAAGGAGAGAAGAGGATAAAATCACCATAATTATATCACACGTGTCACCTAGGTTTTCTACAGTAATGGTCGAAAAATATAGGTCGAAATTGCAATCAAAGTTGTAGGTCCGAGGACAAACGTGAATTGGAATTTGTTGGAAGGAAATTTTGACTTAGCTTAAGAGTAAAAATAAGTTGAGTCACCAATCTTGTGTAAGTGTGTTTAGTACATGAGTGTACGAAAAGCATCGGTGCTTCGTAGGAGCAATTTCTAGCCTACAAGCAATGTAACTGGGAAAAAATGAGTTGTTAGATGGTTAGTGAAGCATCATAAAATGTAGAAACTAGTTATAAAACATAGCATACTACAAAAGGAGGAGGAAACAAGAAATAAAAAATACACATATAACACAAGCTTAATATCGAGTAAATGAACTAATCATACCAATGGAGAACCAATCCCCTTTTATTTTCCGCTGCTGGTTAAAAGAGGTAGAACACTAAAACACTCACGGTGAGTCCTTAGAGCTATGGAGCTCTAATACTCAAAGCAAGGAGGGCTCTTCCCTTAAGTTGTTTGCGGAACTATCTCTTCTTCTCGAATGAGTGATCGGATAATGGATAGCTGATGCACTTCTCCTTTGGGATTGAGATGTTGGATGGCCAACAAATGAATCCATTCACTACTTTTCTACTTGGATAACACATTATTGGTTTTCTCATGGGAAATTTGGCTAGCAAAATAATGTGTTAGAAATTGTTCTTCTCATGGTGGTCTTTTAGAAAAATTCAAATATTCTTCCCTCTCTTGGTACAATTGTGGATAGTGACCCAAGAGTGGTGGTTGATTCCATTGTGTGCTCACTTGAGGTCTCAAGGTGGCTATCCTTGGGCAACCTCAAGTGGAAAATCTTCTTCCTGAAGTGTGCAAAGTGGTCCCGGATAGTGACCCTCCGCCATACCTAGGACCGCGTAGCTTATTGAGGGAAAGCTGCGAAGACTTGCACTTATATCGAAGAAAAGGGCACATGGAATGCATAGTGCCAGTGTCTTCTGTGCGCAATCTGCTAAATTTTCCTTTTTACCTTACAGAAAGTTAAATTTTCCAGATTCTGTAATGTCTTTCCACCTTGTAAATCCTTCTGCTTGACATTTCATGATTTCCTTTTCTTGTCTGATTTTCCAGTGATAACAAAGTGATTCAAGGAAAAGGCTTGAATTGATATTGGATGGGTGTTGGTAGAGAGTCACAAGTCTTAGAATTTTTCAATTGAAGTTCTATAAGAAGAGAAGTGTTCTTGTGATTTTTCCTCTCAACATGACAAGTTTTGGTCATGGATGATCACATATATGTTGTGTCCTTTTATCTCATTGTTATTTATTTCTTTGGTAGTTGTTTGATGATAATAACACTAATTATAATCAAGTGAAAGAAGAATTTAATGAAGCTAAGTAATATATATCACAAGAATTTATCAAATTAAGATAAATCACATATTCTATTTTCTCCTAGATTTCTCAACATGGTATCAAAGGAAAGGTGACAAAACAATGGAAGGAAGCTTGAAGAAGGAAGATCAAAAGGAGTATCAATAAATGTTTAGACATAAAATAGGACATCATATCATAAAAAATGACTAACCCAATCATCATCTTGAAGGTAGGAATATCATAGAAGACCTCAAAACATTGGGTCATCTAAAGAAGGGTTCCACACTTGAACCGTTGTTAGGAAACTCAAAATGTTTACAATCATCATCTAAAGGAAGATGTCAAGGACCCCACCTCCACTCAAAGAAAGGAGGGCTACACTTTTTAAGCATATTGTAGTTTCCATTTCAAATAAATAAAAAGAGGTGTCACCATCATCATCAAAGGAATCAAGGTGTTCTCCCCCTATTTTAATCAAGAATCTCATCACAAACATATTTGAAGAAGAACATCTCTAGACGAAACATTGTCATTTTCAAGGAAGAAAACATCATAATCAAAATCAAGAAGGAATCAATTTTAATATATCAGCATCAAAGGGGAATCTTCAATTATCAGGTAAGTATTCTTATATTTATGACTGAATCTACTATCAAAATGACTTCATTTTGGAAGGAGAGAAAAATTTGTTTGGGTCATCAAATTTCTTTTCCTGGTAGAAGAGGACATATTTGATCCTGATAGAAAATGAAGTCATTGGACATATTAAGGGTTCAATCATTCAACAATGAAAAGAAGAATATCAAGCTATAATAAAGTATATGAAGGGGGGCATAAGGGATCAATTAAGGATTCTCTCATCCCCTATGTAGAAAAATCGGAGAAGTCAAAAGACATCTATGACAAGTTGGTATAACTTTTCTCCGTAAGCCCTACATGGGAAGTGATATCTTTGATAAATGAGTTATATAAGATTAAGGTATCAAAGCAAGAAGGGATATCCTCATATCTTATGATGGTATCAAAAATAGGAGACCAACTCCAAGAGTTGGGGGAAATAATGTCCGAAAAATAGATGACCATTGTGGTTCTCAATGCACTACCTGATGAATGGGGAATCTTTGTATCAAGCATCTATGGAAATAAGGAAACCACCCCATTCAATGTAATTTGGTCATTGTGTGAAATTGAAGAAACCACGCTGAAGGAAAAAAGTGTTGTAGTACCAAGTGAACAAGTTCAAGAATTTTCTACCATGGCTAGGAGAAAAGCAAAGCTTGGGAAGTTTGGTCCTCAGGAAAACAAAAAGATGAATATATCAAATATCCAATGTTGTGGCTGTCAGGAATATGGGAATTTCAAGGGTGATTATCTAAAACTTAACAAATAGAACAAGAAAAGGAAAGAAAGGAGTGAATTCAATGTCATCGAAGAAGTGGAATAAGCTGAAAAGAAAAAATCAAAGGAGGAAGTGAAAGATCTCTACAATGACTGAGATAATCTCCTTCACTTGGTTATTTTTAGTTTTTTAGAAAGATAGCTATCATGGTAGAAAGAATTGTAGGTATGATAGTATGAATCATATTAGGAGATGGCATCATATTAGAAGAATATGATTGAAGCAAGAGCTCATTATAGAAGCTTGAAAAGTTAGCTGAAGTATAATTCTACATGGATGTAGCAGTCACCATAGAAAGGAAGTAGCTCTTGATAGCCTCATCGAAAGAATAAGTAGTATATATGGTTGAAATAAATTCATCTATAATGATAGAACATAAACAAAATTCATCGCACGTCATCATCATTAGAAAGGAGAATTTGCAGGATGAGAATAATTAGGATCCTTCATTGGAATCTTCATTAGAAGGTTCACCTCTACTTGGAAGAAGAAAGTGTCTTGCTGATCATTCCACCTTGTGTGGGATCCATTGTTTAGAATTATGATGGTATGGTGAGAAAGGAGTGAAACATGTCAAAATGGTTGAAGTACTTTCAAGTAAGGAAATGAAGTTGCCGAAGGATGTCTAGATGATCAAAAAGAAAAAATATGCATTTATATATTTGATAAATTAAGACATGTCATAATATAGTTGCATATAACATGGGTAAATGTTATAAGAAGAAGGATATATTCCTTTGGAAAGAAGCATGAAGGAATATATCTTGAGCTATTTCGCATATTTACAAGATTAAATCAACATAATATGTCGCAATATGGAATAGCAGGTGGTTGACAAAGATGAAGGAACTATGTAGAGAATTTTCTACAAAGCAATATGTGAATAAAGGAAGAATATTTCATGAAATATGAAACTATAGTCACATAACATAAGTGATCCACATCCTATGACTATAATAATTGGCTATGATATATCCATAGAGAAGGTATGAATACTCTGATGAAGTATGTAAAGGAAGGAGACTCTTAACATTCAATATATGCGAGATGTGTCTACGAATGTGCAGGAAGTTGTTGTTGAAAGAAATAAAATGTCATGATTTAAGGCCATCATAAAAGGTAACATTGATTTGATGTTCATTTTTATTTTTGAAAAGCATCTTGTTGGGTTGAAACAGGGCTACCGAAAAATAGTTGTATATGTCACCTAAAATTGAGAATGGTTGGGAGATTATAAAAGTAACATGATTTGGAAAAGGTAGCTAGATGAAAAAAATCCTAGATGTGGACTAGAATATCACTTTCTGATAAAGAGAAGGATGACATGACTGATATGGTTTGTAAAGGAAAGTGATGGATGGTTGATGCCCTACAAATAAAACCTAGAAGATGAAGGATCCATAATGATGAAGATGAAATTCATGAAAATGAAAGGAGGAGCTCTACAAGCATATGAAGGTACCATGATATCCATCAAAGAGCAGAGAGTTTTTGTTGGAAACAAGTCCCTAGTTTAAAGGGAGCTTGGAATAAAGTCCCTAGTTAAGAGGGAGATTAGGAAAGTCTGTGATTAAGAGGAAGAGTGGATATTGGGAAAGTCCTTGATTAAGAGGAAGCATGGGTATATTACTTTAATAGGAATGAGTATATCTTCCCTAGTTAAGAGGGATATATAGACACATCATTATTTTCTTCATATTGTGAAGAAAGAATAGAGTATTGGGTAAGAATATGAGATTTATTCCAATAATATTTGAGGATGTGGTAGGGCATCCAATAGGAAAGAGCAGTGTAATAGGAAATTGCTTGAGAATGTGTTATTCCAATATATGAAAATTCCTAGGAGGAAATACCATGTGAACACCCATGTGGGTTATGTGCCTTGAGACACAATGATGACAATGTCTATTAGTCATTGGTGTCACCAACATTGTGCTATGATCTTATGGAGAGATAAAGCTATTAATTAAGTCCTTGTTATGTGATAATGTTGGTTGGTATGATGATATGCTCTAAAATAAGCTAAGGAAATGGCTCATGAGATGGCTTACCAATCTGAATCTTCTTATGAGAATTCTTCAGTTTTTTAGAATTTCTAAGTACCTTGTATGGATTATGAATACCTTCTTAGTTAATAGGGGGCACTAAAATATGTAACTAGGTTCAGTCTTCATAATGACATGTGTAATAATGATTTTATGTATTTGATGTAAAGAGAAAAATAATTGTATTATTTTTATTATTGAGGCATGGTTTTCATGCTCAAGGGATATTTATTTTTAGGCCAAGCACCCATTGACTGCTTGTAGGGCTTTTCATTTATTCTACAAGTCAATTGAGCCATTGTCATGTATTGATGACCCATTTGGAAATGTTACATATTGTAAAGGAAAACTTAGTTAAGTAAAAAATAGAGTCAAAGACCCTCCAAGACATTATAAAATGTGAAAACAACAAGTAGGCCTTATCAAGTGACAAGTCGGCCTAGAGATAGGGAAAATTCAACCTAAAATATGTGACAATAAAACTTGTAAAGGGCTGGACCTCATTTGCAAAGATCATCCAATGAGATCACAAAAGTTCAATAAGAAGCCAAGAAGAAACTTCATATCCCAATGAAGGAAGAAGCATAAAAATAAGAAGATCAAATGATTTTGGACTATTTTTGGGTCATCACTCTCACACCTATGAAAATGGGCTAGGGTATTCTAAAGTTGCAATTAATAAAAATTGCAATCATCAACAAAAGCCGAGTTTTGGGTAAAAAGGAAGTATCCCTTGCAAGTATAATTGATAAGGAGGAGAACTCATATCAAGCGAAGGAGAGAGGAGGAATAAATAACAATATTTCTCTCACATGTGTCACCTAGGGTTTCTGCACTAGGGGTTGAAAATTGTAGTCAAAGTTGTAGGTGTGAAATTTTGGTCAAAGGTGAATTGGAAGCTATTGGAAGGAAAGTTTGACCTCGGTTGTGAAAGTGTTTTAAGAAAAAAGTTTGACTTGGTCTTGGATGGGTGCTGGTTAATGGTCATAGGTATTGGAATTTGTCAATTGAAGTTCTATAAGAAGAAAAGAGTTGTTGTGGGTTTTCCTCTCAACAAGAGAGGTTTTGGCCTTAGCTAATTGCCTATATCATATGTCTTTTTGTCTTATTGTTCTTTATCACATAATAAAATAGGCATGGGGGGTATCACGAAAAACCATTCCTCTATGGGATCCAATTTTGGAAAAGAATTCCCTTTACAAATTGTTGGAAATGAATTAATAGTGTTAATCAAGGATCCCAACCTTAGTGGTTGGTAGAAGGTGCAAAAAAATAAAAGGAAAAATGAGAAGTTAGGGGATATTTATATACCTAACTTCGACATATTATTTGTAAATTGTATAGTTTTTTTTTATTTCCTCATAAGTCATATAGTTTATGTAGATTCTTTAAGCATTTAGAGAATGTAATTTTTTAAGTTGAATAAAATTATTATTATTTTTTACGAGAAAAATAAATAAATAAATAATTCAAATAATATATACTAACTAATAAATTATAATGAGATAATAATTACTTTAAAAATTTATGGTGGTGTGATAATCCTTTTACGAAGCATGTATAAAATACCAAAATTAGTAGCCCACTCAACTTTAATTAGGGATGGCAAATTTGACAAGTATCATTAACTAATGATTGAGCCAAGATCGTAGGTGTCAAGCCACGGATTGATTCGATGTGTGACCAATTTATTTTGGGCACGCTCATGTGCGACTGACACTCATATTGACCAACTCAAGCAGCTGCGACGACACGAGGCGAAATTCAGCAAAGTCCGACGGGCGCGTCGTGTTGGCGAGTGCCCACCCCTTCGGGTGAGTCGTGCACAATTTGAAGAAGTCGTGTGGCTCGGTGGATGGGTTGAAAAAGTGTGTCGGCGGACGTGCGCCCGTAACGGGTGAGTCGTGTTATAGCAACAAGCGAGTAATGTTATAGCAGCGGGCGAGTCATGTTATAGAGGTGGAAGAGTCGTAAAATAGCGACGGGTGATTCGTGCTATACCCGAGTGATCTGACCGTGTTGGCAGAGTAGTGTTGCGATATTATATGGAATGGGTTGACGTAATGAATAAGCATGCAGGCCAACCTATGATGGAGCAGGCCGAACATTGAGCGTTCGCGACCCTTGGTGAATGTTGGGTCCATGCCAACATGTATAAACATGGCGTGAAGAGATGTCATTTGGGCATCAATAAAGCAATCGAACAAGAAGACATACGAACATCGCAGAACAGAGCAAACAATTACCAAGGTGGTAGGCGGAGTTGCAAGGGCAAGGGCCGAAGCACAGCTAATGCGAGTTTTGGGGTTTCTGAACAAGCAGTTGATAGGCATGACAGATTGTGTAAGTCGGGTAACCTGTAGTGTGTAACATGCAGTAGATTACCCGCAGGTAGATTCGTGCAGTTCAATTCACTTGTAGCATGTAGGAGATGACCCGTAGTGCGACAGGCGAACAAAGGTCGTTGTTGGGTGACTTGTGTGACCCAAGGCCACTACGGCAGACCTATGGGTGGGTAAGGTGTTCGGTGAAGGTGTCGGTTAGAAGCTGAACGCGAAGCAGTAAAACGTGCAGAGTAATACTGGCTGGTGACCCGCCTGCGGAAAGGGTCATGACCCGAACGCATATTCGCGCAATGGGCAGAAAATGTGTAGGGGTTGTGCAGTCGTTGTGTTTGGCAAAGTTTGAACTTAGAAAGTGTGCAGGCCATATTTATGAAGGCTGCATAGTTGTTATAAGATATTTTTGTGTACAGTTGAATTACATAAAATATTCATATTGGAAAGACTCTATTTCTAAAGGTAGTTGCCCCTCACATGTATGAATTGGCGTATTTGTGTGATG
The DNA here is from genome assembly GCA_034641835.2 of Pinus albicaulis. NCBI lineage: Eukaryota > Viridiplantae > Streptophyta > Pinopsida > Pinales > Pinaceae > Pinus > Pinus albicaulis. Next base: position 361,021,911 of record CM076572.1, on the reverse strand, counting down.
AATTTTTGTTAAAGCTTATGTTATTTCACTACATTATAAAAGAACATTTGAAAGATTAATTTAACTAAGGGTTGAAGTAGGCGTATTCCATACACTCTAGTATTATTAAAAATAAAAAAGTGTAGCGGTGTGGCTCTCACTATATGTGGTTGAAAGAGCACCATGTGTATAGGGTCATGCTAGTTGGTATCATAGCTTGTTTTGCAGAAGGGGATTTGACGATTGAAGTAGCTTGATACAACTGTCGCTTCGTTAAATTTGGTTTCACAGCTCGATTAAGGGTGAGTTGAGCTTTATTGAAGCTTGATGATTCATGATGATGGGTACAACAAGTAGGGGTGCATTTGAGACTGAAACTTGGGAAAGTTTAACAGGAAAAAAGTTTTCAGGTTCGAAGTTGAACGATAGCGGATGGTCCTAACACGATCAAAGGAAAAACTCATGGAGGATAATGTGGAACAACTTCAGGTGATAGGTGAGTCTTCTAATAATTTTAAGAGGGTTTTTATGGATAATTTTTTGGATTGTATGGATGAGTTTGATTGAACAGTTCATGCATTGAAAGCCAAGAATGAAGAACTTAGAGATAAGTTTGTGGAGATGGGAACAACCCACGAGGAAATGAAGGTATGATATGAGTAAACCGATTGGCAGTATGGGAAAACAATGAAAGATGTGAAGGACTTAGAAATAGAAAAGGATCTTGGTATGGACAAGCTTCCTATGCTACATAAAAATATGAATGAGACATTAAATGAGATTGAAATATTGAAGAGAATTGTTGGGCAGAGACTTGTTGGAGGAGCCACACATGTGAAGGTGAAAGAACATTATTCTTATGATGGGACAAGGAGTGCAAAGACATTGGGTTACTTCTTATGGGATATGGAACAATACTTGCAATGTTTGGAAATTCCTAGTGAAGAAGCCAAAGTAAAAGTAGTTTCTTAATTTTGGACTAAGGATGCTAAGATGTGATTGAGAATGAAGACCGACCAGACTATTCATGGTGAGGCCAATGGCATCACCACATGAGAAGAAATGAAGGAAGCTTTGCTGATTCATTTTAGGGCTGAGACTTGGGATGTGAGAACCATGATTAAGTATATTAAGAAAATGGGGAGTCTTCAACAGTATCAAAGAGATTTCCAAAGTGCAGTCTTGGAACTACCTGATAGGGCAGAGAAAGACAAAATTTTCAAATTTGTTAATTGAAACCTTAGGTACATAATGAGGTGAAGAGGAGAAATATTAAGAAATTGGAAGAAGGATTTTTCGAAGTTGATAGGTTGATTAAACATTATAGTGAAGGGACTGAAGGAAAGAAACATAAATCAAATAAAGCAAAGGAAAATACTACAAAGGAGAAACCTTCAAGATCAAATGGCAAGTTGAAGATGAATAAACCTTTGAAGTGTTGGTTGTACGAAAGAAACCACACGATGAAGAATTTTCCTTCAAGAATGGAAGTGGCAACAATGGCAAAATCTGAAAGGATGAAGAAAGAGGAACAGATGATCAAGATGATGTGTGGATGAGGTAGGTATTAGGCGCGATCTTGAAAGGAAAAAATTGGAGTATGTGAATATGAACATTAGGTAGGGTACACTACTCACAATGGTGGAAAGTGGTGCAACTCACAACTTCATTCGGGAATAAGCTGAGAGGAATATTGGATTGAGATTCAAGCCAATCCAAGTTCAGATGAAAGCATTGCATTCTCCTAAGGATCATGTTATGCGTATGCTTGAGAATGTGTAGGTTGTGTAGGTATACATAGGGGAGTGCCATGGGAATTTCAATTTCATGGTTGTACCGATTGATGATTATCAAGTTGTGCTTGGGATGGAATTTATGGAGAAATATGAGGCTATGATGGTACCACATATAAAGAAGTTCTACATTTACAATGGAAGAGAGGATGGCCCTATAGAGGTTCCTACTGTTGCAGTTGTGACATGTAGGTGTAAATTGACAACAATGAATGTGGATGACATTAAGTGGGATGAAGGACTCTATGAGAGCTTGTCTGTTGCACAGAAAAAAAACTCATAGAGAAAGAAAAATTTATGAGGGCATTATCTGACAATATCTTGGATTTAGCAGGAAGGCTAGTGGTAGTGGAAGGAAGAAGAGACACATGACCAGACATTCAGGGAGAAAGTCGAGAAGCATACATTCAAATATTGGAGGAGGAAGATCCAGATATGTGGATTGAGTTATTAGCAAAGGATGAGGGAGGGCCTTTGGCCTCCACATCCTCCCCCTCTTCCTAGAATGACATGGGGATGAGGCTCATTGTCTTCTGCTCATGTAAGTGAGTTTTATTGAAATTATGAGCAGGTTATGGGGAGAGATGGACACATTTGACAACAAGATTATTTGATAGTCATGATGAAGTAGGGAGCATGCATTCTTGTGGAGGTGATGTTACTATTGGATTAGCTACCCAACTAATGACCATCACAGGGGGATCCAACACATGATTTTCTTGCAGAGATGTAATAGATTTGGAGCGAACGAAACTTTACGATGATATGATGATGATGTTGAGGGTGATTGTAGAAATTATATCCAATATGCATGTATATATCCGGACTCTCCTGATCTAACAATATTTATCTTCTTGCTAAATATAGAATCCTTCCACTATAATTCTTGCGGAAATTTAATCAACAATTGCAAAACACATGAAGCAATAAAAACACACATAACACAGTTGTTTAACGGGAAATCTTGAAGCTAAAAACCCCAACTATCATATATTATGTAACATGGAGATCATATGACAATCTCATACAAACATACAAAGCTTATCACAAGCTCTCAGTACAGTACAATCGTCATACACTAATCACGACCAATCTTGCAAATCCATGCACCGATCTTTGCCACCTGCTAGCCTGCCTCCACTGCGCAATCAAAGCTGATTACAAAGACCAATTCGATGTAATCCCACTCTCATTGACTGCATTATTATCATTGGCAACTCCAATGTATATATAGATGCAATTCATGCATCACTAGTAGTCACAACGGATAGTCCATCTTACCCTTTCACCTATCTCTCCACTGGTCTCCACTGAAATTGTCCATGCACTATAGTTAATTGATGTGTTCTTCAGTTGATTAATGAGTTAATATTTAGTGAATTAATTATTAATTAATTCACACCACTCTCAATAGTGTATCAACCAGTTAGACTAGATACAACTAGCTCAACTGTGTCTAACTGAGTTAAACTGAACACAACTCCACCAACTACTTTACAACTCTACCAAACTCTGTCACATGAGTTCTAATTGAAGTCCTCCTTGCAATAGCTCCACTTAACCCTTAGGAATAGCGTAATTCCTTCTGTCAGCTGATGTGCCACATCTGTGCACTGAACTAAAGTGCTCCAAGAGAATAAGTTGTTGTTTAGAGTCTGATTATTATTAAGAGCTAATAATAATCGACATATCTATTTTTAGACTGACAGTCTAAAAATAGACTCTGCCCAATATGTCTAAAAATAGAAACCCATCTATTTTTCCAACTTGACCAACCATCCACAAATAGTCTCCTGCTACATATAGAATATGCTCACCATGTCTAAAAATAGACATACACCTAAAAATAGCCTCTGTGGGCCCCACCTAGTTTAGGTGATTATTTTCCAACTAGGATCAAGGATGATGTTTCAGGATGCCTCCTTCACTGTTTCTTGTTGCAAAATTCAACACTCCCTCTCAACAAGAAAGGACTGTCTTTGCATGCGACATGCAACTCCATGCATTCGCCCTGCAACTCTTGTTGCAACACTTCTGAAACTGAAAGGCTCCAAACAACTCAATCAGTCTAATACATCTATCATCAAAGTCTTCTACTTCTGCTGGTACCAACTGCACATGTCTTCAGGAACCACTACGTTGTTGAAATCTGCACCCATGCACTTTGCACTTGTTGTCAACTTTGAACTGTGCTCCAGTATCCGACACTGTCACTTTGATCTGCCTGCATCAATCCAACTAATCATGCTACTGCTGCTATATGGGCACCTCGTAGCCAGGTTCAATTCATGAGATCCACACCATCTCAATGAATCTTGCCCAGAAATCTCCTCTTGGGATTACTCATGCATGTCGCCCCACCTCTCACCTAGTGGTATAGCCGCATGCACTCCCTCTGCGCATCTGGCATGAAATTTCTCTGCATGAGTGGTTTCTCCCACTCCATGATCCTCATCTTGTGGCTGCTCCACATCCTGAGGTTCACTCTTACCCGCATGCAAAACTTGCTCCCTCTCAAGCTTCAATTACATGGCTTTCTTGCACTTCCCAACAGTAGGAAGCTCCATAGAAATCCCATCTACTTAAAGCATGTAGAGATTCTTGGCTTGAATCCCAACCTTCTTGACTTGTCCTGTTGCTTTGTACCAAAGGAAAAATTTTCCTTCACTAAAGACAACATCATACCCTTTATCCTCTAACATTGCGACTGAGATTAAATTCTTCTTTAAACCTAGAATATGCACTACATCTTGTAAAATAATGAGTTTACCTGACTCCCTCTGAAAGGTAATGGTACCAATGCCGGTCGCATTGTATTTTCCATTGTCGCCCAAATCAACATGCAACTGGAGATCTTTCTCCACCAAGTCACTGAAAAGGTTCACATCTCCCATCATGTGAAAGGAAGTGCCACTGTCAAAATAGCACCCCGATCCCAATGCACTAGACACCATGCATGCGATCAATGAGAAGTCCAGCTTAAATTGTGAGACAAGAGCCTCACCAGCTACAGTTCCAGCAGCTTGCTTGTTCTTCTTATTATGTGGAAAATTTGTGGTGAAATGCCCATGCTCGTGACAATGAAAACACTTCACTTTGGACATGTCACGCTATTTTCCATCCGCACCGGATTGAGAATGATTTTTCTTCCCCTTCCCTTTCCTTGCTTTGGCAGCCAAAGCGCAATCCTATTCATCATCATTCTTTGATGAAGAGCCATCCCTGGTTCTCTGCCTTATCTCCTCCTACACAAGATCCGACCAAAGTCGCTCCCATCCTGGCAGTTTCTCTCGTCCATTGACAGAGTTTTCGTAGCTATGACAACTCTTCGGAAGCCCAAGGAGAGCCAATCTCACCAAGTCTTTTTCATCCACACTAACTCCTACACTCCCAAGCTCATCCCTGTAGTGGAAAAACTTTGTCAAGTATACCGAAATAGTGTCATTCTTCTCCATTTTTATTTTCCCAAGCTTGTCTTTAAGTGCCAACTTCCTCTGGTCACTTCTGCTTTGGAACAATTCTGTCAAATCCTTCCACATCAAGAATGGAGTGGCTTTACCGTGAAGGCTGGACACTATGTGATCCTTCACACCTTCCAATAGAATCCTTAGACACCTTGCTACCTTCTTTTGTCACGCGTCAAGTGCGGCTGCATCGCTAGAACCTGGTTTAGGAACATCAGCATCTATGAACTCCTTTAACCCATTATCCTATAGCACCACCTCCATCTTGTCCTTCCATGTAATATAATTCGAGCTGCCCTCAAGGGCATACTCCAATCGCAGTCCGTTGAAAGACATTTCAATTTATGCTCAATCTTCAACACCAAGAAAACACTGCAGCAATTTCAAATTCCACTGGCATAAAACTCAACTGTTTCAATAATTGCAATTGCTCCAATGATCAACGCTCCGATACCATGTAGAAATTAAATACAATATGCATGTATATATCCGGACTCTCCTGATCTAACAATATTTATCTTCTTGCTAAATAAAGAATCCTTCCACTATAATTCTTGCGGAAATTTAATCAGCAATTGCAAAACACATGAAGCAATAAAAACACACATAACACAGTTGTTTAACGAGAAAGCCTGAAGCTAAAAACCCCAACTATCATATATTATGTAACATGGAGATCATATGACAATCTCATACAAACATACAAAGCTTATTACAAGCTCTCAGTACAGTACAATCATCATACACTAATAAGGACCAATCTTGCAAATCCGTGCACCGATCTTTGCCACCTGCTAGCCTACCTCCACTGTGCAATCCAAGCTGATTACAAAGACCAATTCGATGTAATCCCACTCTCATTGACTACGTTATTATCATTGGCAACTCTAATGTATATATAGATGCAATTCATGCATCACTAGTAGTCACAACGGATATTCCATCTTGCCCTTTTAGCTATCTCTCCACTGTCTCCACTGAAACTGTCCATGCATTGTAGTTAACTAATGTATTCTTCAGTTGATTAATGAGTTAATATTTAGTGAATTAATTATTAATTAATTCACACCACTCTCAATAGTGTATCAATCAGTTAGACTAGATACAACTAGCTCAACTGTGTCTAACTGAGTTAAACTGAACACAACTCCACCAACTACTTCTAAACTCCACCAAACTCGTCACATGAGTCAAAATTTAAGTTTCTCCATCTATTAGCTCCAGTAAACCCTTTAGAATATAGAAAGGGCATCCTTTCCGTCACCTGATGCCACATCTTTGCAAATTTCCGAACCGAAGTGCTCCAAGAGAATAATTTGTTGTTTAGAGTTATTATTAAGAGCTAATAACATCGACATATCTATTTTTAGATCGGGTGTCTAAAAATAGATCACTAATATGTCTAAAAATAGAAGTCCATCTATTTTTCCAACTTCGACCAACCATCCACAAATAGCCCCTCGCACATATAGAATATGCTCACCTATGTCTAAAAATAGACATACACCTAAAAATAGCCTGTGTTGGCCCCACCTAGTTTAGGTGATTATTTTCCAACTAGGATCAAGGATGATGTTTGGATGCCTCCTTCACTATTTCTTGTTTCAAACTTCAACAGTGATAAATTTTTTAGATTGGTGGAGGATGTCATGCCCACAAGTTGAGTTGATGTGCGACTGAGTTGTAGTGAGTGTGCCCATGTGCGATGAGTGCCCATATTGACTAACTTGGGCAGGTGTGACAACACGAGGCCACATTCGATGAAGTGTGACAAGATCATTGTGTTGGCAAGCACCCACCCGTTGGGGGAGTCATGCACGAGTTGAACAAGTTGTGTGACTTGGTGGATGAGTTGAACGAGGGAGCTGGGTGAGCATGCACGCATAATGGGAGAATTGATGGGTGATTTGTGCGGTGGATGAGTTGAATGAGGGTGTTGGACAAGCGCGCCCCCATAGTGGCCGAGTCGGTGCACAAGTCGTGCATGAGTTGAACGAGTTATGTGACCTGGTGGATGAGTTTAACGAGGGTTTCGGGTGAGCACACATCGATAGCGGGCGAGTCTTGTTATAGCGGTGAGCGAGTCATGTTATAGTGGTGAGTGATTCGCGTTATAGAGGTGAGAGAGTCATTTTATAGAGATGGGAATGTCGAGGCATAGCGGTGGGTGAGTCGTGTTATAACGACAAACGAGTCATGACATAATAGTGAGCGAGTCATGGTATACCCGAGTGACCCGGTCATGTTGTAGCATAGAGTTGGGATATTATATGGAGCGGGCCAATGTGATGAGCAAGCATGGAGGCCAACCTACGATGGAGCAGGCCGACCATTGAATGGTTGCGAGCCTTGGTGAACGTTGGGTCCACCCCGACGTCTATAAACATGGTGTGGATATGTTTATCTTATATGGCTAAATGTTTATTATATTAAAGAAAATGGAAATAGGTGTTAGAATCAAATTTTTATTTTCTAAAAACTAAAATGATAATTTTAATTAAGAATAAAAAAATATTCCCCCAAAAATCAAATAATTTAGTTTAAAAAATTGCAATTAACTAAAAAAGAAAATTAATATATTAAATAACTAAATAATTATCTATAATAATATTAAGTATTATTTTATAGGATGAAAAAAGGAAAAAATATTTGCAATACAACCTCTAATTACCCAACCAAGCAACCACTAAATAAATAAATAAATAAATAAATAAATAAATAAATATATATATATATATATATATATATATATATATATATATATATATATATATATTTGAAATGGGCAATAACATTTACCCACTGCTTCTAAATTTTGACAAAGGAGGAGATCAACAGTTCGAACAAAATAATTGCTAACTCTAAGGTTGCAATTTCTTCCTACATTAAAAACATAGGAATTATAGATTTGAAAGAAAGACCCAAGTATCAATAGAAATTTACATGGTAGCATAGATAATCATATTTTTAACACTACTAGAAAACACCAACCAGAAGCCCGATAGTCAATAACAATTGTGTCCCATGACGTCAGCCCCCTGCAAGCGACAAGGCCTTTTCCTCTTGGAGGAAGCATTGGAACTAGCTCCCTTCAAGCCGAGATCTGCTCCACTAGTCTTGCTAATCTCCAATGCAGAAACTTGAACACTCAAGGAGTTGATCTCCTCACAAGGACCATTCAACATTTTCTCAATTTTAGCTTGGTGTAGGGATAACTTGGCCTCCAGGAAGACTTGAAATGATTACATTTTCCTTTCAGTCATATCCTCCAACTGTTGGATAGAAATTAGGAGTGCTTCGACCGCTTCCAACAACCTGTCAAACACAATATTGACATTTACGTTGTCTTAATTTTCCAAGGGTTTCGCCATCAATAAAAAAAAACTCTACACCTAACTAAATGATGTACATACCAATATTCTCCATGCTTCTAACCAAACATGAATTAGCGGCACTTGGACATACTGGGAGCCTAAGTAATTCATTATATACATAGAGATAAGACCATGCCACCAACCAATCTGCAACAAATTTTCCATAGTAAAATCAAGGCCCTCAATAGTACGAGGAATAGACAACTAGTGAATGCCACGTGACATTAGAGATAAGGTCATCCCATTGCTCAATGAGTGAAACTCCAAAGACGAGTAATTCTAGAGCAAATCCACCAGAACGTACCGAATATATTAGACGCTCAATACTAGAGAGGGTTAATGAGACAAGCCAATTATAGTTGATAACATGAGATCGAGAAGGAGACTCTAGGATCGATGGCTAGAAAAGGAATTGTCATCGAATCCCGAGGCCCTTCCTCTTCTCAAGACAAGCCAAGGAACAAACTAAGTAGGAGATATTTAACCACTAATCTATTTGGGAGATTTTTGCAATGATATCAAAATAAATAATGAAATAATTACACCTTGGAATTCGAATCATGGCTTAAGGGATGGGGTAATTGATGAAGCAATGATCTATTTACAAACTGCCTTTGTCCAAAAAGGATCATTTTTTGGCCTAAGCATTGGCCACTGAGTTGCAATGTCTATACACGTGGAAATAAACCAACTGCTCAAACTGAGAAGAAATTACAATGATTCTTTGGAGCAAAAGAGAGAGATCACAACATGTTGCATGGATCACAATCATTGAGTTAGTGAAGACGATTAAATTAGTCAATTTCTTTGCAGTAGCTATTTCCAACCCTTTCCAAAATGGCAAACTCTACTTAATTATTTGTTGCTAAGCTGAAATCCAAAACATAGCGTGACACAAATTTTTCATTGTCGCATACTTTCCCAATACAAATAAATTTTAAATTAAAAATAATTTATTAATATAATATTTTAAAATGTTATACAAAATATTTAATTAAAAAATATATATAAATAGACAGATATATAATTTAAAAACAAACTAATAAATAAATTGAAAAATCATAGTTAATCTTAAAATCATATTTATATTCCATTTTGAAATAAAAAGCTCTATACTGAAAGCTAGATTGATTCGTGTATTTTATATACATCCACTTTATTCTTATAATCTACATTTAAAGAAAGTGCCTTTTTAATGAAATGGAACATCATGATGTAATAATACAATATCAATGTTGACATAACAGTACCACTTGACATGTCCAAATCATTTCACTATTTTCCCTATGAAATGCACATGCAGACCATGTCACTATCTCCTCTGTAATTTGTAGGGATTTAACATTGAAATTGATGTGTCAATCAAAATCAAAATATCAAAGCAAGATGGGATCATGGGAGTGACATGGGCAATCTCACAAGAAAAAAAGTTTCATGTCTATGTACTGTCTATAAGTGGGTGGGTCAACGTTGATCATATTTTCGGGGCGGTTGCTTATTCTTGTTCACATGAACTCCTCTTTGTTTATCACTCCCGATGTTGTATGTCACCGCCTCACCTTTTCACTGGTGCTCAACCTAGGCAGATGTCCCGTCTGTAGCTGCCGCAGGTCCTCCATTCCCATCCTCTTTCTCGGTCTCCTCAAAGTTTAATCATCATCTTGCACCCTCCAGGGCTATCACTATATATTATATCTTATATTTATATCCTTAATGAAGAAAGCAGTCAGGAATATATTCCCAGCCCAACTTTTCATTTTCTATGTTTAGTTTATCGTATGCAGGATGACAGACTATTATAGAAATAAATTGTGTCTATATACACCGATAACTTTCCCAGTCGTCTGGCAAACGGTGCAGTATGACACTTTACTTTAGGGAGGTCAGTCAGGCAATGGTTGGGTTTTGTCCTCTGCACAATTTCCGTCCATCCATGCCCACCTTACTTTAGGGAGGTCAGTCAGGCAATGGTTGGGTTTTGTGCTCTGCACAATTTCCGTCCGTCCATGCCCACCTTCACTTGTACTGCATGTGTCATGTCTGCACATTAAAATCCAGAGCTCCCAAACATACAAAAGATGATGCACCTCATGCCCATATAGGTATCAGACAGAATACTTGGGAAAATGGATCTACCCATGCCTTTCACCGTACCAATGTTGTAAGATTCGTTAGGGTTCTGGTCATAAATTAGGGAAGCTGCATGCATATCCATGGAGGATAATATGGGGCGTTCTAATAGTATGGATCCCCAAGCAGATGAAACAGAATATTACAGTTCCAAAATGAATGGTAAGAAAAGAAAAGGAAGAGAATGCTGCATGTGTGGCGACGTTGGATTTCAAGAAAGATTGTTCAGATGCCACAAATGCCACCATCGATTTCAACACATGTGAGTTCTCTGTCTCCCAATAATTTTGTATTCGATTACAGTACTCATTCCCTCTGATATTCTGTAAATTTGTTGTTTTAATTCTGATATGTGCACTATGGAACCTGCAATGTTGTAGATATTGCAGCAGGTTGTACTCTGATCAGTTCGAATTAGACGGAATAAGTGTATGTGACTGGTGCCTAGACTTGCAAGCAAAAGAGAAAGCAAGCTACCAAAGAAAAAAACTATTGCAGGAAAGGGAAAATAGGAAGGCCAAAGTGGTAGCTGCCAGTGAAATTGTCTCCAAGTCGGCATCCACAAGTGCCATGAAACAACCTGCATCGGTAACCTTTGAGAAACCCAGCAAGAATTATGGCAAGCCTACCCTTAAACTCCACGTCAAATTTGGTGGCAGCAAACAGGACCTGTCAAACCAGGCGTCTCTCACAGGAAACAAGTTATCTACTGAAAGCTGCGAAAAGTTGGCGCGTACTCCTTCTCAGAGCAGCCCTACAAAAGGTGGATTGGGTCGTCGGTTCAAGCTACTCTCGGAGGTGCTATCATGATAAAACCAAATATTCTCTTAGATTTAAAACATTTCTCATCGATGTTATATGTTTGGGCTCGTAACAAGAATATCAAATACTCTGAAACTATAGAGACGCGCAGTGTTTAAAATTAATATTTTAAATGAGTTACATTTCTCATTACAGTATGTAACAAAAACAGATAGGGCTGATGAGTGGCTTTATCGAGTTCTCTTCGTTGTAACGATTGCTTTGGTTGTCCGGTGATGTAAAAAACTTCATTCTACCCAATGAAATTTGGCTGGGTGGGTTAGAGAATATAGTAGAGATTTATCTGTACTTCGAGAGAATAAAAATTATGAATTCCAAATATCTCGAGCTTCTCAGAGGTTTCCAATCTGTTAAACTTTATAGTAATTTATATTGTTTTTCACCTGCGGATTGATGGGTTGGAATTTGGGTATAATTTATATTGTTTTTCACCTGTGGATTGATGGGTTGGAATTTAGCTATAATTTATTTGTGTTATTTAAATTGGTTTTCTATTATATATTAAATTTAATATTATAATTTTTTTATTAGTGTTATTTAAATTGGTTTTTATTATATATTAAATTTAATATCATAATTTTTTTTTTAACATTTCAATTATATAAAATTTAGTCATCGATTTACCGTCGAAATGAATTCCTGCCCAATTTTAAATAAATTAAATCAGAAAATAAATTCACAGAGAGTTGTAGTGATGATTAGTGTGGGACTGTCACATGAATTCTTTTGTTTCTAAATCAAACTTTCGCTCCGTGTCAAGTACGCGAGATTCGAGGAAAAAGGTTTCGGCACTTTCGAATTTTTATGGCCGGTTCCACTTATTTTCTCCCGGCCCACTTCACTACAATATTCCTAGCTTGTTTCGATCTTAGCAACTGCTCTAATTAATGGGATGCTCCCACTAGCTTTATTGGATTTTGTGACAACAGTGAAAGCTCTCTTCCCTAGAACTACCATGATCACGTTACTGAAAGTATGGACTCTGGTTCATTTTATAATAATTGTGAGCGAGTTAATAAATCGAAATTCTTTCCCAAAGGCAATCAGAGTTGCAGTAGCATAACGAAGTGAATTCTTGTGCTTTTTATATTTTTTAGGGGGTCGATTTTGCTGAAAACTTAGCTGTTTTAAGTCACTTATTTTATATGATTTGAATGCCACAGCATTGAATTTATTTTTATATTAAAAATAATTTTAAATTCCTAAATTTAATCCTAAATTAAAATTTTTAAATTAAAAGTAATTTTAACAACTTAGTATTATGAGGTTATTAAAAATCTATTGTTTATTATGATTTTACAATTTATGGTTTATTATGATTTTATTAAATTCATTTAGTTTATATTATTTGAACTACAACATTGGAATTATTTTTATATTAAAAAATAATTTTAACAATATAATATTATGAAGTTATTAAAAATTTATTGTTTATTATGATTTTATTAAAAATTATATTGTTTGAATTTAATTGAAAAAATTTTAAAAATATATTTTATTAAATTATACTATAAAACATTTTTGTTAATAAAATTTTATTGTAAAAAAATAACCATTAGATAATTAACAAACCGTAAATTAATGGTATAGCACTCTTGGATAAGTAGAAGATTCAAACACACAATAACACACTTATTTCACACAGGAAACAATGAGCTGTGACTCTTCAATTAATCTTCAATCATTCTAAATCACAATCAATACAATGAAGTTGGTGAAGGGTATTTAACCTAAATTGACATGCACACACTCTCAGATAACTCAACTTGATCAACTCTCAATTAACTCACTTTCTAACTCACTCACTAAATATATCTATCTCTCAACTCAACTAACTCACTTATCTGATTGTCTAACAATGCATGTAGGAGGTAATTACACATTTCAACTCTCCCTCTTAATTACGACGACTAAACTAAAACATAACTCATGACAACTCAAACATGCCTGCTGGTCTATGTCTCAGCTAGGCTTACAACACCCAAGTTTCTTTTGTGAAACTGAAACAAATCTAGTGCTAATGGCTTTGTAAATATATCAGCCAATTGATCACTCGATTTACAAGGCTTTAAGTTAACTTCTCCATTGCTCACAAGTTCTCGAATAAAGTGATATCTAGTATCAATATGCTTGCTCTTTTGATGAAACAAACTATTCTTAGATAGTGCAATTGCTGATGTGTTGTCACAGTATATCGTTGTCAATCCTTGCTGTTGTTGCTTGAGTCCATCCAATACTCTTCTTAACCATACTACTTGACATGCTGCTGAAGTTGTTGCTACATATTCTACTTCTGCTTATGATAGTGTCACAATGGGCTGCTTCTTAGATGCTCATGCTATCACTCCTAAACCAAGATGAAACACATAACTGGATGTCCTCTTCCAATCATCCAAACTTGTTGCAAAATAACTATTTTTGTATCCAATCAAATCTTTATTTTCTGTACTTGCATACATTATGCCATAATCTCTAGTTCCTGCTATGTATCTCAAAATTCTTTTTCCAACACTCCAATGTGTGTCTTTTGGAGTCTCCATAAATCTAGAAATCAAACTTACTCCTTGCATAATATCTAGTCTTATAGTTGTGAGATACATGAGGCTGCCAACCAATCTTTTGAATAGAATTGGATTGACATTTGATTATTTATTATCCTTACTTAACTTTGTACCTGTTGCAACTAGTGTAGGTACATGTTTGCAATGATCCATCCTAAATCCTTTCAACAAATCTCTTGCATATCTATTTTGAAAAATAAAAATTCCTTTTTCAGATTGCTCAACTTCAATACCAAGAAAATATTTCATGAGACCAAGATCTGTCATCTTAAATTATTTCATCATGGCTACTTTAAATTCATCTAACTAAAGATCACCTGTATATATCATATCATCAACATATAAGCAAACAATCAAAATCTGTCTATGCTCATTTACCTTTGAGTATAAGGTAGGCTCAATGCTGCTTCTGCAAAATCCATTCTTAATCATGTAGCTATCAATTCTGCTATACCATGCTCTAGGTGCTTGCTTCAGTCCATAGAGCGCTTTCTTCAATCTATAAACTTTATCTTCTTTACCTTCAACTTAATATCTTGGAGGCTGCTACACATAAATTTTTTCTTCTAAAATTCCATTCGAGAAGGCTGATTTGCCATCCATCTGATATACTTTCCACTTGTTCTAAGTTGTTGTTGCTAGAACTTCTCTTACAATATCCAATATGGCTACCGGAGAAAATGTTTCTCAAAAGCCTATTCTCGGTTGTTGCAAGTTCAATCCTTTTGCTACAAATCTTGCTTTAAATATGTCAATCTCACCTTTCTCATTCACTTTAGTCTTGTACACCCACTTCGCACCAATGAGGTTTTTATTGTTTGGTAAATCAATCAAATCCCATGTATCATTCTTTTCAATAGAATTAATCTCTTCATCCATGGCTTGCACCCAATTTTCATCTCTGATTGCTTCTTCAAATGAAGAAGGTTGGAATTTCAACAGTGCAAAATTTGAACTAACATCCAAATCATCATAAATATCTTGTAGAATTCTCATATTTTTCTTGCTAGTGCTTGATTCATTACCTGATTGGCTGCTTGGAGAATTATGGTCTGTTGATTTTCTTGAAGATCCATGTTGCTCTGAAAATCTTGGAGTCCTTGCTGGTGTGACTCTATTTGGTGTCTTCTCTCTTGATTCTTGTTGCTCCTTTTCTGCTACATCATCCTCTTCTATCAATGGTGTGTGTGCATCGGTTGGTTTGTCTATGGTCCCATTCCATGAATCTTGTTCTTTGAACATAACATCTTTGCTGGTTATTTTCTTCTTGGTGACAGGGCTATATAGTTTGTAAGCTTTTTACTGCTCATTATAAGCAGTAAATATGCATTTTTCACTTTGATCATCTAATTTTCCTCTTATTTTCGTAGGCACATGTGCACAGGCTACAAATCCAAAAACTCTGAAATGAGATACAGTGCATGACATACCTGACCATGCTTCTTCTGGAACTCTGTTCATCACACTCTTTGTAGGAGATTTGTTTATCACATAAACAACACATCCAACTCCTTCTGTCCAATACTCATTAGACAAGGGTCTTGCTTTCAACATGCTCCTTGTCATGTTCATGATTGTTCGGTTCTTTTTCTCTGCTACACCATTTCGTTGTGGTGTGTATTTGGTTGTAGATTGTCTTCTGATTCCATGTTGTTTGCAGTACTCATGGAATGCCTTCGAATCATATTCTCCACCATGATCTGATCTCAATACATTGATTCGTCAATCACTTTGGTTCCCCACTAAGGCTCTGAACTCTTTGAACTTTGCAAAGGTTTCAGAATTATGCTTCAAAAATTAAACCCAAGTATTTCTACTATAGTCATTGATAAAAGTGAGGAAGTAACAAATTCCACACAAGTACATGTGCACCGGCCTAGTGGTTTCTTTTATACGTATGAAACTTCTTTCGGAAAACTTTCATGGTGTTGCTTTGCAGATGCAACACTCACAAGTGTTAACGGGTTCTTTGATCGGAGGTAAAGCTCGACCATCTATTTAAACTCTTGCAACAATCTTAAATCGAAAAGTGCAATTATGTTAAACCGAGAAAATTACTGCAACCAATCATTAGAACATGCGGAAGGTTAACAAAGAACTAACACGATCATTATAGTTCATAATTAGAGGAAATATTCTATTCCTCATCATCTGCACCTTTGCAATCAGCTGCTTTCTTGGGGATTTGTCATAAATAACACATTGTTGCCCCTGAAAGATACCTTTTTATCCTTTCTGCATCAATTGACCAACACTTATCAAATTGTGTTTGAGTCCAAGGACATAATATACCAATGATATGGTCTTTGGCTCCCCTTGCTTGGTCAAAATGTTGACCACTCCTTTTCCATCTACATCCACAGTATTTTCAGTCCCCAACTTGGCCTCTTTCTTCACAGATTCATCCAAATTTGCAACCAAATTCTTGTTGCCTATCATGTGGTTACTGCAACAACTGCCTAATAGCCAGACCTTATCAGACGGTTCATGCATGGTGTTGCATGTTAAGAACATGGAGTTAGTATTCTCCGTACTAAAATTAGCTCTCTGACTCCCTTGATCAATTATCTTCTTCCTACAATCACGAGCATAATTACCAAATTTATTGCTATAATAACATTTCACCTTTGATTTGTCAAACCTTTGATTGTTGTGAAAGCTTTTGCTGCTATTGCTGCTGCTGCTTCCACTTTGATGCTCATGCTCTTCTCGGCCATCTCTCTGAACACCATAGCTGCCACCTTTTCCTCTGCCTCTCGATCAACCTCTTCCTCGAATTCTTGAAATAGAAACTTGAATTTTGAAAGAAGTTTCTAAACTAGAATCCTTATTTTAGTCTATCCTTGCCTCATGCGATAGAAGTGATCCCATCAACTCATCAACTGTCAGTTTTTCCAAATCCTTTGCTTCTTCTATGGTTGCTACCACGACATCAAACTTGTTAGACAAAGTTCAAAGGACCTTCTCAATCACTGTTCTATTTTTAATGTCGTCACCATAAATTTTTAACTGATTGATGACAAACATGACCCTATTCATGAAGGAATCAATGTCCTCTATTTCCTTCATCTACAGAATTTCGAAATCTCTCCTAGTATTATGCAATTTAACAATATTGACTTTTTCCATACCTTGATAGATTTTCGCCAAGGTTTCCCATGCCTACTTTTCTGAAGACGTGATCGTTGTCTTCTGGAACACTACTCAGTACACTCCCTGCTAGATAAGAAGTAACTCTTGTGCATTCTTCCTCTTGTTTTTCTTCCATTTTTCCCTCTCTACATTACTTAGGGCTC
The DNA here is from genome assembly GCA_034641835.2 of Pinus albicaulis. Taxonomy (NCBI): domain Eukaryota; kingdom Viridiplantae; phylum Streptophyta; class Pinopsida; order Pinales; family Pinaceae; genus Pinus; species Pinus albicaulis. The sequence continues at coordinate 361,004,492 of CM076572.1, read as the reverse complement.
ATTCTTCTGCATCATCTTAAGGTTCTGCAAACCAAAACTTGAAATGATCCCAAAAATCACACGCTTTTAACAAGGTCTCCATCTTAATGGCCCACACATCATAATTCTTCCATGTGAAAGAAGGAAGTTGTGGCTGCAAGCTAATTTTAGCCATCTTTCTTCAAACAAAAATTCACTTCTGAAACCCTAAAATTTTTCTTGATATGCTTTGCAAAGCTAAAAAAATAACCTTATAATAAAACTCCAAGTTTTATTATTATATAAAAAAATTCTTTTTTATATATAAATCTTTATAAATAAAAAAAATCTTATACAATAAGCCTTTTAAAAAAAAGCTATCATATTCTCCACTCATAAAACAAAACGTTTTCAAAAATCATTTGAAACTTCCCTTAAAAAAAAAAACACCTCACATGCTTTTAAAAACTCCTTTTTAAAGAATGCTTTATTAAAAAAATAATCTTTTCATATGGCTTTAAAATATTACGTACTCAAAAAATCCTTACTCGATTGACTTTGAAGTCACTAACTCTTTCTTGCTTCAATAAGGCAGCGTGCTAACACTTGCCTTGAACCAATCTCCCGCGTTAGTTCCTTAATGCACAAAAAATATAGATATGTCTGTGTGCATGCAAAACTCGGTAAATTTTTGATGAGTAACGCGGTTTTCTGCTGTGAAATCTAGCATTATAACACCTTGTATACCACAATAAGGTGCGTTATCGCGGAAATAAGAGAAAAAAAAATTCTCGCTCACACACACAGATGATTGCTGATATGTTTTTCTCCCTTTCTTTGTAACCTTGCTCTGATACCAATTTGTTGGATAGGCATAGGATTCAATCACACAATAACACAGGTATTTCACACATGAAACAATGAGTTGCGACTCTTCAATTAATCTTCAATCACTCTAAATCACAACCAATACAACGAACCTGGTGAACGGTATTTAACCTAAATTGACATGCACACACTCTCACATAACTCAACTTGATCAACTCTCAATTAACTCACTCTCTAACTCACTCACTAAATATATCTATCACTCAACTCAACTAACTCACTTAACTGATTATCTAAAAATGCATGCGAGAGGTAATTACATATTTTAACAGGCACAACAATTAGCGATTCACTGATACTAGGAAGTAATTATCGGATTTGGACTATCGACAAAAGACAAGATGAACCCTAGCGCTCCTGCGGTCGATCTCCATCCCTTTGCCACCGTCAGGCCTCCACTTGGCCCTATGGAAAATGGCATCCAGAGGTCACTGGCCCCGATTCCACTCAAGCCAGCTCAAGCGAACGATCACGCGAGCAACCAAGCGAAGAAAAATGGAATACATACAAGTTTTGGGCTCCTTGTGAGAGGTGCACTCGCTGAAGCATACTTGGAGGCAAATCCTCCTCACCAGCAAGTCCCTGGCAGCCATGCAAATAGGAAGAAGATGGCCCCTCGACCCCATGGAACCCCTGAAAAATGCTAGGAGCCTTCCCATAGTGATTGAAAACGATCCAGTCTTAGTGTGCTCCAATCTGTCTCTACGTCCCAATAGCTCAAGGATCCAGTGAGATACCTCAGATCAAAAAAGTCTAAGTAGCTCTCACACATGGGGATGCAGCATAAAAAAATATGGGGCCCGGAATGTAGCGATCTAGCGAGGATCATCAATCTGGCATTCGAAATGCATCCTGGTAGCCAGGGTTTATTAGATCCACCCTCCCTTGCTTTTCAAATCTAGATCTCGCTCCTCACGGGCAGATCCATGCTACATTGGGTACGCTCAACGGATCGAGTGCATAACCTCTTGCATGCCTTTGAACATAGGCCAGAGATTCCCTTAGCTGTTCAGAGACTTCTATATGGAGGTAAACAACTTGAAGACTATCTTACCCTTTCATTTTATAGCATTTAAAGATATTTTTTTGTAGTATCAACCCTTTTTTGAGAGGGGGGCTACAGGGAAATCTTCATCTGCTCCAGCTTTCTCTTACAAGGATGTTGTCCATGCACAACTCAAGAAATTTTCTCAACCCCCTAAGGCCCCCAAGCCTTTTCTGGTTGATAAATTGGAGGAATTTCCCTCCATAGAAATTTCCCATCCATTTCTTGAAAATCAACTTCAAAATATGCAGAATCCGCCATAATCTATATATTCAATGGACTTTGGCCTTGCACAATGGATCTATACCAGGGGATTCACTCCAACTAGACCAACAACTACAAGGTCATCTTCTGCTCGAAGGGTTTCTTCATAGTCATGTTTGCTCTTAGCGAATATTATCAAAAGGCCTTAACTGAAGGTCCATGGTTTGGGGGAACAACAGGGATATTCCTCACCCCCTGGTTCCCAGACTTTGACCCCTCTACGACAGTCATCACCAAGCTTCCCTTCTGGGTCAGGCTTCCCAATTTACCTACCCATTTATGGAACTTTTCTGTCTTCCAAGGAATAGAAAACACCTTGAGTCGCTTTCTAATAACAGATCCCATTAGGGAGGAGACAGAAATATACACATACAATAGAATATGTACTGAAATAGATATAATTAAGGGCCTACCCGATCAAATTAATCTCAATATTAGTGATTTCCTATGGACATGGGATCTGGACTATGAGAACATTGCCTTCCTCTACCGCCACTGTCACCAAACATGGAACCTTCATAATTCCTGCACCATGTTCCTTGCCCAAAATAAGAAAAGAAATCATAAATCAAAATCCAAAAGATGGATACCATGTGATCCACCCCCCATGGATGACATTGATTTCTTGAGCTCATATGAGGAGGAGATTGACACATAAGTGGAGAATGAAAAGCAGGCGAAAGATATGCCCTCCACTAACCCTGAGAAACCCTCGGTCATGACGAAATCTTAGAAACACACTCATGAGTCCTCCTCCTCCAATTCAGATAAGGATACTCCTCCCACAGTAAAAAAAAGTCTACAATTGGTTCTAGCCCATCCACACCAAGCTGGATAGGTCAAAGTCAACAAAAAGAAACGAAAAAAATATCGTATGGAGGATTCAACCCATTCTTGATAGATTCCAATATCTATATTCTTTTGTTTCCTTGTTACACTTCCTGGCTCTTTTGCTTGTTTCATGATTACTTCTTGGGACCAAGGTTGATAGTTTATCATTTCCGGCTTGCCCATTTTCTTGCTTCTCTTAATTGTAACCTCATTTTGTACCATATGGTCACTTAATAGAATTAGTCATATTCAGAAAAAAAGAAAAAAAAAGAAAAAGAAAAACAAACACATAAATTAATTAAAAAGAATAAAAAATTGTGTGGATACTAAAGGAAATATTGGCATGAAATGCCTAGATTCGAAGTATGAGAGGTTGTCTTATATTCTCTTCACACATATGTATTCAATAAGTGGAGTGTATTGAATTGCAATGTTATTGGCATCCTTTTAATCCCTTAAAAACTTTGGGGGGCAGGAGGAATGTGTAAATGAGATCCATTTAATTCTAGGGGGGAAAATTGTTTGTAGAATTTGTATAGATTATGTGTGATTATGTGTAATTATGGAGGATAATTTTATGTCATAAAACATTATCAAGTTTATAATCAAGTTATAATCAAATTTATAGTAATTTTAATTTATAAAGAATATTAATGAGGGTTAGTATTTGTTTCAAATTATATTTATTAATATAGAATTATATTAATTTTGAATATATTGAGTTTTTAGAGGGATCAAATTTCTTGAGGTGTAATCATTTTTTAATGTGAAACATTTGCTCTTTATCTAGTCCTGGGTAGATTGTAGGTTAACATAGATCTATGTTGACTATTTAAATATGTGCCATGTGTCAACTCTGTAATAAAATGTTTTTACGATATATTTTTTTCCATTTTCTTTATACAATACAAACATAGTCTCGCTCTATATAGATAAATAAATAAATATTTACATTGTTTTTTTTTTATTAACATTCCTTTTAAATGTTACATGTCAACATATTAAAAAACACCTATAAATAAAATACATAAAACACCTCATTCATCTTCACCAACACAAGTTTGATAAAATATTTTAATAGTAATTTTTCTTTTTTAATTTTAATTTTAATTTTAATTTTCATTTTCGTTTTCGTTTGCTTTACATATATTTTTTTTATTTACATTGATTTTTTTCTTTTCTTGATACATTTTTTTTAAAGATATTGAAATATTTTATTTATACTACACATTGATTTTTATCAATTAATTTATTTAAATATTATATATAAATCTAAAAATAGAATAACTTATAGATTAATGTATTAATTTTAATTACTTTATACCTATATATAAATTTGATATAAAATTATGAATAGATCATTCATTGAACGGGGGAGAATGGAGGAACAGAGAAACCTAGGGAACAGATGCTAGGGTTTCATTGTGCCGAAACTTGTCAGAAAGATTAGCAGAGGGGTACCAAACTTGTGCAGCGGTTGGGGGACAATATGGCTGCAACCTCGGGGGGTGTCTAATATTCCCAATTAGCCATGAGCTAGTTGGAATATTAAATTTTGTTTTGGTGTCTTGTTTTATGAATAAAAGGACAATGGAGGTCCATAAGTCTCCTTAATAATGAATAAAATCAATGCCAATGTGAAAAGGATATATCTTGGCAGCTTAATTGAGCACCTTTAGGTGTGAAAAGGGGCTAGAACACCTTGACTGGGTCAAATTTGACCAAATCAACAACGTTGTCATGGAGTAGTGGCATTTAATGGAAGACATCGCAATTTTAGATGGATATGCTTTGCATGGAAGTAGTGCCATTATTGGATGGGGCTTAGGGTTTGGAAGCCCACAAATTATATAGGGAAGAGGATGGAAGCCATATTTCAACATGTTGATGTATATGATATTTCTGAATATACGGTCTATTTAGACATATAGATTTCTTTGGATGTTTAGCTAATATTTCAAGTATTTTTTAGCACTGGGTGTTCCCGATTGGGAACCCCACCTCTTTCATTGAGAAGCTCTTGAAAGAGTATTGTACTTCTCTTCCACTTTCAGGCTTAGGGCCAAGCTTCATCTTACATCTACAATGCAGATCCTGTTGAGGGTTGAGTTGTGTTGCAAGTTGCAGTAGTGGAGACCACATTTGGGTCACTTCAGTCGTTATTTTCAGTGGAGAAGGTTTCCTTTCCATTGCAAGGAAATTAAGGAAGGCGCTTGAGCTTATTTTCAGATCTTGGCATTAGGCCATATATTTAATTGCCCCTACAGCAAAGTTTCATTCCAGATTTGTGTTATTTTGAGGGAGGAGTTGTAGGGTGGTTTCAATACACCATTTTGGAGGAGGTTTTCTAGTGAAGGGATCTGTATTTCATCTAGAGGATCTATTGGAGGAGGTTGCTTTATTTTTTATATCAAATCAGCCACATTTTCCAGATCTATATGTTGCAGTGAATCTTCATCCCTAGGGATTTGATTCAAATCTTGTACATTGGTGTATTGTTGCAAACCCTTTTAGGGGTTATTTTTTGAAGGTTGTATAGAGCCTAGATCTATATTTTGCTATATCTTTGAGGCCCATATCAGCCATAGATATTTTTATGTTCATTTGTTGTAGTAGTGCACTTTATGACTGTGCTGTAGTAGTCTTCCGACATTTTGATATATAGTAGCTGCACCTATTTTGAGGGTTTGTCCAGTGGAGGCTTGTTCTATCTTGTTGTACATCTTATGGCCCATTTCTTAAGAATATTTTGCTATTTTTTTAATGATTATAAGGTCTCCATATTGGCCTCTTAATTTTATATGATGATTAACACTACTATTCCAGCATTTTGCACTATATTCCTAGTTTTCCCATTTTGGAATATTATAGTGGTATCAAAGCATAATCTTGGCACAAATTGTGCATCTTGAAAAGCCAATATGTCATTAGAAGAAGGAGATCCTCTTACTGATAGAGAGAATAGGTATCAAAGAATAAGACACCGGAAGTTTGATTATACAAATGATAAAGAAGACAAGGGTAAAACCCCTTTATTTTTGAGGAGAAGATGAAGAGAAGGAGTTTCCTAAGATTCTTCTCAAAGCTATGAAAGACATTTCTAGAGAAATAAAGGAGATGAGGATGGATAGATACAAGGAATCCCCTAAAGGATTTCAAGATGGTGAAGGCTCCGGCGTTTCTCATCACTGGAGTGATTAACCAGTACAACAAAAATAAGTTTCCCAACGCTCCACAATGCCTACATTCTTAGCAGTGGGAAATCAAGGGTTTCAAGAACAAGAAACTCTTGAAGAATATTTCATGGAGTATGAGTCTCAATCTCAGAGATTCAAGGACCACTTTAGTTTTCAAGAATTTTTTCAAATCAAGGACAATAGGAGACCCAAGCATCATAATAGAGGTGGAGGATTCATTTAGAATCATGATCTACACTACACTATGGGAACATTTTTCTTACCCAAATTTGATGGGTCATCTAAATGCATTGATAAATCATGGGTAGAGAAGCTTGACATCTACTTCCAGCTGAACAAAGTACCAGAGATGGAGGCCATTAAGATAGCAGCGCTGCACCTTGAGGGTGAAGCACATGATTGGTGGTTCCATGGCTTGTCTACATTGGGTCATGCCAATGTGACTGCATATTTAGAGTTCACAAGGAGGTTGGTGGAGAGGTTTGATAGAAGATATCCAGAGGCACCATTCATGGGGCTTGCAAAGCTCAAACAATCAGGTAATCCAGTTTTTAAAACTTTCTATTATGGTTTCTAATTTATCTGCAGTAATAAGGGTCTATATGTTCATTGATGGGTTAGAAGAACCTCTTCATGGGTTGGTTAAGTCTACCAAGTCCACTACCCTTCAAGTTTCCATTGAAAGGGCTAGAGATTTACAAGATGCCTTGCCAAAAGCAAAGGAAACATTTCAGAAAAAGCTCTCTTTGCCATTAAAGGGAAAATATGAGAAGGTTCCTCTTGCAAAGGAGAGCCAAAATAAAAAACCTCTTGATGATGATGTCCGAAGAGACTTGAGGAGGAGGAAGCTTTGCTTCACATGCCAAGAATCTTGGGCACCTGGAGATAAATGTGTAGCAGGAAAGGCACACTACATAGAGGTATTCTCAGATGATGAGGAGGAGGAAGAAGAAGAAACAAAAAAGGGCCATAGCACTGGAATAGCAGGAGATGATCCACCAACACCAGGAGGTGAGGATGAAGCAATTGATCTAGTTAGAGGGACTCTTGCATCATTAAGAGTGGTACCCAAATATCATGAAACTTCCACACAAGAAACAGAGTTGGATTTGCGCAGTGGAAGTAGGGACATGATACTCCCATCTATTATGCATATGAGATTGGCCCATGAGAAATTATTGTTTTGTGGAAAACAACCTAGGAGGCCACCTGATCTAGATTTGGTGAGACATGTCTCACATCATGATGCACCATTCATAGATTCAGGAGGAATGGGAGCATTAGAAGGCCATGGAATAACACTGAGAGTCTTGGGTAGACTCAAGGATGAGGGAGAAATTCTCCCAACATCATCATTACCCACTCTCATTTCAGATTTTGCGCTATGGGAGGAGAAACATGGGAAGGATAACAACCTTCCAACATGTACCTTTGGCATGGGAGATGTCAAGGAGAATGGTAGCCATATGACATATGTTCTTTGCGATAGATCAACAACGTTGTCACTATGGAGGATAGATCCATATTGGAAATCCCAACTGTTGGTGGATTATTCCAAGGATCTTTTTACATGCATGATACTTGATGACCAACTACAGGAAGAGGGCTACTCATTACAAGATGAAGTCATCTATTATCATGGTAGGATATTCTTATCTAGAGCTTCCAAACTCAAGGAGAAGTTGTTACAAGCTACACACGAAGAATTTTGCTTCAGCCATACTTTTTCCATGAGAGCCTACAACACTATCATGGAGAACTACACTTGGGAAGGCTTTGAAGAGAAGATGTATCAGAATTTGCAAAGATGCATGGACCATGTGGAGATGGGAGAGATACATAAATCAATGAAGGAGTTATCACAACCACCTCTTTCCTCTTTTGGAATGAGAGGGGATCTATCTATGGACCACTCCATTTGTATGAACATAAATTTTGGTAAGGAACATGATTATGTACATGATGTTTCATTTGATGATTATATGCATTCCTTTACCATTTATATGCAGGCCATTGCTCTAAGGAGGATCATTCTTCCATATAAACTTCATGGCCAACTTTGGGCCATAAACATTTCTGAACATGGCCACTCTCTTGGAGGACATAGGGAGATTTTGTATCATTGTGGGTGCACTCCAAAGGCACCAAACATTTCTCACCTTTTCAGCCATTGTGAGAAGACTTGGGTAGAAAGTAAGTGGTGAGGAAACCACTTACCATATCACTATCTGATGTAGTCAGGAGATATAATGCGCTAGTTCCATATGTGGGACTATGACCCACCTCAATTTTTGCATATTTATGTTTATGTGTATTTAGTTTTGATCCCATACATTGATGATGTGCTTATTATTTTTATGGGAATGATTGGAGGGAGGATGGGAGGATTGCATGTGCCCTATCAGAGCGAGATTATCCATGTTTACTATACTACATATTTCAAGGAGGACCTTGGGCAAACCATGATTGTTTCAATGGATCTATTGATTCCTTGTGGGATGAATCATTTGCATCTCATGAGAACTTAGGAGGATCATTTCATGGAGGGATGGATTGGGGGACACTTAGCTTATGAGGGAATCTTATCACATGATGTTGTCACCAATGGTGGATGAGAAGAGTTGCAACACTCACCTTGTCAGTTGCTTGAGGACAAGCAACATTTGGGAAGGGAGGACTGTAATATTCCCAATCAGCCATGAGCTAGTTGGAATATTAAATTTTGTTTTCTTGTCTTGTTTTATGAATAAAAGGACAATGGATATCCATAAGTTTCCTTGATAATGAATAAAATCAATTCCAATGTGAAAAGGATATATCTTGGAAGCTTAATTGAGCACCTTTAGGTGTGAAAAGGGGTTGGAACACCTTGACTCAAATTTGACCAAATCAACAACGTTGTCATGGAGTCGTGGCATTTAATGAAAGACAACGTAGTTTTAGATGGATATGATTTGCATGGAAGCAGTGCCATTATTGGATGTGGATTAGGGTTTGGAAGCTCACAAATTATATAAGGAAGAGGATGGTAGCCATATTTCAACATGTTGATTTATATGATATTTTTGAATATATGGTCTGTTTAGACATATAGCTTTCTTTGGCTATTTAGCTAAGATCACAAGTGTTGTTTAGAACTGGGTGTTCCTAATTAGGAATCCCACCTCTTTCATTGAGAAGCTCTTGAAAGAGTATTTTACTTCATTTCCACTTTCAGGCTTAGGTCCAAGCTTCATCTTACATCTACAGTGCAGATCATATTGAGGGTTGAGTTGTGTTGCAAGTTGCAGTAGTGGAGACCACATTTGGGTCACTTCAGTGCTTATTTTTAGTGGAGAAGGGTTCCTTTCCATTGGGAGGATAGTAAGTAAGGCCCTTGAGCTTATTTTTCAGATCTTGGAATTATGCCATATATTTATTTTCCCCTACAACGTTGTTTCATTCCAGATTTGTGTTATTTTGAGGGAGGAGTTGTAGGGTGGTTTCAGTACACCTTTTGGGGAGGAGTTTTTCTAGTGAAGGGATGAACATTTCATCTAGAGGATCTATTGGAGGAGGTTGGTTTATTTTTTATATCAGATCAGCCACATTTTCTAGATCTATATGTTGTAGTGAATCTTTAGCCCTAGGGCTTCGATTCAGATCTTTTACATTGGTGTATTGTTGCAAACCTTTTTGGGGGTTATTTTCTAAAGGTTGTATAGAGCGTAGATCTACATTTTGTTGTATCTTTGAGGGCTATAATAGCCATAGATATTTTTATGTTCATCTGCTGTAGTAGTGAACTTTATGACTGCACTGTAGCATTCTTCCGACATTTTGATATATAGTAGCAACACCTCTTTTGAGGGTTTTTCCATTGGAGCATTTTTCTATCTTGTTTTACATATTATGGCCAATTTATTATGCATATTTTGCTATTGTTTTAATGATTAGAAGGTATCCATATTTTCCTCTTACTTTTATATGATGATTAACACTACTATCCAACATTTTGCACTATATTTTTGATTTTCCCATTTGGGAATATTACAAGGGGGATGGGGTGGGGGTGACCCCCTCCTATAGAAATGTCATGACTAGAGAACAAAGAAGCAGATAAGCGGGACCACAATCAGGACCTCCTTTGAACACAGGGCCAGTATTAGGAGCAGAATGACAAGCCAAGACAAGAGGGCAATGTCTACCACGAGCTCAGAAGAAACCCAGATTTATTATTCCTGGTAACAACCTAGATGATTACAGAAGTTACATGAAGGACCATGCACTAATTTGTAAGTTCATAGGAATTTGGCCAACTGAAAAGGATCTTTTGAAATGGATTCAATTAAAATGGGAGCCCAAGGGATACATTGATTTGAAGTTTGGACCCGGAGGATTTTTTACAGTCATATTTATTAACATTCTTGATAAAGAAAGGATCTTTGAGGGATGTCCTTAATTTTATTACAATGGGGGTCTTTTTTTACGCTAATGGGAGGAATTCTACAATCCTGATAAAGAAAATTTCTTGGCGACACTAGTCTAGGTTTGAATTTCTGCATTACCAATGGACTTCTGGGACCCTAAAATTATGGAAGGCATCGGTAATTCTTTGGGAGTTTTTGTAAAGATTGTAGAAACAGCGCGATGAGGCCGTTATGTCTCTTTTTCCCGTATATGCGTGTACATGAACATATCTGAGCCACCTCAAGAATCCATTGAGCTTGAATATGAAGGAAAAATTTGGCATCAGTTGCTTTATTATGAACACATTCGCTTTCGTTGTCGTAGATGTCATGAATACGGGCATCTATATAAAACATACCCTCTGAACAGTCTCACTCCAATGCAAGGAAAAACCCCAGAGGGAGCTGAAGCGACACCTGAAAAAGATGATGGATTTACAACAGTAATAAATAAAAAGAGGCATAATAAGCAGCAGGTTACCCAAAATAACACTCCTAAACAAAAGAACACACAAATTGTTATGAAATCTTGCAAGAACAAGGGGAAAATTCGAAGGTAGGGGAGGATATCCCGAGTAAAGGGAAAGGACAAATACCACAGAAAAACCAGAATGAAAAAAGAAATGCCCTACAAGAATCAGCAAAAGAAGAAGAAGAGAATATGGCGAAACAATCGCCAATGGATATAGAACAAAAAAAAGAGGATTTTAGCTCGAAGTAGGTGGTTCTAAAATGGCTCTTTCACGAATGGCGTAACTTAGATGATCGTTTCATTCCAGACGACCAAAAGGAAACTTTTGAGCAATATTTGACAGTCCAATCTAAAAAAAAGTAAGTAACCCCTCCATCCCTCCATCCAAAGAAGTAAGTACTCAATTGAAAGGAGGGAAAAAGAAAGGAAGATGAACCTTGCATGATTCAATTCAACTGGTAGGAGAGATGTTAGTTAATTCAGGAAAGATACTACCATTAACAATGGTATTCTAACAAATCCATAAAGTTAAACCATGAAAGTAATCTCCTAGAATATTAGAGTTCTAAACAGTAAAGGAAAGAAGATATATTTAAAAGAAAAGTTAAATTCAGAAAAGCCTCAACTGTTGTTGCTGTAAGAAACGAAAGTCTCTGGCCAAAAATTAGAAGACATTTTGAAATCGCACAAGCGTCATTATGAAATAATGGCGATAGACTAAAGGGGAAGTGCTGGAAGGAATAAATATACTTTGGAACCCCGCTAAAGTAATAGTAGAATAATGGACTGTACTACCTCGCCTTCTCACTGGCTTGTTTATGCAAATAGGAACAAAAGAGAAACTGCTCTTTACCGCAGTGTATGGGTCTCATATTCCAGGTGATAGACATGACTTTTTAAATAGTATAAGGACTCTCTGCACCATGAATATAGAGAAATACTGGTTATTGGGAGGAGATTTCAACATGATTAAGGACCTAATAGAAAAGAAAGGAGGCATAAGGAGAGAGGACCCGAAAATGGAACTCTTTCTAGAATTAATCACTGACCTTAGATTGGTGGACATACCTACAGTGAATGGAAAATTCACTTGGAATAACAGAAGAGGGATATTGAATCAAGTTGCTTCAAGGTTGGATAGGTTCCTTTCTTCAGAATATTTAGTGAGTGTGGATGTGTTCTATGAAGCAGCCATCCTCCCAACATTGGGGTTAGATCATTGGCCGATAAGAATGGAAATAGACTTGAAATAAAGGAGAAAAAATAGGCCCTTTAGATTTCAATCCTTTTGGCTTAGGGATCCCACTTTTCTGGAAAAATCTAAAGGATTGTGGGAAACCAACCATATTCAAGGGAGGAATAGAATGCATAAGTTCCAACTTAGATTGAAAAATCTAAAGCAGGAAATAAAGAAATGGAACAAAACCAAATTTGGCAATATTCAACAAGATAAAGAAATATTGCAGGGTGAAATGAAGTGAGTTCAACAACATATGATCAACCATGGGATACATGAGGCTCTAGCAATAGAAGAAGGAAATATCCTAAGCCAACTAGAAGAGCGTAGGAAGCAAGAAGAACTACTTTGGAAACAAAAATCTAGAGTGCAATGGCTGAGATGAGGGGAGAAAAATACAAACTTCTTCCATAAAGCAATGATCCAGAGGAGACAACACAAACGATTTTTTTCATTGAAAGACTCCGCTGGAAATCATGTTTTGCAACATAATGAAATGGAGAATCTGTTAGTAACGCACTTTAGTAACCTATTAATAGAGACATAGCAAGACAGATTTGCATATATTACTTGAATCAGAAGACACATCCCTCCAACAGTAAGAAAAGATCAAAATTTAGCATTACTCAGGGATATACATTTTCAAGAGGTGGAGGAGGTGGTTAGGAATCTGCCCAAGAACAAAGCCCCAAGTCCTGATGGCTTCACACTAGATTTTTGTCAAGCCACATGGCCATTCATGGGAAATGATATATGGGAATTGGTAGAAGAATCCAGGTAGCCTAGACACGTCTATCTAGCCTTTCTACCATCATCTCTCTCATCCCCAAACAAGAGAATTATAACACCCCTGTAAGATTCTACCCTATTTCCCTTTGTAATGTTGTTTACAAGATTCTCTCTATGATCATGGTCAATAGATTAAAGCCTATCCTTCCGAATCTAATCTCTCTATAACAAACAGGGTTTGTGAAAGGTAGAAAAAATCCATTCTCTTTGAAGTTTTAAAGAAAAAGGTATGATTATCAAACTTGATCTATTTAAAGCTTATGATCGCTTAAGTTAGCCATACTTAAAATCAATCCTATTAGCATTCAGATTCGATGAAATATGGATTCAATGGCTAATGTCTTTTATTTCCTCTCCCAACTTCTCAATTTTTTTGAATGGTATTCCTTCAAACCCCTTTAATGTCTCGAGGGGTCTTTATCAAGGATATCCCTTATCCCCTTTTCTGTTTATCATAGAAGTTGATGTTTAGGGTATCCCATAAAACCCAAACTCCAAGAGGGAAAATTAAAGGGACTGAATCTATGGGGGCCAGAATTATTTCTTTCCCACCAAAATTTTGTTGATGACATTCTTCTATTTCATCAAGCTACGCTACGAGAATCCAAAGCCATATTATCTATTCTTAAAGACTTCATGGCTACCTCTAGAACCCTTATAAACAATGATAAATCCAATGTTTACTTCTTTAACTCCAAAGAGGTTTCCCAGATATTTCTTGCCCGAAATCTGGGTTTCAATCGAGGCTCCTTCCCTATGAAGTACTAAGGAATATCTCTTACCCTCAATTCCCATAGGATATATGATTGGAAAGACCTTCTTAATCACATCTAGAAAAGGTTACATAATTGGTCTTTCTTTGCACTCAATGTGCCTAGAAGAGTGGTCCTCTTGCGCTCAGTTCTACAGTCGGTTCCTATTTATCATCTGTCCAAAAGAGCTGCTGCTAAAACTGTCTGTAATAATATGGTCAATCTATTTAAAAAATTTCTATGGCAAGGTATGGATCAAAAAAGGAAATGGGCTCTGCTATCCTGGGACAATCTTACCAAAGTCAAAAAACTAGGTGTTCTGGGTTTACGAGATCCCTTCATTCTTAATCAAGTGATGGGAGCTAAACTATGGTGGAAGTGGATTCAAGGAGGTACATACCTCTAGAAAATCATCTGGGAAAGAGAATATGACATGCCAAGAAAAACTGTGGGAAAATTGAAAGAAGATTCAAACCCTAAGGGATCCACTATCTGGAACTGAGAGTCAATAAACAAGGATTTGATTCAACATCACAACTTCTCGAAAGTCCGAGGAGTTCAAACAACTTTATTCTGGCAAGACTCATGGAAACAATGGGAAAAACTATTCAGCTGCCTAGATTTAGGCGAGATTTTCCTATTAAAAAATATGCCTCATACAAGATCGTTGGCCCATTACTAGCATCGTGAAAATGATGGAAAATGGAGGAAATGGAGAGGTAAAGATTAGTGGTTGAATGCCTCACGAACACTGCAATGGAACACTTACGATAAAGATATGAAAACCAGGAAGCTTGCCTATAGTCATGGAGAAGACATTTTGAGATCGGGATATCATCCTAAAGGGATGTTCACCATTCAAGAAGGATATTACATTAAATCCAACAATCTGAATAGCATTACAATACCACTCTGGTAGAAAATATGGGCAAGCAAACATTGGCAAAAAATATAAACTTCCTCTGGCTCATAAGTCACTGAAAAATACTTTCCTTGGATCAGCTACAAAAAATAGGAATGCAGGGGCCTTCCCTTTACGTAATGTGTAACAAACAGGAGGAAACTCTAGAACATATTCTCAATACCTGTGGCCTTGCAGAAGAAATATGGCACAATATTAGTATGGTCTTTCAAAAAACAGATAGAGATAATACGAGCATCACACAAACCATACTCAACTTGAGGAAAAGGGGATACACCTGTATTGTCCTTAACAGAGCCTAGAGATTATCAATAGGTTTCTCCTTTGGGTTATCTAGAAATAACAATGTTACCACTGGAAAATCATGCAAGAAAAGACGACATTATTTAATGTGAGGAAAAAGGATTTATAGGGATGAGAGACATTAGAGAATCTGAAAGTATTTAAAAAATCTCTAAGGTCTGAGGAAAAATCAAATTTGAACTATTCAAATATGCTTTTTCCTGCAAAATTCTTTGATAAATGCACCCTTGTGCGCCTTTTGACCCAAAAAGCACGCAATCCTGGGAGTGGCGGAAGTCACTTTCCGTGACCACAAAAGCACACTCCAGGACATTGATTCCACACTTGAAGATACCTAAGGACAACCACCCAAGCCTCCTTAGGACATCAAGGGAGCACAAAATGGAACAAATGTGGCACACAATGGAATCATCCTCCTCTCTTGGGTCACCATCCACAATGTACCAAGAGAGGGAAGGAGGATTCGAATTCTCCTATAAAAGGCCACCAAGAGATGAGCAACTTGAGAGAACATTGTTATGCTAGCCAAAATTACCCCAAGAAATACCAGCAGTGTGTGATCTGGACCAGAGATAGAGGGGACTCAGCTGTTGGCCATCCAACAACTCAAGTCCACCGTAGTAGAGAGAGGGAGACTTTACACCAAGGTAGCTCAGATGTAAAGACATCCTTGCATCGGGACTTAGAACCCCAAGTTCTAGGGGCCCCTTGGCATGTGGGTTAATGTTTCATCCTCATTTCCTACCGGCACTCAATAAGAGGGGATGTAAGTGCTTCCATTTGTATTATTGAAGTTGTTTGATTCTATTTAGAGCTTTTGTGTTATTTGTTTTAGTTTTATGTTTGAATATGCATGCTATTTCTCTATCTAGTATGTTTATGTTCTCGCATGTTCCACTAACTTTCTTGACTCCATATATTTTCTGCATGTGAGAAATAACTTAAGAGGGAAAACCACACCCCTTAAGTTGGTTTTATTTCATACATACGTACACCAAACACACTAACAGAGGATTGGCGACTCCACTAACTTTTATTTCCAAGTTTATGTGGTTATGCCTTGTTGCAGAGACCTCGGTCTGTGCTGTGGAGTTGGGCTGGAGTTGCCCCCTTCCTCTCCTTCATTCTCTGATTCATCCCAAGAGACAGACTGAAGAAGAAGAGCTCCAAAAAATTACATTTCAGGAACTCATTTCCCACAGACAGGCGTGCCCAAGGCACGCGTTCAGAGCTAACCTACGTGCATACATCGTGATTGTTTCAGCTTTTTGCGTGCAAAAAACAAAATGAGAATTTTCTCCAATATTTGCATATTTCCCTGCTTGTAAAAGTGCCTAACAGCCCATAATATATCTGCCAACATTGGTTTACATGTCCCGCAGCTCGCTAAAGCTCACTCTTAGCTGCTTTTGGTAGGATTGGCGTTAGTTTTATTTCAAGTTTATTTTTGCAAAGTTCACACATAGTTTAAGTATGGGGAAAATTAACTTGCATTCTGAAAAAAAAATTATGTTTTGAAAATTTAGGTACTAAAACACTTATATAATTACCCAAAGTAAGTGGCCCAAGTCCATGCATGCTTAGCTAGTTCTTTTTCTAGTGTAAAATTCATTAGTTTAGTTCAATATTTGCACTAGGATTTTGGGACTAGGATTGAATTGTCGATAGAAGAGAAAGTAATATCTGCTGCCTTTGCACCCTCCGGTGATCCTAGGCAAGCATATGAACACTCTCTATTCACAACTCACCATATCCCTATATTTGATCACATAGATTAACTAGGAAAAATTCAAAGCAGCCCATATCCGCGCATGTTTTTATTTTGAGCAAGGAACAATAGAACATAGTTTAATAGGGTATTTTGAAAAGGATCATCACATATCCACACAATCAAACTATGTGCTTGTTAACCCTTTGCTCACACACATCCACACACTAAGAAAAGAAAAGACACCTAAAACTAACTTAACAAAACTCACTAAATTTTCCCCACAGGGGCCACAAAAGAATTTATAGTCTAAGCTAGGATCAAGGGTGTAGGCATCCAATAAGCCACTTTGATCGTTATTCATCTTGAAAAATAGAAGTTGATTGTTTAGGGAGCTTTCAAATCCACCTATCAGCCCACGGAAAAGAAAACCCGAGCGTAGTAGAGACCCGATTCAGAGGGGCTTAGGCTTAGGCGCAGTGCGGGCAGGTATTAGTTGGGGCTACCTAACCCAACTGATACTTGGTACTGTTAGTTGAATTACCAAGAAGCCCAAGACTTGAACACTCACGTGGGACGATGGTACTTACTGGGCAAAATTAGGGCATCATTTCCCTATAGGTGACGGTGCAGGAAAGCACTAGATCCTCTACCCTTACCTTGGTGGATTTTGTTCGGCTAACTGGGGGCGTCACCAGAACTTACGGGATGTTGTGCCAACACTTGCAAGGTATATTCTCAAGGCCCAATTACATTTGAGTGTGTGAGGATGATTAGGTCTTATAGGATTTGAGTATCATACACAAAAAAACAAAAACCATATTTTTTTTTATTGACTGATCACATAGGATTAATATAAAGGGAAAATTTATTTTATTTTCACTTTGTTTTGTGTATATGATCAAAATTTTTCTTTGATTATAATCTCCATCCTCTCAAATATTTCGAAAGCCATACCTAGTCGATGCTAGAATGGACACAACAGGACCTCGTCGATCTAAATGTCTTTTGGACCTCCCCTCATTACCAAGAGGGGTTCCATGTATTTGTGATTTAGGCGTCAAAGATGGAACACTACCAACATTATTGGTTCATACTTTATTGGGGCATATTTAGTTGGGAACCCTGGTCGGTCTCCCAACACCACACCACACACCATTCCTCCCACAATCCCTATAGGGCAGAGGAGTGCTACCCACTCGAGAAATTAGTTGAATGCACATCAGGGTCTGCTATAGACAAACCCTATTCCTAACCAGAACATTGTGTTTTCACAAGTCACAATGGCTACAACCACGCATTCACCTTTTATAGCATCGTTAAATCTACCAGATTTAACCAAGTTGACGAACGAACCCATTGCACACAACCCCATATGGCTTGTGATGCCCACGAAGCTCCAATCATACATTCCAAAGTTTGAAGGGAAGAAAGCGGAAGACCCCAGAAATCATGTTATGAATTTCCACCTGTGGTGTTCATCGAACAACATCGTTGATGATACTATTCGACTAAGACTGTTTCAACGCACTCTGATTGTAGTAGCAGCAAAATGGCATGTGGAGAAACCCTCTGCTACACATGGAACCTTTGGCGCCCTCGCCACTGCATTCCTAACCTACTTTCAATTACCCATACACCATGATTCTGGAATGGAATTACTGACCCACTTTAGGTAAACCCCCACCGTCCATATCTCGGACCATCTCCATGAATGGCGACGGCGTCGTAGTTTGTGAAAATCCAAACTCGACGATCGAGTTCTGTTAGACCTGTTCTTGAAAACTCTCGTCGCAGATATTTCAAAGGATGTGGCACAGCAAAAGCCCATATCCAAAGATGATCCCATATGTAAGGCCCAACAACTCAAACTGATCTATATGCATTCAGCATATATTTACAATATCCTGACGAATGCCCCGCACCTACCAGCTTACAAATAATTACCAGGCGTGTTGAAATATGCAGATGATTTAATTGGGTCATTCACCCAAAGTTACCTAGGAAACACCATTTAAAACCTTGGTTACACGTATGATTCTACCCAGAACATACCACAAACTGGCTACGAAATTCATCGCATGCCTTCGAAAAATTTGACCAATAGGGAATCATCGTATCACCATCAGCATGGAGGACCTTATCCTCCATCTGAGGGGAACCAGTACGTAGCTAGACATACTCATGAAAGATCTCCCTCCCAATAGCCATTTGGAAACCAAGGATCGCATTATGCGCAGTCCCTGGCACAAGACTTGGCTATGCAGAATAATGCACAAGTGAACTTTGTGCAACCTTCCCAAAACCAACTACGCCAACCATATAACCAGGAGAAATACCCTCCTAAAGTGGTTAAGAAATAAAGGAAAAACAAGCCTAAAGGAAAACCTAGACAGGGGGGCAACAATCAATAACTCCCTCCATGATCTCAAGATGGAGGCAATTCCAACAGAAATCAAAACCAGGAGCCAAGAAATTCCCAACGGTAGAACAAAATGCCACCTCTTTGAACAAACCACTATTGTTTAATCTATGGTGAGTACGGCCATTAAAATCACCACTGTCCTAACCTCCCTGAGCTGAAGAATTTGCAAGTTAAATGTGGGCAGGGGGGATCTGCCCAGCAACAAGAAATCATGCAAGAGCCCTTCCCCCATCAAGAGATAGTTAGCACTCAGCAAAAAAATCCTGACGAATCTGGAAAGAATAACCACAAAGTCTACATGACTAGCAAAGAAATGTTTTTTCAAACACGAAATCAAAATTACAATACGGGCCACCAAATGTCAACACATTAGGGGCTAGTACCAGTGCACCAAAAACACCTTTGACCATATCAAATATGCCTATTGAACCCTTACCCAAGATGGCTAAGGGACCAACTAGGCGAGTAGGAAACTATTCCAAAGTAGCCCATAAATATAGCATCATGGATGATCTAGCTCAATCTCTCATAGCCATGTCGTCTTTGGAAGTATTGAAGTCATGCCCAAAACAATGGAAAGCCTTGCTTTCCGCGTTAGGCAGTATCAACCCTACCGATACATGCCTAATGGATTTTTACTTAGAAAAAGCCACCCCTAGGCTTCCTTGAATGGTCGCCTTTTAGATACCAGTACCAGTCAAAGAATGCATCATGTCAAAGAATGTTTGGCAGAAGTTAGGGTTTTCCAAACTAAAACCATTAGTCATCATGCTTAGAGCATATGATGGTCGCCCTTCAACCCCCATCGGTCTCTACCAAAACGTCCCGGTCTGCTTAGTTGGAAAGACGGTCCTTATAAGCATTGAATTCTTGGATGCTCACTATAATATACTCTTTGGTCGGAGTTATATGTACGCCATGTCAGCCATAGCCTCCTCTGTCTTCCACACTGTGATGTTCCCCCATGAGGACCATATCGTTACTGTTGACCAATTGAAGCATGGAAAAAAATGGCCCCTAAAAAACACCAATGTAATTCTACCCTTCGTAGATACATCCATAGACGCGCTTTCACGGTACCAAGAATTCAACCCCGGCTAGTTCAAACCGTCGTCCATCCTAGGATCATTCCTAGGATATCCTCCCATCATACCTGAGTCATCACCTAATGTCATAGGAGCTCTGCTACTTGTCAAGAGCTACATTAAGTCTACACTCCCCCAAAGAGTTAGACACACCCATGCCGACAATACGAAAATGGAAGCAAAGGACCGCACCCTCTACTACATATCCTTTCCAAGTGTCCACATCTAGGATGACAAGTAGTGTTGATTCCCATACAATATACTCAGTTGGAATAGTGGTACCATGCACGATTTTCACTGGCCAAAACCACGAACCAGAGCTATGCCCCTAATGGGAACATTTAGGCACCTTCGCACTAGGCACAATTTCCACCAATAGGAAATTTACTAGCCTAGCGGGGCACCCAACAGTGCACGCACACAATCTCCCATCACAGAGATTCTTCCCCCACCAAATGCCAATGACACGATCCACCATATACGATTCATATAATCATGTATCATAACTATGACTCGAGCTGTTTTCTCATCTACCATAGGTGTCAAGTCATCTACAGCTACGAGAGTAGATATACCTACGACAGTGTAGACCCAATCTGTCTACACTTTTTCGACTATGTCTAGTTCCACCACATCGACGATGGAATCCTTCTCATGTATCTCAACCAGATCTATAAGGATTGAATCCATTCAACATAATATTGCACAAGATAAATCCCCTTTAGGGTCCCTATTTCATTCGGATGAGGACATCCTAGAGCTAATGATGGAGCCAGATTATCCATGGGATGTAATGCATCACCATTTTATTTTTCTCCCAAGCATACATTCAGTCCTGACAACAAAAAATAACAAGAGATCTATGCAATCAAATCAAAATATTTCCTCCCATCAAGAAAAGTCGATTGGTTCGAAAATCCCATCCTAGTGCCCAATGAGTTTGAGGAAGGAAATATGTCAAACATATCACCTATCATCAAGGTGAACATGTCCCAAAATACCGCAAAGGTCGAAGAAATATCACTGGGGAAAGCATGCTCTCTAGAAGAAATAGCCTCTTATACCCAATTGCTACAATAGTATCGAGATATCTTCATGTGGGTACTCAAAAATGCCTGGGCATAGTCCCACCATTGAAGAGCACCATATTGACAGTTGGCTTGACGTACCTCCAATATGCCAGAAACAATGTCAATGTCACCCATCAAAAGCAGAAGCAATAAAACAAGAAATCGATAAGCTTCACAAATCTGGGTTTATCTACCCCATCTCTTACACATCTTGGGTTTCCAACCCTGTTCCTGTTATGAAAAAACAGGGCACCATACGCGTTTGCACTGATTTTCTTCATTTTAACAAAGCTTGTCCCAAGGAAAATTATCCCACCCCATTCATCGACCAGGTCATCGATGCTTGTGCATGATACTAGGCTCTCTCCTTTATGGATGGATTCTCTAGGTACAACCAAATTCAAATCTGCCATACAGACCTGTACAAAACTGCGTTCACCACCCCTTGGGGCACATTCGCATACAAGGTAATGCCATTTGGCCTAAAAAATGCAGTAGCCACTATGAAAAAGGCCATGAATTATATATTTCATGACTTGGCACACCTTATCCTTGCCTACTTGGATGACCTAACCATCCACTCCAAGAAGCGCTCAGATCATCTCGAGGATCTGCGATTGGTATTCCAATGATGTCATCAATAAAACCTACACTTGAACTCCCTCAAGTGTGTCTTCTACATCACATCAGGTAGAATATTAGGTTCTATAGTGTCCAAACAAGTTATTCGCATGGATCCCCTCAAGGTTCAAGCTATCAAAGAGGTACCTCCACATTGAACCCTCAGGCAACTGCAAAGCCTATAGTGGAAGGCCATTTTTTTGAAATGCTTCAGCCTGGATTATGCCACGTGTGCTCAAGGGTTCCTGCACATCCTTCACTAGGAAATCCCATTCAAATGGAATGATCATGCCCAACAAGCAATTGATGCGTTGAAAGAAACATTATCTTCAACACCACTCATCATTCCACCAAACTATGACAGAGATTATATCTTGTATCTGTCGGCCTCCGAGTCCAGCGTAGCTGGAGTTTTGATCCAGGAAGGCCCATATGGGAAGGAGCACATAATTCATTACATCAGTAAAACCTTATCGGGCCCATCATTAAGATATGAGCCTGAAAAAAAGACTTACCTAGCATTAATACATGCAGTCAAGAAGCTTCACCACTACAGTCATTGAAAATATTAATCCCATCAAATACTTTCTCACACGCTGCCTAATAAACCATAAGTACGTTTTCTGGATAGTCATTCTCCAAGAGTATGACTTGCAGTTTTGCTCCCTTAAAATAAAAAAGGTGCTTATCTTAGCAGAGTTCATTACGGACCTCCCAAAGGATACCAGGGGATCACCAGCAAACGATTCGCTACCAGATGAACATCTCTTCTTCATAGCAACTGACGATCCTTGGTACGGAAACATTTCCCTCTTCATAAAAACTCAAAAGTTCAGACCTCATGTCACTCGAGACAACCGTCAGTGCATACGCCAACATGCCCTCTGATATCTCCTCATGGGAGATGTCTTGTACCAATGTGGCATCGACACCATTTTTACGTCGATGACTCACTCACGACCAAGTGGAACAAGCCCTCAATGACTGCCATGGAGGCACTTGTGGTGGCCACCTATCCAGAATGGCCACTACCCAAAAAGTCCTATGGGCAGGATATTTTTGGCCCTCCCTCTTTCGCGATTGCATTGCAACAGTCAAGAGATGCCAGTGATGCCAGTGCTTCACTCATAAAGCAAGAGCCCCCCCGCTCCTCTGCACCCTATCATCGTCGTTGGCCCCAGTTCAGAATTCCCAAAGAGTTAGTCTCTGACAATGGGAAACACTTCAAGAATGAAGTTTTCGAGGAACTGTCTCACCACCTCGGATTCACCCACAAATTCACTTCACCATACTTCCCCCAATCTAATGGACAAGTAGAAGCTGTAAAGAAAGTATTCAAAACTATATTACAACACATGCTGAATAACCATAAAACCAACTGCAAGCATATGCTCTTTTCTGCCTTGTGGGCATACCGCACGGCTGCAAAAACGTCCATTGGTTTCACTCCCTTCCACTTGGTATACGGGGTCGAATTCGTGATTCTCATAGAACGCGAGATCCTGAATTTACATGCCGCCATTGAAATCCTCGATGATACCCACCCTCTAGAACAATGTCTAGTACAACAAGAGTTCATCAATGAAATTCGACGAAAGTCGCTTCAACAAAACGAGGCCAACAAGAAACAGGTAAAAGCATCGTTGGACCATCACATCAACCCTCTCTCATTCACCGAGGGAGAACTAGTCTTTCACTATGATGTCGAAAAATAAGTCCTGGGGCCAGGAAAGTTCGAAACCTTGTGGAAAGGATCCTACATCGTAAAACATTGCCTCCTAAAGGGGGCATATATATTGATGGAACCAGACGAGACATACCTCAGCAACCCTGTTAACGGCCTTTACCTCAAGAAATTCTATTCATAAGGGCCAAGCAGGCCCTACCCTAGAGTCAATGTGCACAAACCCAACCAATTTTTTGACCAAAAGACTTTTACAAAATGCACTTGAGTGTCGCAATGGATTACCAACCCAAACCTTACTTTAGATTCATCTATTGAGCATCATGATGGTCTCAAAGTTTAGCAGCAGCTACCTAGGTCTTCTATCACCCCGAACGATCACCAATCTGCACCAACAGTGTGTGTATTGGTTGAGCAACAAACAATCAGGCAGAATATGAACCGTCATTAGACTTATGTGTGAAAACCTCCATTACGGCATACACCATATGCATGTCTACGTCGATTCCAGTTAGTAGTGTCACAGTTAAACCAAACATTTGAGATAGGAGATTCACATCTATTTATAAAATATTTGCGTGCAAAAATATTAAGTAGACAATTTCACTACATTACATTTACACATGTACCAAGGAGTCAAAACCAAATAGCGGATCGCATAGCTAAAAATATTATAAATTGGAATGCATCTCGAATAAACCATCATACATAAAAAACAAAAAACATAGACATCCATCAGCATAACATAATCCATAACCAGAAACAAGGGGCACACCATGTAGAGACACAAAATTATCTCTCATATATATATAATAGTGTATGTGTCTGAGTAAAAAAATAGTGTCTCTAACCCGTCGGCCAGCCCAAAAAGATACAAAAAAAGTCGTCAAAAATAGGGGAAGCATCCTCATAATGGGTGCTTTCCTCTTGTATGAAAATACTCTAGGGCGGTGCTCCCCCAAGTGGGGCACCTAGACCCACTGCTCCTCTTGGTACCACTACTGGAGCCACTGTCAAAACTGAGACTACCACCCGACGTAAAATAGGTCGATAGTCCCCCTCCCGGGCCATCAACGTCTCCAACCACACCTCCTCGAGGTCATCTAAAAGGCCACGAGAAGGCATCCCCTGGGTCAAGAAATCCACTCGATCCCAGGCATCCTCCAGAACTGACACCACGTGGTCAACTCAGTAATGTGAGGCTCCACCGCATCAACGCACTGCCTCTACATCAGCATGAGCTCACTCGACTGCATCCTCAGCAGTAGCCAAGCTACTACCCTCTCCCAAAGGGCCAGCTCCACCACCAAGTCCACGACCCTAAGGTTGTGCAAGATCTCCTCCCAGCTCCCTGCAAGCCCCACGAGGTCTCCTAAAAGGACCATGGTCAACCAATCGAGCCATAGGACAACCAACCTCGCCAACATATGCAAGATTAACAAAAATTATGTCAGTGTCACCATAAAAAAAAATGTAAACATAAATACTCAAATAAATGCAGAAAACAAAAAGCATACCTGCTGGCCCCCAAACATAGCTAGGAGGGAGACCTATCTATAGATCCCCCTGAAAGTCCATCCCTGCATATGGGAATGGCAGAAAAATCTGGGGGTTGGCCTCAAGCCAGGCCTCCATCATGGCATTCCAGTAACGCCCCACCATACCCCCACCTCTTCGCGGCATCACAGGGGCCCACCTCCTCATGCATGGCACCAGTGGCCTCCCAGCAGGCACTGCCACCACTGGCCTCAAAAACACCACCATCTCATACATGATGCTGCATAGAATATTGGCATACGTAAATAGCTTCAATCCATCCCAGATATTGAAAATTTATGCCACCATCTTGTCATAGCAGAAATGGGAAAAATCGAATAAGTGCTCGACCCTCATCCAGCGCAAGAGTCCAACCTACGGGACCGATGCCTGATGTGGAGCCGATGACCTTGCGAGTTGCAAGATATCCGTGAAAGTGCACCACTCCGCTAAGTTTGTCACTGAGGCAATGGCTATGCACCCCTTCGTAAGGGGTACCTCGCCACAATGATGCGCCCAGAACCTCTCAAAATATACCCTCCCAGAAGGGCGTCGATACCGCAACGCCTCATCCTAAGGCAACAACCCGGTCAGAAAGTATATATCCATCTTAGGAAGGATAGCAATGTCAGTCCCACATAACACAAACACATTGTGCCACCTGTTCCAATGCTCGATCAAGTAACGCAGCAGTTCGTCCTATGACCGAAGAAGGTAGTTCTCCACAAACTTCAGGAGACCCCATTGCACCAGCTATTGGCACGTCTGATCGTCGACGACTAATGTAGTACAGAGCTTGGGCCAATACCACTCCCTCCACAATATCCTATCATCCAAATAGGAACCCATCAGCAGCATAAAAACATCAAAAATTAGGCTAAATGTCCAAAAATTTGGAAAAAAAACTGCCTCGGCCTTTTGCGCACCTATCCCTCAAACATGGGCACTGATGGTGCTCCTGTATTTCTCACAAGAACGCAAAAGGAACGCCAAATATGAGAAAATCTCTCCTAAGGTGTGAAAAACCCTAAATTCACACGTAGAAGGCACACTCTTATCCTGATCGCCTGTGCAATCTAGGGTAAAAATGGCTCAAAATCCATATAAACCAGTTTTGTATGGACCCCGACACCCTCAGACTGAAAAAATTAAAGTGCACGACGTCATGGAGGTTACCTGGGCATGATATTGGTAATCCCTAGTGCTGAGGCTGATCGCAATGACAAGAAATGCTCTATAGAAGCCTCTGACCTCTCAAAAACTCAACAAGAACAAATGAATTGAATTAGGGGCATATTCACCTGTATATTTCCCTTTTCAAAAATTTTGGAGGACCATAACGAGAGCTCAGAAGGTCCGTTCTCCGAACCAAAAACACCACTGTGATCAATACTCCATAATGAATAGAGGCGATGCCACACATTCACACTTCCAAAAAAATAAATTTCCAGCGCCAACAAGTATGCCCTCTCTCATCTTCTTTTTTAAAAGCTCATGTATTTCAATAATTTTTAATAAAGAAGATGCTTTCACTTGAGGTAGTTGTTTTTGGTGGAAATCACACAAACCATCCACAACTCCATCCACTAAAAGTTCCAAGAGCAAGTATACTCCTAGCCTAGCATGATAGAGTCCCAGAAAACTCTGCATATCTTGACATCATTTCTCCATCAGAAATTAGCCATAGGTTCCACACATCTGACCGTGTTTATCAACACCTCACCCTACAAATGATAAGAATTCTCGTTGGACGGTAGAGCCTCCTTCCCTCCATGGTGCTCGTCACCCAAAGTAGACCATATATCACAAAATAGTGACGCCATGGCCATACCACTATAGCTCTGGAAGCACCTCATGCCCATTCATTCACCATGCATAAGGTCAAGTTTTACCATATGTAATAAAACCCCTTTCCCATACAACCATATTGTATAAGAAGATCAAGAGTGCACTACCACACCTCGCATTTTGGCCCACCATACCTCCATCAGCATAATCCCATCTACGATACTTTTTCGTCCGCTTCATCAACCTCACACATGATACCAACCAATGGGGCCTCCACCCTCAGCAAAACACCTTCCTCACATCATCATTGAGTGAACACTTCAATGTTTTGGGGCACCCGTCTCTGTGTTTTGTACAAACCAAAACCCATTATTTTATTCTTTTGTTAAGTGTACAAAGACCGAAAATGATGCACTATATCCCCTGCCCACTCATTCATTTTTTCTCCCATGGCAACAGTCCTTGAACACCCTTGGTCGGAGTATACCATGCTCACGAAAAAGCCACTATGACCTTCATAACCAGTTTATACCCACCCAGGAAGTCCTACCAACTTTGAGGATTTCCCCATCATAAATAGTTATGACTTCCGCCAAGATGCTTTTATACTCTGCCTTTAATCCATTGAATCCCCATCATCAGTTTTCAGTCACCCCTCTCCACCATTCTTATGTTAAACCCATCACATCCAGAATCATAATCCTCTGTATCAGTGACCCCTTCATTTGGTTTAGACTTCCTTTTTTTCGACTTCAACACCTATTTTCCAAAATGGAAGTGGTATATTGGATTGACCTTCTCCATAAAAGGGGCATCCTCGGGTGGCACTATGGGAGACATCATTGCCCACAGATGTTATAGATCCTCTTGACATTCGACTACAACACAAGCTTTCATGTCAAGATGGTATCGTACATATTTCCATCTTTCCCTGCTTGTAAAAGTGCCTAGCAACACATAATACATTTGCTAGCACTAGTTGAGGTGCCCTGCAACTTTCTAAATCTCACTATTAGCTGCTTTTGCTAGGCATGGCATTAGTTTTATTTCAAGTTGATTTTTGTAAAGTTCACACATAGTTTAAGTAGGGGGGAAAAATTAACTTGCATTCCGAAAAAAAAAATTACGTTTAGAAAATTTAGGTACCAAAACACCTAGATAATTAGCCAAAGTAAGTGGCCCAAGTCCACGCATGCTTAGCTAGTTCTTTTTCTAGTGTAAAAGTCATTAGTTTAGTTCAATATTTGCACTAGGATTTTGGGACCAAGATTGAATTTTCGATAGAAGAGAAAGCAATCTCTACTTCCTTTGCACCCTTCGGTGATCTTAGGCAAGCATATGAAAACTCTATATTCACAACTCACCATCTCCCTATAGTTGATCACATAGATTAACTAGGAAAAATTGAAAGTGGCCCATATCTGCGCATGTTTTTCTTTTGATCAAGGAACAATAGGACATAGTTTAATAAGGGATTTTGAAAAGGATCATTGCATATCCACACATTCAAACTATGCGCTTGTTCACCCTTTGCTTACACACATCCACACACTAAGCAAAGGAAAGACACCTAAAACTAACCTAACAAAACTCACTAAATTCTTCCCAAAGGGGCCATAAAATAATTTATAATCTAAGTTAGGATCAAAGGGGTACACATCCAATAAGTTGCCTTGATCATTATTCATCTTGAAACATATAATTTGAATTTTTAGGGAGCTTTCAAATCCACCTATCAGCCCACGAAAAATAAAACACGAGTGCGACATAGACCCGATTCAGAGGGGGTTAGGCTTAGGCGCAGTGCGGGCAGGCATCAGTTGGGGCTACTTGACCCAGCTGATACTCGGTACTATTAGATGAATTACCAAGAATACCAAGACTTGAATGCTCACGTGGGATGGTTATACTTAGTGGCAAAAATTAGGGCATCCTTTCCCTATAGGTGACAGTGTAGGAAAGCACTAGATCCTCTACCCTTACCTTGTTTGATTTTCTTCAGCTGACTAGGAGCGTCGCCAGCTCTTACGGGACATTGTGCCAACACTTGCAAGATATATTCTCAAGGCCCAATTACATTTGAGTGTGTAAGGACGATTAAGTCTTCCAGGATTTGAGTATCATATGAAAACAAACAAAAACCATATTTTTATTTATTGACTGATCACATAAGATTAATCTAAAGGGAAAATTTGTTTTATTTTCAATTTGTTTTATGTATGCGATCAGAATTTTTCTTTGATTATAATATCCATCCTCTCAAATATTTCCAAAGCCATACCTAGTTGATGCCATAATGGACCCAACGTGACCTTGTCGATCTAGACGTCTTTTGGACCTCCACCATTACCGAGAGGGGTTCCAGGTCTTTCACCATTTAGGTGTCAAAGACAGAACACTACCACCATTATTGGTTCATCCTTTATTGGGGCATCTTTAGTTGGGAACCCTGGTCGGTCTCCCAACACCACACTACACACCACTCCTCTCACAACCCCTATAGGGTAGAGGAGTGCTACCCATTCAGGAAACCAGTTGAATGCACAACAGAGTTCATCGTAGAAA
This sequence comes from Pinus albicaulis, assembly GCA_034641835.2. Lineage (NCBI taxonomy): Eukaryota > Viridiplantae > Streptophyta > Pinopsida > Pinales > Pinaceae > Pinus > Pinus albicaulis. The sequence continues at coordinate 360,974,904 of CM076572.1, read as the reverse complement.
AAACCTATTCCTAACCATAACATTGTGTTTTCACAAGTCACAATGGATACAACCATGTAGCCACCTATTCTAGCTTCGTTAAATCTACTAGATTTAACTAAGTTGACGAACAACCCCATTGCACACAACCCCATATGGCCTCCCATGGCCACGAAGCTCCCATCAGACATTCGAAAGTTCTAAAGGAAGCAAGCGGAAGACCCAGGAAATCATGTTATGACTTTGCACCTGCGGTGTTCGTCGAACAACATCATTGATGATACTATTCAACTACCACTGTTTCAACGCACTCTGATCGGAGTAGCAGCAAAATGGTATGTGGATCAACCCTTTGGTACACATGGAACCTTTAGAGCCCTCACCACTACGTTCTTGACCTATTTTTAGTTACCCATCCACCACGATTCTGGAATGGAATTACTGACCCACTTTAGGCAAACCCTCGCCGTCCATATCTTGGACCATCTCCACAAATGGCGACGACGTCGTAGTTTGTGCAAATCCAAACTTGACAATAGAGTTATGTTAGACCTGTTCCTGAAAACTCTCACCACAGAGATTTCAAAGGATGTGGCATAGAAAAATCCCATATCCGAAGAAGACGCCATCAGTAAGGCCCAACAACTAGAACTGATCTATACACAGTCAGGGTATATTTAAAATATCCTGCTGAATGCCCTGTGATTGAAAACTTACAAATAATTTCTAGGTGCATCGAACTCTGCAGATGGTTTAATTGGGTCATTGACCCAAAGTTACCCAGGCAGTAGCATTCAAAACCTCGGTTATGCGTATGGTTGTACTTAGAACGTACTATAACCCAGCTACCAAAGTCATCACATGCCTCCGCAAAATTTGAAGAGTAGGGCATCGCCGTATCACCATAAACATGGAGGACCTTATCCTCTGGCTCAAGGGACCCAGTACATAAATAGACATGTTGACAGAAGAGCCCTCCCCTAATAGCTATTTGAAAACCAAGGACCGCATTATGTGTAGTCCCCAACACAAGACCCACCTATGCAGAATAATGCATAGGTGAACTTTCTGCAACCTTCCCAAAACCAACCGCGCCAACCATATAACCAGGAGAACTACCATCCTAACGTGGTTAAGAAAAAAGGGAAAAACCAACCTAAAGGATACCCTAGACAGGAGGGCAACAATCAACAACACCCTCCATGATCTCAAGATGGAGGCAACTCCAACCGAAATTAGAACCAGGAACCAAGGAATTCCTAACGGTAGAACAAAAGGCCACCTCTTCGAACAAACCAATATTGTTCAATATGTGGTGAGTATGTCCATTACACTCACCACTGTCCCAACCTCCCTGAGATGAAGAAGCTGCAAGGTAACCGTGGGAAAGGGGGATCCGCCCTGCAACAGGAAGTCATGCAAGAGACCTTCCCCATCAAGGGACAATTAGCACTCAACAATAAAATCCCAATGACTCTCGAAAGAACAACCATGAAATCTCTACATTACTGGCGAAGAAATGTTTTTTCGAACACAGAATCGAAATTACGATACCCCAACAGATGTCAACACGTTAGGGGCTAGTACTAGTGCACCAACAACAGCTTTGACCATATCAAATATGCCTATTGATCCCTTACCCAAGATGGCTAAGGGACCAACTAGGTGAGCAGGAAACTATTTCAAAGTAGCCCATAACTATAGAATCGTGGATGATCTAGCTCAATCTCCCACAGCCATGTCAGCTTTGGAAGTATTGCATTCATGCCCAAAACAACTAAAAACCTTTCTTTCTGTGTTAGGCGTTATTGACCCTGTCGATACATGCCTAATGGCTTTTGAATTAGACAAAGCCACCCCTAGGATTCCTTTAATGGTCGCCTTTCAGATACCAATATCGGTCCAAAATATTACCGTTCATCGATGTGTCATTGACGAGGGTGCATCCACATGCATCATGTTAAAGAATGTTTGGAAGAATTTAGGGTCTCCCGAACTAAAACCATTAGTCATCACGCTTAGACCATATGATGGTCGCCCTTCAACCCCTGTTAGTCTCTACCAAAACGTCCTGGTCTGCTTACCCGGAAGGATGGTACTTATAGACATTGAAGTCTTGGACACTCACTTGGACTATAATATAATCATTCGTTGGAGTTATAAGTACGCCATGTCAACCATAGCCTCCTCTATCTTCCGCACTATGACGTTCCCCCATTAGGACTACATCAATACTGTTGAACAATTGAAGCATAGCGAAAAACGACCCCTAACAAACATCGATGTAATTATACCCTACGTAGATACATCCATGGACATGCTTTCATGCTAGCAAGAATTAAGCCCTGACCAGTTCAAACCATCATCCATCCTAGGATCATTCCTAGGAGATCCTGCCATCATACCTGAGTCGTCACCTGATGTCACAGGAGCTCCAGTGTGCATGATGTCCACATCAAGAACCGAAGCTAGTCAGTACATGGAAACAAGCAGTAATTACACCGAGTCCTTGGCCACGACAACCTCTCTAGACTATGCCACTTCCCAAACCCCTTTCCTCTACCCTAGCTGGTTTCGTATCCGAGTAGGTTTTGGCAATTGTGGTATTACCAAACATCTCTTTCACAATACCAGTTTGGTATCTCAATCCCCCTATTGGGACAGGAGCCACACACATCACTGCCACAGGGATAAAGCCCCTAAGTCCCAAGGAGGCCTCACCCATACACGAAACTATCGAAAAAATCTCTGCAAAGGAAATTCCAATTGCAAAACCGATGATTACACCTAAGAAAACCGACAGAGAGAAGCATTAGGGAAATTTTGAGGTCTAAAATGGGCCTCCTAAGGAAATAATAAAATAATAGCTAAACCAATAAAATAATATTTATGAATTTCCAATTCACTTTTTGCACCAAAATCCATGCAGCCATGGTTAACTTCAATTCAAAAGTTGTACTAAAATAAAATTAATAAAGAAATTGTATTGATGTGACTATAAATAAGAACAAGATTTTCAAGAAAAAATCATTATCATTGCACAACTAATGCATTTTTCCTTTGTACTTAAATAACTTAAAATAAAATATAAATACAAATTTATAAATTCTTAGTTATAGAATATACTATTAATTAAAATTTGTATTATTTAAATTTAATAATAGCATGTAATTAATATATAATATAAAAATAATATAATATTATATATTGTTTTATGTATGAATTTTATATTACATATTGAATTGATTTGATTTATAAATAAATGTTACAAAATATACAAATATAATATTTATTGAAAAGTGTGTAAATACATGAAGATTGTGTAGGGATATGCATTGTTTGTTTCAAAAAATATGAAATGAAAATAATAATATTTTATTCAAAAGTGTGAAATGAAATTTATTATGAGTAGTTTAATTTATGAATTTAAAAGTACCTAGAGCATTACCATGGCTAACCATTGAGAGTGTGACTAATAAATACCTTTAACTCAAGCAATGCCACCTCAACCATTAGGGATGATGTCATCCCCTAAAATGTGATTGGTTCTCATAAAGTAAATTTTGATTGTACATTTTCCTTAGGAGGCCCATTTTAGACCTCAAAATTCCCCTAATGAGGGTGGAGACTCCCGCCATACAACGAGAATCACTAGGTTGTGCCATATGTGATGTAGTAAGTCACCGTACCCATATCTTCCCAGAGCTAGATGAAATAAAACCACTCCTTGGCTTTGAGGCAGACATTGCAATACCACGATCCCGAAAAAAGGAACTTGGTACCAAAGGTAAAGGCAAAGCATTTCATACCAATCACGCATGTGCTATTTGCAGCAATTATGGGCAGTATACCCATCATTTCCCAGATATTTCGTGATATAGGGATGCCTTACACGCCATTGAGCGATCCTATCAAGAGGATCCCACCACCCAGTCATTTGGAGATGAACCTTGTACCATCTTGTACCTACAGGAGTAACTACAATAACTAGAAATACTCCCATTCATATTCCCCCCGCCCCCCCCACCATCATACACTGCATGCTATGCAATGAATGTGGTCACTTCGTTGAAGAATGCATAGCCCTGGAAATCATTCACAGATGGTATCCCATAGAGCGGGGTTATTATGTCAGCTTACGGGCAGCATAGTTCACATGCCCTTTATGTGCCGACAACCACCTTCTAGAAAATTGTTACTACATACACCGCTTCTACTTAGCACTAGCTATTTTACGCTCAGCCATAGTCCGCCTCTCCCAAGAAGATGACACAGGCTCGAAATCCATGAACAACTTGATAGCCCAAGAATATGTGACGAGCAGATACATCCTCTTCCTGTCTGCTAAAAAGCGACCAATCAGGGAACCCCTAGTTACCTCCAACTAGAAAGACTCCCATTCATAACTAGAAAGACGCCCATTCATATTCCCCCCCCATCATACACTGCATGCTATGAAATGAATGTGGTCACTTCGTTGAAGAATGCACAGCCCTGGAAATCATTCACATATGGTATCCCAGAGAACAGGGTTATTACGTCGTCTTACAGGCAGCATAGTTCACATGCCCTTTATGTGTTGAAAACCACCTTCTATAAAATTGTTATTAAACCTGATTCTGCTTAGCACTAGCTATTTTACACTCAGCCATAGTCCGCCTCTCCCAAGAAGATGACACAGGCTCGAAATCCATGAACAACTTGATAGCCCAAGAAGATGTGATGAGCAGATACATCCTCTTCCTGTTTGCTAAAAAGCGACCAATCAGGGAACCCCTAGTTACCTCCAACTTCTCCATAGAGAGAAGACCAACATGTGTGTTGTTTAAAACACCCAATCACATGGTTGCCACTTGCCATGGTTTAGCAGCGTTACGACACTGGTACCCCCCCAGACCAAAAATTGAGCACGACGGGACCCCCATATCTAGGTTATTTTTCCTAGTATGTCGGGGGAATCACTATGGACAACACTGTACCTATATCCCATGAATTTTTCCTCTCATTGATATGATTCATAAAATAGAGAAAAAACAAGACAATCTCCTCAAACGATATAAAAATTACATCACCCCTAGGCCAGTAACCCCACACCCACATGGGCATGATGGGAAAACTAGGATGGCACACCAACCAAGCATGAACCAAGCCAAACCTAGGATAACATGAAAACTATGCGACCAAGATGATGACTGTGTCAATCAGTGCAAAGAACTGAAGCCCCTCGCAAGAAGTTTTGGCAAAGTATCTTCTTAGCCACAGAGACTTCTCTCTAACCAAGAGAAGGTCATGCATACTTATTGCTAGATTTGTTTAAAATTTCATCATATAATTAAATGTGAGCATCTCCCCAAGCTAAGAATGGCAAGAGCAGTGTTAAGTCTACACTCCCCCAAAGAGTTAGACACACCCAAGCCGACAACATGGAAATGAAATCAAAAGACCTCATCTTCTACTGCAAATCCTTTCCAATCGTCCACATCTGGGACGATGAGTAGCGTTGATTCGCATACAATCTACTCAGTTGGCACAGTGGTACCATGCACAATTTGCACTGGCCAAAGCCATGAACTAGAGGTATGTCTGATAATGGGAACATTCAGGCACCTCTGCACTAGGTACAATTTCCACCAATAGGAAATTGACCAGCCTATCGAGGGACCCAATAGTGCACTCACGCCAACTCCCATCACGAAGATTCTTCCCCCACCAAATGAAAATGACATGATCCACCATATACGATTCATATCATCATGCATCGGAAATATGAATCGAGTTGTTTTCTCATCAGACATAGGTGTCGAGTCAGCTACAACTACGAGAGTACCTATACCTACGACAGTGCGGACCCAATTTGTATACACTCTATTGACTGCGTCTGGTTCCACCACATTCACGATAGAATCCTTATCGTGTATCTCAACCAGCTCCATAAGGATTGAACCCATTTAGCATAATCTTGCACAATATCAATCCCCCTTAAGGTCCCTATTTCATTCAGATGAGGACATCCTAGAGGTAATGATGGAGCTATATTATCCATGGGATGCAATGCATCATTGTTCAATTTTTCTCACCAAGAATACATTTAGTATTGATAAGAAAAAAGAACAAGATATCTATGTAATCGAGTCAAAATATTTCCTCCCATCAGGAGAAGTCGATTGGTTCAAAAATCCCATCCCAGTGCCCAATGTGTTCGACGAAGGAAATATGTCAAACATCTCACCTACCATCAAGGTCAACATATCCAAAAATCCTGCAAAGGTCGAAGAAATATCCCTAGGGGCAGCATGATCTCTAGAAGAAATAGCCTCTTATACCCAATCGCTACAAGAGTATCGAGATATATTCGCGTGGGTACTCAGCAATTCCTTGGCTTAGTCCCACCATCGTAGAGCACCATATTGACACTTGGTTTGACATACCTCTAGTATGTTAGAAACAACGTCAACTGCACTCGTCAAAGGTAGAAGCAATAAAACGAGAAATAAATAAGCTTCACAAAGCCAGGTTATCCACCCTATCGCTTACACATCTTGGGTTTCCAACCCTGTTCCCGTTATGAAAAAATAATGTGTTTGCACCGATTTTCAGGATTTGAACAAAGCTTATCCCAAGGACAATTATCCCACCCCATTAATAGAGCAGGTCATCGATGCTTTTGCAGGACACGAGGCTCTCTCCTTTATGGATAGATTCTTTGGGTAAAACCAAATTCAAATCCGCCATACAGACCGGTACAAAACCACATTCACCACCCCCTGGGGCACATTCGCATACGAGGTAATGCCATGTGGCCTAAAAAACACTGAAGCCACCTTCCAAAGTGCCATGAATTATATATTTCATGAATTGGAACACCTTATCATCACCAACTTGGATGACCTAACCATCCGCTCCAAGAAGTGCTCAGATCATCTCAAGGATCTGTGAATTGTATTCCATCGATGTCGTCAATACAACCTACGCTTGAACCCCCTCAAGTGTGTCTTATATGTCACAGTAGGTAGACTCTAAGGTTTTATACTCTCTGAGCAAGGGATTCGTGTGGATCGCCTCAAGGTTCAAGCTATCAAAGAGGCACCTCCACCTCAAGCCCTCAAGCAACTGCAAAGCCTGTAGGAGAAGGCCAATTTTCTGAGACGCTTCATCCCAGATTATGCCACGTGTGCTCAAGGGTTCTTGGTCCTCATTTTCCAGGACATCCCATTCAAATGGGATGATCACACCCAACAAACATTCAATGCACTAAAAGAAACATTATCTTCAGCACCACTCATCAGTCCCCAAATTATGATAGAGATTACATCCTGTATCTATCAGCCTCCGAGTCCACCCTAGCCGAAGTTTTGATCCAGGAAGGCCAGATGGGAAGGAGCATGTAATTTATTACGTTAGTAAAACATTATCGGGCCCATCATTAAGATATGAGCCTGAAGAAAATACTGCCCTAGCATTAATACATGCAGTCCAGAAGCTTTTCCACTACATCATATTGAAAACCACTATGGTCATTGCAGATATTAATCCCATCAAATATCTGATCACATGCTGCCTAATCAACCATAAGTACGGCTACTGGATAGTCATTTTCTAAGAGTATGACTTGCAGTTTTTCTCCCCTAAAAGAAAAAAGGCACTTATCTTAGCAAAGTTCATTACAGACCTCCTAAAGGGTACCAGGAGATCACCAGTAAATGATTCGCTACCAGATGAACATCTCTTCTTCGTAGCAACCGACGACCCTTGGTACAAAGAAATTCTCCTCTTCCTATGAACTCAAAACTTCAGACCTCATCTCACTTGAGATGACTGTCGGCGCATACACCCACAGGCCCTTCAATATCTACTCATGGGAGATGTATTCTACCGATGGGGCATTGACACCATTTTACGTCAATGCCTAAATCACGACCAAGTGGAACAAGTCCTCAATGACTACCATGGAGGCGTTTGCAGTGGCCACCTATCTAGAATGGCCATTGCCGAAAAATTCCTACAGGCAGGATATTTTTTAGCTTCCCTGTTTCACGATTTCAATACAATAGTGAAGAGGTGCGAGCGATGTGAGCGCTTTGCTGATAAAGCAAGAGCCCCCCTCCCCCCCCCCCCCCCCTTCCTCTGCACCCTTTCATCATCACCGACCCCTTTTTAAATGGGGAATTGAATTCATGACTTGCAACCTCGCATCATTGGGAAACCATAATTATATAGTAGCGGCTGCGATTATTTCACCAAGTGGGAAAAGGCCATGCCTACATATGACAACACTGTAGATACCGTTGCTCGATTTCTGTTTAACCACGTGATTGCCCAGTTTAGCGTTCCCAAAGAGTTAGTCTTTGACCATGGGAAACACTTCGAGAACAAAGTTTTCGATGAACTATCTCACCACCTCGGATTCAGCCACGAATTCGCTTCACCATACTACCCCCAACCCAATGGACAAGTAGAAGTTGTAAACAAAGTACTCAAAAGTATGTTACAACACATGGTGAATAACCATAACACCAATTGGCACAATATGCTCCTTTCCACCATGTGGGCATACCGCACGGCTATAAATATGTCCATTGATTTCACTCCCTTCCACTCGGTATACGGGGTCGAAGCCATGATTCCCATAGATTGCGAGATCCCGAATTTACATGCCTCCATCGAACTCCTCGATGATACCCACCCTCTAGAATAGCATCTAGTAAAACTAGATTTCGTCGATGAAATTCGACGATAGTCCCTTCAACACAACGAGGCCCACAATAAACGAGTAAAAGAATTGTTTGACCGTCACATCAACCCTCGCTCATTCACTGAGGGAGAACTAGTCCTTTGCTATGATGTCACAAAAGAAACCTTAGGGCTAGGAAATTTCGTAAAACATTGCCTCCTAAAGGGGGCATACATCTTCACGGAACCAGATGAGACATACCTCAACAGCCCCGTCAATGGCCTTTACCTCAAGAAATTCATCCCATAAGGGCCAAGCAGAGCCTACCCTCGAGTCAATGTGCACAAACCCAACCATGTTTTTGACCAAAAGGCTTTTTACAAAATGCAATCGAGTGTCACAATGGATTACCAACCCAAACCTTACCTCGGATTCACCGATGGAGCATCACGATGGTCTCAAAGTTTAGCACCAGCTACCTAGGTCATCTATCACCTTGACCGATCACCAATCTGCAGCAGCGGTATGTGTATCGGTTCCGCAACAAAAAATTAGGTAGAATATGACGCCGTCATTAAACTTATGTGTGATGCCCTCCATCAGGGCATACACCATATGCATGTCTACCTTGATTCCCAGTTAGTAGTGTCACAGTTAAACAAAAAATTTGAGATAAGAGATTCACATCTATTTAGAAAATATTTGCGTGCAAAAATATTAAGAAAAAAATTTGAATATATTACATTTACAAATGTACTAAGGAGTCAAAACCAAACAGCTAATCGCATAGCTAACAATATTCTAAACTGGAATTCATCTCGAATAAACCATCATACGTAAAATACAAAAAAATAGACATCCATCAGCATAACATAATCGATAACCTGAAACACAGGGCACACCATGTAGAGCAGCAAAAAATATCTCTCATATATATATCATAGTGTATGTGTCTGAGCACAAAAATAGTGTCTCTGACCCATCGGTCAGCCCAAAAAGATACACAAAAATTCCTCAAAAATAGGGGAAGAATCCTCAGAATGGGTGCTTTCCCTTTGTACGAAAAGACTCTAGTGCAGTGCTCCCCCAGGTGGGGCATCTGGACCCTCTTCCACTCCCGGTACCACTATTAGAGCCTCCCTCAAAACAGAGACTGCCACCCAACGTAAAATATGCCGATAGTCCTCTCTCGGGCCATCAATGTCTATAGACACACCTCCTCGAGGTCATCTAGAAAGCCTGGAGAAGGCATCCCCTAGGTCAAGCGGTCCACTCAATCCTAGGGATTCTCGAGAACTGAAACCCACGTGGTCAACTTAGCAATGCGAGCCTCCACCGCATCAGCACATGCCACCTCTACATCAGCACGAGCTCTCTTAGTTGCAGCCATGATGGTAGCCGAGCTGCTGCCCTCTCATGAAGGGCCAGCCCCATCACCAAGTCCACCACCCTGAGGTTGTGCAAGATCTCCTCCTAGCCCCCCGCGAGCCCTCTAAGGTCTCCTAAGAGGACCATGGCCAAGCAATTGAGTTATAGGACGACCAACCTTCCCAACATCTGCAAGAGTAACCAAAATTATGCCAGTGTCACCATAAAAACACATGTAAACATAAATACTCAAATAAATGAAGAAAATAAAAAGCATACCTGCTGGCCCCCAAACGTAGCCAGGAGGGAGACCTATCTTTGGATCTCCCCAAAAGTCCATCCCTGCATATGGGAATGGAAGAAAAATCTGGGGGTTGGCCTTAAGCCATGCCTCCATCATGGCATTCTAGTAATGCCCCACCATATTCCCACCTCCTCACGACATCATAGGGGCCCACCTCCTCATGCGAGGCACCCGTGGCCCCCTTGCAGGCATTGCCACCACTGGTCTCAATAGCACCACCATATCATACATGATGCTGCATATAATAATAGCATACGTAAACAGCTTTGATCCATCCTGGATCTTATAAATTTGTGCCACCATCCCATCATAGCAGAAGTGGGAAAAATCAAAAAAGTGCCTGGCCCTCATCTGGTGCTAGACTCCAACTTGTGGGCTCAATGCCCGATGTGGAGCCGACGACCCTTCGAGTCACACGATAGCCGCCAAAGCGCACAGCTTGGCCAATTCCATCACTGAGGCAATGGATATGCACCCCTTCGTAAGGGGCACCCCACCACAATGACGCACATAGAACATCTCAAAATCCACCTCCCCAGAAGGGAGTGGATATCACAACGCCTCACCTTAAGGCAGTAGCCTGGTCACAAAGTATATATATGTTTCAGGATGGATATCAAGGTCAGCTCCACGTAACACAAACATATTGCACCACCTGTTCCAATGCTCGATCAAGTAACACAATAGTCGGTCCTGTGACCGAAGAAGGTCATTCTCCAAAAAATTCCGGAGACCCCATTATGCCAGCTATTGGCACGCCTAACCATCGGTGGCTAATGTAATATGGAGCTCGGGCCAATCCTACTCCCTCCACAACATCCTGTCATCCAAACAGGAACCCATAAGTAGCATAAAAACATCAAAAACAGGTAAAATGTCCAAAAATTTGGACAAAAAATTGCCTCGACCTTTTGCGCGCATGTCCCTCATACATTCGCACTGAAGGCATGCATGTATTTCTCACATGTACGCAAAAGGGATTCCAAAAGACGAGAAAAGTGCGCCAAAGGCATACAAAACCCTAAATTTGCATGTAGAAGGCACGTTTTTACCTTGATTGCCCTTGCAATCTAGGGTAAAAATGGCTCATAATCCATACAAACCAGTTTTTTACGTACCTCGACACTCTCAAACTGAAAAAATTAAAGTGCAGGATGTCATGGAGGTTACATGGGCATGATATCGCTAATCCCTGGTGTTTGGGTGTGGAGCCTGATTAGCATGTTTATTTTGTATCACAACGTTGGACCCCTGTACCTTAATGGGGCGACAGAGCTGCCCGTAATTAAACATTGTCTGGGGGGTCCAGGGGGGCGGCTGTGACTTTATGGAGCCCCCCCCTGGTGGGGGGTTTCGGGGGCAGCGTCCTCGAAGATAAAAATAGATGTAAAATTTCCTTGTAAATTTATAGTAATTTCTAGTCAATCTGGGCCATTCATTAGGTGGATATTCTGATGGTAGAAGTTATGTTTAGTTTAGGGTTTTTTTCCCTAGAAGGAAACCCCTCTCTTTTATGAGGGTATTGTATTGCAGTTGTGTATTTGTATGAGTATTATTAGAGAGAGAAAAAGATAGGGAGACTAAGAGAGAGAAAAAAGGATATTAGGCGGATCTGCTGTAGGTTGTGTCTCTTCATTTTTCTAGATAGTAGAAAGGAAGGACTGGCTATTCGGGGTGGACGTAGCCCAAACTGGGTAAACTGGGTATATATGTGTGTCTCTGGTTTGATGTGTTTTTTGTCCTTGTGTCTTTCGCATATTTTATGTGTTTCATTACTCTGTAATATATAATTTTCTAACACCTAGTGTTGAGGTTGACCGCAATGGTAAGAACTACTCCGTAGAAGCCTCTGACCACTCAAAAACTCAACAAGCACAAATGAATTGAATTAGGGCCATATTCACCTATAGATCGCCATTTTCAAAAAAATTGGAGGACCATAAAGAGAACTCAAAAGGTCAGTTCTCCAAACTGAAAGAAGCACTATGATCAACACTCCATAATGAACATAGGCAACGCCACACATTCGCAGTTCCAAAAAAATAAATTTTCAGCATTGGCAGGTATGCCCTCTCTCATCTTCTTTTTTAAAATTTGATGTCTTTCAATAATATTTCATAAAGAAGATGATTTCACTTGGGGTAGTTGTTTTTTGTAGGAAAGCACACAAGCCATCCACAACCCTATTCATTGAAAGTTCCAAGAGCAGGTATCATCCTACCCCCAACATGATAGAGTCCCAGACAATTCTTCATATCTTGACATCATTTCTCCATTAGAAATTAACCATAGGTTCTACACATCTGACCATGTTTATCATCACCTCACCCTACACATGATAAGCATTCTCGTTGGTCGGTAGAGCCTCACCCCCTCCATGGCGCTCATCGCCCAAAGTAGACCATATATCACAAAAAAAGTGATGCCATGGCCATACCACTATAGCCCGAGAAGCACCTCATGCCCATTCATTCACCATGCATAAGGTCAAGTTTTACCATTTGAAATAAAAGCACTTTCCCAGAAAACCAGGTTGTACAAGAAGATCAAGAGCGCACTACCACACCTCGCATTTTGGCCCACCATATCTCCATCAGCATAATCCCATCTGTGATACTTTTTCGTCTGCTTCATCAACCTCACACATGATACCAACCAATGGGGCCCCCACCCTCAGCAAAACACCTTCCTCAGATAATCAGTAAGAGAACACTTTCATGTTTTGGGGCACCCGTCTTTGTGTTTTGTACAAACCAAACCCCATTATTTTATTCTTTTGGTAAGTGTACAAAGATCACAAATGGTGCACTATGTCCCCTGCTCACTCATTCATTTTTTATCCCATGGCAGCAGTCCCTGAACACCCTTGGTTGAAGTATACCACCCTCACGAAAAAGCCACTATGACATTCATAACCAGTTTATACCCACTCTAGAAGTCCTACTGACTCCAGTGATTTCCCCATCAAAAATAGTTATGACTGCTGCTAAGCTGCCTTTTATACTATGCCTTTGGGCCACTCAATCCCCATCCTCAATTTCCAGTCACCGCTTGCCACCATGCCTATGTTAAACCCATCACAACCTGAATCCTGATCCTTCGTATCAACGACCCTTTTGTTTGGTTGAGACTTCCTTTTTTTCAACTTCAACACCTATTTTTCAAAAGGAAGCAGTACCTTGGATCTCTCCTCTCCATAAAAGGGGAATCCTTGGGTGGCACTGTGGGAGACATAATTTCCCACAGATGTCATCAATACTCCTGAAATTTGACTACAACACAAGATTTCATTTCAATATGGTATCGTACCTTACAACCATTTCAATTTGATCAAATTCGTCGAAGACCCATGCCTTCATAAGCATCTCTTTCAACAATGCTTACACAGGAAGGTCCCAACTAGCACCTATGCGTACAATGCATAGTTATATGCTATGCCAAGTTGACACATATGCGTACCACATTCCACCTATTGTCAAATAAAAAACGCCCCTGAGGGCGTCATAAGTCATCGTCATCAACCAATAGATCACTACCATATTAGTGTCACATACAGAACATGTATCTGTAAAATATATTTGTTTAACTAGCCAAAGCATTATGAGCATGGGACATGCTCGCCTCATAGAATTCTTTTATATATTGTAGTATATTTGCTTACAAGGGTCCCACAGGACATGGTCGTTCTTTGAACCAATGCAGGGTGTCTCCAATTCTAAGCTACATGTAGGTCTCTCTCTCTCTATGCATAGTATATAGAAAAGAAACTATAATGTATTTAGGCTATACAGCTCTTCCTAGACCTCACACATTAGGGGGCAACTATTATCACTGGAAAATTGTACAAGAAAAGACGACATTATTTAATGTCAAGAAGAAGGATTTATAGGTCTTAGAGACATTAGAGAATATGAAAGTATTTAAAAAATCTCTAAGGTCTAAGGAAAAATCAAATTTGAACTAGTCAAATATGCTTTTGCACGTAAAATACTTTGATAAATGCGCCCTTGCACGCCTTTTGACCCAAAAAGTGCTCAACCCTAGGAGTGGAAGAAATCACTTTCCGAGACCACAAAAGCACACTCCAGAACATTGATTCCACACTTGAAGCCACCTAAGAACAACCACCCTAGCCTCCTTAGGACATAAAGGGAGTATACAATGGAATAAATGTGGCACACAATGGAATCACCCTCCTCTCTTGGGTCGCCATCCACAATGTACCAAGAGAGGGAAGGAGGATTTGAATTCTCCTATAAAAGGCCACCAAGAAATGAGTAACTTGTGAACACATTGTTATGCTAGCCAAAATTTCCCCAAGAAATACCAACAGTGTGTGATCCAGAGCAGAGATGGAAAACATCCACATCATCAGAAGGAAAAATTGATACTTTGATTAAATCCATGGAAAAAATTATGGATAAGATTTCTAGTGTGGACAGACAAGTTGAACCTTTTATCATAGATCATAATTTTAGGGGTCAAAATCAGCAACCCCAATACATAATTAAATAAAGGGAACATAGGGGTCAGGATCCACAAAGTCAAAAAAAATTTAGAACACCTTTCCAAGATAATTATACTAAATACCCTGATGAATATGATGAACAATAAATTTCTGGAGAAACCCATTTACTTGAAGAAAAAAAGAAACATTTTTTCCTCACTAAAGAAGATCAATATTCTACATAAATTTGTGCTTCAGAAGACTAACAAAATGCCATGTCAAATGAATATTTAATGTGTACTGAAGATTATCAGAGAGGTTATAGAAATTTCCTCACACAATTTCAAAGGTAGTATGTTTTGAGGGGCATAAATGTTCCTATAGTTGCCAATCAAAAGAGACAAAACTCTCAAACTAATACTTAGCAAAAAGAAGCTTCTGCACCAAAAAGAGGTAAAGAAAAAGCACTTGCTGCTTCTAGTTCTCTTAAAGCTAATGAATCATCCACCAGCAATCAAAGAAAATATCAAGAAGTTCAAGAAGGAGGGAAGAAGAAATATTCTTCATCCAAAGAACTGCCTAAAAACAAGGACACACCACCAAAAGAGGTAGAAAAACATGCTACTCATTTTTCTCTTGAAAATGAAATTGATAAACTGAAGGTTTCTATTCCTTTGACTGAGATAATGAAAAATTATCAGTATAAGTTTCAAATTAATAAGTTTCTTGGGGTTGATCAAACATCTGATATGGTGAATTTGAGTGATGATCATCATGAGCTTCTTTTTGGTCCTACTGTTGATGGAAAAATAGAAGATAGTGAAGTTCCTCCCTTTTATTTGAGTCTTAAGATCCATGATTTTATTCTTCACAATGGAATTATTTCTTTTGGAGCATCCCATAACCTCATGCCTAAAGCCATTATGGAGAAATTAGGACTTTACATCACAAGACCATACCATGACCTCTATTCATTTGATGCAGGAACAATGAAATGTCCAGGTCTTATCAAGGATTTAGTGGTTTCATTGGAACAAATTCTAGCCGAGAATGTACTTATAGATTTTGTTGTGTTTGATATTCCACCTGGGTAGGGAATTCTACTTTCTAGATCATGGGGAGAAAATCTTAGAGGAACTCTGCAACTTGACTTTTCATATGAAACAATTGCTATTTTTGATAATTCAGAAAACTTTACAGAGAAAGTAAGATGAAGTGTATGATAAATAAAAGATAAAAGCATAAAAATCATCCCATTCATGCTATAAATAAATATTTAAAGTCCTTTATTTTATTTAATGAAGAATGCTCAACATATTCAGACTTTTTGACTTAAGAAAAATCAGAAAATACAAAAAAAATAGATTTTTTTTTTATAGAATTGGTAGAAACAGAATTTTGTAAATTAATTCCAAACACTTTGGAAATGAAGATATCCCCTCAAGAATAAAACAAGAAAAAAATATAAAATTAGAGGTTTTGAATACAACTGCGTTATCTCAAACATAAATTAAAAATCAGCCATCTGATTTACACCTTGGAGTTGAAGAAAATAGTCTTTGGAATATGGATTTTGATGGAGCCATTGGAAAATAAGGTGTTGGTATTGGAATTTGGATTGACAGTCCAATCAATAAATTATTGGATATCCCTCCAAATGTTAGAATGTCTTCCTACAAACTATATTTTGACTGCACAGATAGTGAAGCTTAATATGAAGCCTTAATTGCAGGTCTAAATTTTTTGAAAAATCTTGGTGCAAAGAAAATTTATGTATCTAACGACTCTGAGTAAGTTATCAAGAAATTTAAAGGAGAGTACCAAACCAAACATCCTAGAATGAGAGCTTTTGGTAGTGAATAAGCTGAGGAGGAGGTTAATAGATTATTCCCTGCTGAAATAATAGTTCCTATTAGATTTTATGACTATATGTCTAATCTATTACTTGTGAGAAAGAAGCCAAAAGAAATAAGGTTGTGCATTGATTTTCAAAATCTAAACAAAGTATCTTTAAAAGACAATTATCCACTACCAAAAATGGATCATATTCTGCAAAGGGTAGTTGGATCATCTAGAATTTCTTTGTTAGATGGATATTCAAGATATAATCAAGTTCTTTTCCACCCAGATGATCAAGAAAAGACATATTTTACTACACTTTGGGGTACTTTCATGTATGCCAAGATGCCTTTTTGTTTTAAGAATGCAGGAGCAACTTTCCAAAGAGAAATGGACATTGCGTTTGCCTGTGAAAAATATTTTTTTTTAGTTATTTACCTTGATGATATCATTATTTTCTCAAAGACATATGAACAACATTTGCAGCATCTAAAAAAAGTCTTTGAAAAGTGCAGAAAGTTTGTAATTTCATTAAATCCAAAGAAGAGTCTCTTTGCAATGGAAGAAGGTAAATTACTGAGGCATATTATATCTAAAGATGGAATAAGAGTAGATCCTTCAAGCATTGAAGCAATTCAAAATTTAGATTACCCAAGGAGTAAAAAGGAGATTCAATCTTTCAATGGTAAAATCAATTTTCTGAGAAGATTTGTTCCTAATCTTGTTGAAAATTTAAGGTAGATTACTGATATGTTGAAGAAAGATAATGAAGTGAAATGGTCTAAAGAAGAGAAGAATTCATTTAATCAAGTAAATTTAGTTCTATCTAATGCTCTTATTCTTATTAGTCCAGACTATACACTTGATTTTATTATTTTTTCATTTGCTTCAGAGCATACTCTTGCAGTTGTTTTAATGAAGAAGAAAAATCAGAACACGGAAAATCCTATTGCTTTATTTAGAAGAACAATAAGAGATGTTTCTTTAAAGTATAACATCATTGAGAAATAGGATTTGGCTTTAGGAAAACCATTGAAGGATTTTAGAGTGTTTATTTTACATTCTCATGTCATTGCTTATGTGCCAAATGTTGTTGTTAAAGAAGTACTTACACAAAATGATCTAGAAGGTGTTAGAAAATTATATATCACAAAGCAATGCAACACATAAAATATGTGGAAAACACAAGCACACAAAACACATAAAACCAGAGAGACACAGATATACGTGGTTCACCCAGTTTGGGCTACATCCACCCCGAATAGCCAGTCCTTCCTTTCTATTATCCAGCAAAATGAAGAGACACAACCTACAATAGATCCGCTGTAATATCCTCTATTTTCTCTCACAGTATCCCTATCTGTTTCTTGCTTTGAAAATACACATACAATACACAACCGCAATACAATACCTTCATAAAACTGAGGGGTTTCCTTCTAGGGAAAAAAACCCTAAACTAAACATAACTTATACCATCAAATCATCCGCCTAATGAACAGCCTAGATTGACTAGAAATTATTATACTTTTACAAGGCAATTTTACCTCTGCTTTTAGATTGGGGGCGCTGCCCCTAAAACCCCCCACTAGGGGGGGGGGGGGGGCTCCATAAAGTCATAGCCGCCCCCCCTTGGATCCCCTAGGCAGTGTTTAATTACTAGCGGCATTGCCGCCCCATTAAGGTACATGTGTCCAATGCTGTGATAGAAGATAAACAAGATAATCAGGCTCCACACCCAACAGAAGGTCATAGAGTAAAATGGATTGCAGCCTTGCTAGAGTATGATTTGGAAATTAAGCCCACAAAATTGGTGAAAGGAAAAGGCCTAGAAAAGCTGATGGTAGATTCTAATCTTCATGCCTTAGACATAAATTTCATTACTGCAATGTATGATGAACAAACTGATGAAATATTTCCTGAGATAGCTGAGATATTTTCTTTATCTCCTTGGTATACTAATATTGTATATATTCTGCAACATTTGAATCCTCCTCCTGGTATGCCAAGCAATAAAGAAAGATCACTAAAGTTAAGAGCACTGAAATATTGCATTTCGAATGGTGTTTTATATTTGAAATACCCCATAGGGATATTGCTGAATTGTTTAGTTGAAGGTGAAGTTGACAAAGTTATGACAAATTTTCATAATGGTGACTCTGGAAGCCATATTTATTGGAAAACCATAGAAAATAAGATCTTGAGAGCAGGTTTCTACTGGCCCACCTTATTTTCTCATGTTTATAAAATAGTTAATAGCTATCATGAGTGTCAAATTTTTCAAGGAAAAAGGAAAATTTTACCCTGGACTCTTAAACCAATTGAATTCCAAGCACCATTGCAGCAATGGGGACTTCATTTTATTGGTGAAATTCATCCTTCATCTCCAGCTCGACATAAATGGATTCTCACTTCTACATATTATTTTACTAAATGGACTGAGGCTATTCCCACTAGGCAAGAAATTGATTCAGTTATCATTCAGTTTCTTGAAAATAACATTCTATCAAGCTTTGGTTGTCCATACAAGATTATTACTAATAATGCAGTTGATTTCAAATCCAAGAATATGATTGATTTCTGTGATAAATATCACATCATAGTTGGTCATTCTACTGCATATTATCCTCAAAGAAATGGGCTTGCAGAATCATCTAACAAATATTTGGTGAATATTATCAAGAAGATGTTGCAAGAAAAAAAAGGAATTGGCACAAGAAGCTTACAAATTCTTTGTGGCCTGATAGAGTGAGCACAAAAATATTAATTAATGTGTCTCCATTTCAGCTTGTTTATGGAATTGATATTGTTTTTCCTACTTCTTTGGTTGTTCCAGTAATGAAGATTTTGCGGGAGGTTGATAGTGAGCCTAATGACATTCATAGAAGGATCAATCAGATGATACACTTACAACAGTCAAGAGATGAAGTTTTCAACAATACTTCAAAGTTGCATGAAAGAATTAAAAAGATCTTTGACACAAAAAAAAAGCTGATGACTTCAATATTGGAGACATTGTTCTAAGAGAGGATGCTAGAAATGAAGAAAGGGAAAGCATGTGAAATTTGACAATCTGTGAAAAGGACCTTACAAGATTGTGGAATTTAGAGGAAATAAAGCATTCTTGCTAGAAGACCTTGAAGGATAGGAAGTGTTGGGAGGACCTGTCAATGGTAAGCTTCTAAAGCACTATGTTTCTTAAATATTATGAAAGAGAAATTCACTATCATTGTATATACCCGTTTACATTTTAAGTTCAACAAATAAATAATTATTGCAAAAGTTTGAGCCCAAGGAGAAGGCCATGAGACTTTTGAAAACAGTCAAGTTTAGTCTTTTTGTCAAGTCAGAGTCAAGTCAATTGTTTTTAGTCAAAAAATTTCATTGTGTTTCAGTTTTCCAAAGTCTAGTTGAATCCATAACCCAATGGATAAGGCTACCTGATCTACGATGTTCTTGACATCTCCTGAAGGAGCTTCCATCCCCAGCTGAAGCCAATGTTAGAGTCAGTTTTTCAGTGATGAGAAATATCTCTTTTGAGAGTTTTCCAATAGTTCATTAGTAAAATGTTTTTTCTTTTTTTTCAGTCAGTCTTCAATAATAAATTTGATCACTGAACTCATTAAGATATGTTACTCCACTCTTTTTCATCTTTATTAAAAGGTCTAAAGTCATATCATTTTATCTCATTTAGGTCAAGTTTAGGGTCAAAACTTCCATGAAAGGTCTCTAGTTCTTCATTTTTAAAAGGAAGTTAACTTTCCATCTCATCCATATAGGTCAAATTTGAAGGAGTAAACTTGTTTTATAGTCCAGAAATAAATCTGTTTCATGGGAAATTCTATATTTCATTGCTATATATAAAAAAAAAATGAAAAATTTACTAAGAAGTATATTTTCGAAATCATACTATATTAAAGATTATTCTTTAATATTTCAAAGATCATTCTTTTAACCATAGGTCTTAAACCCTATGAGTTATATTTGCGGTCATCATACTCCACTATCATTATCCTACATTACAATCGTGACACGTCACACTTATTCATTCGTCTGCCACTCATACCGTATCATTCCCATAACACCCCTACCCCACCAATAAAATTGCCTCCGCCATACATTAACCCTCCCTCATCTAATGGATCATCCATCACATCTCACCTTCATCTAAGGACCTGTGTCAGACTTTCGCTCCCCCTCATCATCTGAGACTTAAAGTCAAGGGTGGGCAGAGTGTCCGAAATAAGTGGTATTGCACAGTTCCTCTGTTGCTACTTGTTAGGCCCATGCGATTTCTCACCCCTCCCCCCATATGAGACCGCTTCCCGTTCTAGCACCCCTCTGAAATCATACTTACCACTGATAAATAAACCGTCATTCCTCCTGCCAATGAATTCATACTGAAGTGGAATATCCTCTCCAATCAGTTTAATTCCCACCTCCTCCTGACTGTTAGCTAATTAATTCAAAGGCTAAACATTAGGAAATGTACCTGTGCCTATTTTCAAATAGGAAATTAAGCTCAATTACCAATAAATTCGCCATTTGCATGCATGTTCAAACTTTTACCTTTCATTTTCAATTTGATTTGCATAGGTTTTCAATTTTTCACCCATTACCAGAGTTCAGAGATCAAATTCACCAGTTTTTAAAGCCTTTTCTTGCAGCTACTGATTTTCTTTAGTTGCAGAGTTCATTTTAGTCTCAGCCTGTGTTTTCAATCACAGAATTTCCTCCTTCCATATTTCAAACAGAGTCAACAAGGCCTCCAAAAAACAAATGACCTGAGAAACTAGTAAGTCTTTTATTGGACCCTTCTATTAATTTTCACCATATACCTTCAGTAGATAAAGATAACAATATTCATGAAACCTTAACTAATATTGAGCTTTTCAACCTATATTGTTGGTTAGAAGATAAGTTTTTGGATAAATCAGAAGACATAGGAATGTGGGACTCTAATATCCCTTGTTTCATCTTTCCCCACACCCTTAGTTGCCCAGATTTTGTCAGGATATGTTAGTCCTAGTATATGCCATACCAGAGAGCTATTATAGCTCCAACAGGAGAAGTTTTAATGACCATTGATGCCCAAAGAATTGAGAAAATGACGCAAGCTCCAAAAAAATAAGATGCTACCCTATTTTCCAGAGAAGCCTTGATAGAAATTTATCAAAAAATAGACTTTGCAAAGAGAGCTCAAATTCTTGAGCCTTTCATGACTGAGAATGACCCATTACCAAAGAAAAAACCTCCATATCCAGCATCCATATTTCCTGAAATAACTAGATAAATAATCACAGGCATAGCCTAACTTATTGGTTATTATTCAGAGCAATGGCTAGATGAATCCATCATAGGGTTTTTGTCCATATTTTCCATTTATTACGAACAATTCATCATTTTCAATTTCAGTTAGTTTATTGCAGATGCTATTCATGATCGGTTTGTGAAATTCACAATTGAAGAGGCTTTCAGTTATGCCTTTGTGTTAGTCTATTTATTTTTGTAATCTCAGGGGGAAAATTTTAAGTTTTCTCTACAAAAATTGGATGAAGAAGGCCAGCAGCAATCAATTATCTTATGGACTTCATTAGCCATGAAGGAACAAAAAGAGTATTATTTTAAGTAGTTTGTGGAATTTTTTCTCCATCTAGCATTAAGTTTTTTGAATAGCACCCTAGATCCATTAATTAGTGAGGAAATCAGGAAAGTATTTCAATTATCAAATCAAGATAGGATAGGGGATTGGTATCTTTACCAAAACTATACAGAGCTCAGAGTCTATGGATGTGAACTTCCCACTTATAAGCTACCAAAATTCCTCCCCATGAGGATTTTTGCATTAGAATATATTAGACAAATGATCAATGCAGATGAAGTTCATTTTGTCTATGCTAAGAAGAAGTCACAGTTTAAAATCAAATCACAGATATGTCCTTTTATCTATAATAACAGAGCAGCAAGAGAAGAGGTAGATAAATTGTTGAAGGAAATGAAGTTTAGCCCAAGATTTACTTGGTATTATCATCTAGTTGGTGTCATCTCTAAATATAGGGTGGAAAATAAATCAAAAACACACTTTCATACACCAAGGACATAGATTGAAAATTATATGAATCTGCTTGAGTGGATAGAAGGCACACTACAGGAGATAGAGGGGCAGACATTATCTACATCAGCATTGCAGACTTCAATTGAACAATAAAGAGCAGGTAAGAGAGTTAGAAGAGATCATTCATATCCAATGACTTAATCATCAGATAAATAATTCAAGATTCACTACAAAAAGAAGAAAAAGCTAAATCCAAAATTTAATCCTAGCAAAGAGTCAGAAAAGGAAGTAATTATTATCACTAGAGAAACACCTCCTCTTGCACAAACAGGTGATAAAGGTACTACTTCCACTGGTTCTAAAGAGTAGAAAACAACAACTCTTAAAGATCAACAACCATTATCATATTCTCAATATCAGTAGAGAGCCATGTAGATTAGCACAGCGACTACAAGGGAGAAAGAAAAGGAGAAAATTGTCTTTGAAAATGTCAAAGAAATGAAGCTGAAGAATGAAATGTTGAAGACAAGTACCTATAATTAGTTTTGGAAACAAACTCCTAGTTCAGAAAGTAGGCTTCTTTCAACCTTTGATTCCGAAAAGGGAAAAATGATTTTTTCATTTCTTCAAGCACATATCTCACATCCAAATTCAAAGGAAGATTATAAGAAGTCTACATTTGAGTTTGACACAAAATAAATTCATCCAATAGACCAAATGGAGCTTCATAATAAAAATCGTGAGATGATTTCATCAACCCTCACTAATACTGCTTTAAGTTTGTCCGAATTGCAAGTTTCTCTAGAAAATGTGCAGTCACAACTCAAATTGGAGAAAGTGTCTTCATTTTGAAAAGACACAAGAATAAGGACTTTAGAAGACCTGGTGGTGAATATAGAATAGGATCCATAGAATGTGAATGATATTTTAGAGATCATCAAGAAGAAAAATGTTGATATAGCAGCATTGAGAAAGAAATTGAAAATCCCAGCTACCGAAAATCGTTTGGAAAAGGATATTGAAGAAAATGGAAGTCAAAAGACATATATGATGAAGTTAATAATGGAACAAAATTCCCAACTAAATCAAATGGAATCAGATTTGGAGAATATTATTAAGAAAAATGAAGCAATAGTGAAGACATCAACAGCCCTTTAGAAGCAGTGTCATTAACAACTATTCCAATACCTCAAACTTCTATAGCTAGCACAGTAGATGGAGCTAAACAACTTACTAAAGAAGTTAAAAACATGCCCATTCAGGATGAAGAAATCAAAAGGTTGCAAGATCAGCTAAAATTGCTTCAATTACAAAATACTAATGCTGATAGCCCCCATGCGGCTGAAGCAAAAAGGGATAAAAAGTTGATTGAAAGAATGCAAAAAGAACATAAGGAGTCCTCCATTGGTAATACTTTGGGCGAGGTGAAAGAGATCATATGGGTAGACATAACAGAATCCATCACTGACTGTTGGCCAGCCATACAAATCATCTTTGAGAAAAATGAGTTGATCTAGAAGGAAATGAGGTCATTACAACAATCAAAGAGAAGCTAGGAGAAAAGCCTAGAATAAAAAACAGTATCATCAAATTTATTAATTCAAAGAAAATATATGAGTTGAATTAATTGGAGATTGAGGACAAAACAAAAGCCATTCTGGAAGTAAATCGAGTGTTGACTAAGAAGAATCTAATTCTTCAATTGGAAGAAAAATGTCACGGTCTGGAAGCTATAGTTCAAAGATTCTTTAGCAGAATAGAATCTCTAACACAGAAAGGGTTTCCTTCACTCTTTGTAATTAATGATAAACTGATGACTACGGATGGTTATGGAAAAAGACTTCAGGAGATTTCCAGGGACAATGCCAAGCTTGCAAATATCAAAGGCACATTAACAGGAAAAGCATTGTTGGGAGAAATAATTAATGATATCTATATTCAATATGAAAGAAAGCATGTCTTTTCTGTGAAACCGACTTTTTCCAAATACATTGAGGTAGATTAAATTTACTGTAGGGTAATTAAATTAACTATCCCTAATGGAGAATGTTGGGAAAAGTTATGTGAGCTGGAAGAGTAATTGATTAAAGTGGAAAAGTCAATTTTGATAGAACAACAGGCAATAGATGGACAATGCAACCCATGATTTTCTTCTTCAACAAAAATTTCCAGTTACAGTCAATGATAGCACAACATATTCAATTTATTTTCCATTATGCAATTAGAGTTAGTTAACTAATAAAGTGTTATCAGTTGGATAGCCTTTAATGTAACAGTTGTATTTCATTTTTCTATATATACTTCACTCTATGAACTATTTTTGTTGGATAATCGAGTCCTGAAAACTCTGTGTATTTTTGTGGACCTGCTATTAATGAAAAGCAAGGAGTTTGCAAAAATTTCTGTGAGATTCATGTGGTATTTTACTAAGAAATGTGTGACTCTCTGTTAATTCATTTCCATTTCATATTCTGTGTAAAGTCTTCTTCAGTGTATAAGCAGAAATCAGTCAAATTCTCTGTCTATTAAGATTTTTACCATATATCTTTCTTCTAATGAATTAATTCATGTAAAAATGACCATTCATACTTATTTCTTTTCCACCAATATACATCAATGCAAAATTAAATGTGCTTCAATAGATTTCCTTTCTTCCATTGCTCAGTTCTCTAAAATACAGTCTTTGAAATCAGTTTTAGCTTTCACCGATTATAAATTTTATCCAGCAAAAAAATGTCAAAAAAATATTAAAACAAATTAATCTATAGCTAGCCTAAAATCTGGTACTTAGCCCTAAAATTGAATAATTAAAAAGTGACGTAGAGAGAGCCCTCTTTAGTTAGGTAGGGCTAGCTGAATAGCTAAAATTTGGTTTGTGGTTACCTTTATTCACTCCTAATTTTAGCCTAAGAAGTTGGGGAGAGTGAAAACTATAATATTCCAGATCCGGGGAAGCTCAGCAAGCCTGCTGAAATAACGCACTTCTGAGAATAATGTGCATAGAAATTAGTTTGTAGCTCCTGGATCCCTTATATCAGCTCATCCAAGATATAAATCCAAGAGGAGAGCAAAAACAAATCATACTAGGTGTGTTAAACAGATCTCCCACAAACTAGTCTAGCTGAAAACCACCCAAAGAGAGGGGCTGCAGTTCTATGCAAAGCACTGCTTCAGAAATAATGTAGATCCACTAAAGCACATTAGGAGGCTGATATGAAGGTTCAGAAATCAGATATATAACATCAAATCAGATGTTCAATACAACCCATACAGTATACAAGAGAAAGAATGAGTTTATACAACAAAAATCCTCAAAAATGAGGTGCTACAACCATGAGAAAAGTCTACATAACCATGACAGCGTTATTTTTAGGGCTGAAGTAGTAGTTTAATAATTCTTCATATTTATAGCATATATGTACAAAAAAATTTAGATCTAATACAAATATGTGTACAAGAAATGTTGATCTATACATTCCCCTTGGGGTTTTTCTCAAAACACGAAGAACCAAGAGTAGATCTGAGATCTAAGACTGCAGATCTGTAGAATGATTCAGAAATTTCTGAATAATACAACGGTACAAAATATCAGTTCTGAAACAAACATGGATTGGATTTCCAATCCATGGATCACCATAGTGAAAGGGAGAATCCCAACACCAAAGATCTCTCCAAAAGATAGACAAAACAACCTGCAGCTGTAGATCTGTAAATAATGCTGTCGAGGGAGAGAAACAACACTATAAGCTTAGATAATGATTTGGAATGATGCCAAGATGTAGATCTGAAGTACAATCAGCTAATGAACTCTTCCAGGAGGTTAAAAGACACATCACTGAGAAGAGCCACTAGTATAAGCTAGATCTAAGCAAATCTAGTTTCTTCCACTGCTGCAACTCACAAGGACAGCTCAACCCTTAGAGGAGAAGCACTGTAAGTGTAAGGTGAGCTTGGAATAAAAGCCTGATGTGGAAATCATAGCACAAGTCTCCTCCAAGAATTGCTCAAGGAAGGAGGTGGGATTCCTGATTAGGAAGCCCCAACAAGCACTAGTACATTTTGCGGAAATTTCGACACTTTAGTTCCGACACTTTTGAAGAAATGTCGGATATTTCCCCAAATTTTATCAATTTTTCAAATCCCGCCACAAATTTTTTCTATACCGACATTTGGAGACAAGTGTCGGTATTGCGACACTTAGAAGTAAGTGTCGGTCTTGCGACGTTTGCAAAAAAGCGTCGTAATTGCAACAGATTTATGAAATATGTCGTTATTGCGACGTTACAGAGACAAGGTGTCGCTATTGCGAGGTGTTAGCCCCCCTATGAAAACCTTGGCAAGCAAGCTGGGGGATAGATTGTTTCGGAGCCTCCAAGGAATGCTTTTCCCCTGAAAATTCATCCTCCTTGGAGTCCCCTGTGTGTTGTGCCTATCTTTTGGTTTCTCCGCTGATTCACGTCTCAACACCCCATTATCACCTCTGTTTCCCCTTTTGTATTCTTCCCATTTCCCCCCTCAATTCCCCAAAAACCCCCTTTGGATCATCCCTTTACTTTGCGTTCCCTCAAATTTCCCCGTAAACCTTCTTTCGTTACCTTTTAATTGCACCCAAAACGCTTTTAAAACGAGTTAAATTGGTAAATTCTATGCTTTTGGGCCTTAGCCCCCTTCCCCATAGCCCCCGCACCTTTCATCATGAGACCAAGCGCCAGAACCTAAGGCTAAACCCTCCGGGCGCTTAGCCCCTCGGACCTTTCCCCCGCGCAAAATTCCGTCAAAACCTTTGAAATTGCGCATTTAACGTGTTTTAATATTTTGGTTTGATCGGCGAATCTCCACAGTCCGTTTGCAGGCTGATCCGACGGCGCGGAGCGCTCCCGGGTGGTGGTCCCCGCCTGTCCACGTCACCTCCAAAACCCGCCGGTCTTCCCCGCACCGCCCTCGCGCGCTGGGCGGTTTTCCTCCATTGCCCAGCGATTCCGTCCATCAGCTGCCACCTGTCCCCAGTACGGTAGTAAAAACCGCCCGTTGCCCGCGCGTTAACGTTCGGACGATGGCCGGGCAGCGGAATCTATGCCCGTCGTCCGATCTCCGGCCCTCCATCCAACGGCTGTCATCACCCGATCCTGCGCACCTGTTAGCATTCACCCTCCGTACCCTCGGGCCCGCCTTCCATCATTCTCAGCCGTTGATCTCAGCCCGATCAACGGTCCAGATTTGTCCTTTCAATGTTGACCGAGTCCATCCTCCACGTCACCCGTCCACGTGTACTCCTCGTACCATCGGCCAGGTTATCGCTCCTGGTCTCTCCACGTCAGCGCCGCATGTACGCCCGTACATTCTCCGTCTCCGCCACCATATATTGAGTTTTGTCGTGTTTTTTAATGTTTTTCGTGTGTTTTCACCCTGCGAATCACTAATCCTCCACCAGAGTTCGGTCCACCATCTCGTCGCGGTTCCGTCCCAGATCTTCGTCCGCACGTCTATTCTATCCATCCACATTGTGTCTCCGCCACTTCCGTCATCCACAGTCGTGTTTTTCCTCACAGTTGGTTATCTTGCAGGGGTTCCAGAGATTGAAGATCGCCATGGTTTTACAAGGCAAGATGCATAGGCGAATTTAAATTTGAGGAGCCGGTAAAGTTAAAGGAAGTCAAAGAAAGCTGCTGGCAGGAGATGCATTAAAGAAAGTAGATTTCCGAACTCCGAAAATCTCTCAGCGCCATTAAAGACCGAGCTACCCTGTCAGAAGCAAATAAAAGCGGCAAAGTGTATCAGCACAGAACAAAAGGAAGATTGGAGCTGGTTTATGAAGGTTTTTAGCTTTAATCTGAGTACAAAGGGGAAAAACAGCAAATCACAAACCCCGAAACGCAGACAAAAGTAACATCAGGGTTTTCATCAGCAGAATGTTTTTATTCTTCGAGATCACGGCACCCATGCCGCTTTATGATGCGCCATACCTCCGAAGGAGGCTTCCCAATCAAGCTACGGCTCGAAAACAGTCAGACATTAATGAGACAGTCCCTTCTAGCAGATTCATGCCATGTTCGTTCAAATCACCTGGAGTACTTCGGCCCTGCATGTGTGGTGTGTTTAAATGTAACATTAAAGATCCACCTACCTCCTCAGTCGGCCCTCTGTGTCTCTGCTGCTATAAAGCACAGAGGGATATCATTGTAATGGTTGTTGTTGCTTCATCAGTGAATTGCAAGCATTTTCTCCCGAGCCAGATTTTCTATGTAACAGTTGTATGACAGGTTGAGAAATAGTATGTATTCGGGCTGAATGTAAAGGCTTTGGGCAGTGATGTACCTGATTGGTGTTGTGTTTAACATGATAAGCAGTTTTCGTTGGATCCTGATCTACAGCAGTTGGTGATGTTTTTCTTATCTCTGTTTTATTTCCATTTCATTTCATGTTCTTCTGGCTGACACCTGAACGCATGACATAAGACTTACCCTTGTTAGGTACCTTATGTCCCAACTCTCTCAGTCTTTAATGTTTTCTGCTTATATGTGTGTCCGAATGTTGTTTTTAATCAACTAAACCAGTGTAGTGGATGATTATTGCCTGCTCTCTGATGTGCAAGTTGATAGAATCAGTATTCAGATGTTTTTGCTAAGATTTAATTGAAAGAGGTTAGGAACATTGGGAGGTGTAAAGCCTTTCGCTGCCTCTGCATAACCTGCCCTTCCATTTAAACCTTTTCAAAGATCCTTTGTGTTGCCTACGGTTTCTTCCAAGCAGGCCTGGAGTTAAATGACCTCTGGCCTGATCTATAGATGAAATCAGATGGTTCCCATCCTTCATCCTCATTCCTTAATGTACCACCCCACCAGTCAGTCTTGGAGATCCAAGTGCTCTAGATGACTAGCCCAACTGAAGCTTACACATGGAACATAAGCAAATCCTTCCTTGACTCCATTGCCCAATGGCCTTAATGTTCCCTGAGTCATCTATTCTTGCCTAGCCTCTTTCTTTACCCTTACTGGTCTTTTGATGAAACCTTCCTTCCTGATTCTCAACAACCAAACTCAAACAATCAAACAAACAACCTTGAGCCTATAACTAGCCTAAAATCACAATTGAGAACTTCAAAGTCACATATCCTTTGAAAATCATAGAGAGATCCCTCTCTGGACCTAGGAGGGCTAGATCCTAAGGTCCCAAAGTGGTTCTATGTTGTCCCATCTCTTGGTCTCCGTCAACCTGGCCAAAACATGGGAACCCCAACACGAGGTTTAGAGGAAGGTGTCGCTATTGCGAGGTTTAGAGGAAGGCGTCGCTATTGCGACAGTTGGTGGCAAAGTGTCGCTCTTGCGACGGTTGGTGGCAAAGTGTCTCTCTTGCGACGGTTGGTGGCAATGTGTCACTCTTGCAACGGTTGGTGGTAGAGTGTCGCTCTTGCGACGGTTGGTGGCAAAGGTGTTTGGTGGGATAATCCCATATTCTCCAGGTGTATAAGCAATATTGGTGTTTATATACATGTTGAGGTTTTACATGTTTCGACTACGAGCCGAACGCTATGCACACTCATACAATCAATTGGGACTCAGTGCATGCGCTCGGCCCCTCCCCTCATGACTTGGATTTGGTTGTGGTTTAGCTTGTGTTTCTTGGCCTCGTTCCTGTGGTGATTAGTGTAGGTGCTTGGGCTGAGCTAGGGGCTCGACGGAGTAAAAAGCCCACAATTTTATTAAAAATATAAACAATTTGTAAAAATCCCACAATTTTATTAAAAATATAAACAATTTTACATTAAATATAAATTGATATACACTTTTTTATTGGGAGTAAAAAACCCACAATTTTATAAAAATATAAATAATTTGTAAAAAGCCCACAATTTTATTAAAAATATAAACAATTTGTAAAAAGCCCACAATTTTATTAAAAATATAAACAATTTTATATTAAATATAAAATTGATATACACTTTTTTATTTGCCCAATAAAATAAACTAGAATACGAACAATTTTATATTAAATATAAAATTGATATACACTTTTTAATTTTCCCAATAAAATAAGCTAGAATACGATAGGATTAGGGCATTTTGAGATGTTTTACAAAAATGGCAAAAGAGGGAAATAGATAGGACAATCATTAAGGTAGTTTAGGAAAAATAGGATTTCCTATATTTTAGCGTGCAAATTGCAAGATTGGGGTAATTTAGGGCTTTTTATAAAAATCAAGGTATATGATAACGACTGAAAATGGTGAATATAGTGAAGGCATAAGGAATCATAGCCAAAAAATGATCATGAAAGACAACTTTTGAGGGTGAAAAAATGAGTGCTAACAAGATGCATGCTCTGATTCTAAGTCAGAACCCGATTAGGGGAATGACAAAGGGAAGCATATGATTGATGCAGAGCCCAGTGCCACTGTTACCACCACCAAGATCCATAAGGATGAGCCCGAAGATCCAGAGGAGGGGGATCGCCTCTTCCACTCGTAGATGTGGGTGAAGGGTTCTCCGCTGCAGTTCATTGTCAAAAACAAGAGCCAAAAGAACCTCATTTCAGCAGAGGTTGTGAATCAGCTAGGCCTATCGACCACAAAACACTTGTAGTCATACACCATTGGATGGCTTCACCCGCATTCATACACCATAGGCTCGTTTTCTGTTTTCTCCCTTGTGGCATATTCGTTCGGTCAAGCGCGTCACATCGCACCGTGTGAGGTCGCCCAACTGGGGGCGTTCGGGTCGGGCCATTTCGTTCGAGGGCACCCATATTGGTTTTGCTAAGTTGTGACCGTCCGGGTGCCTTGTGCACGTTCGGGTGGCTCGTTTTCAATTTGCTCCCTTGTGGCAACGTTCAGTCGGGCGCGCAGTGTCGCCCCGTGTGAGGTCGCCCGATCGGACGTGGTCGGTTCGGGCCATTTCTTTCATGGGCGCCAGTATCATTTCTGCTAGGTTGTGACCGCCAGGGTGCCTTGTGCACGTTCAGGTAGCTCATTTTCTGTTTGCTTCCTTGTGGCATCATTGGTCAGGCACATCGTATCGCGCCATGCGAGGTCACCCAACCTGGAGCGTTCGGGTCAGGTTGTTTCATTTGAGGGCAGCCATATCAGTTTTGCTAAGTTGTGACTACCCGAGTGCCATGTGCACGTTCGGGCATCATGTTTTCCATTTGCTCCCTTGTGGCATCGTTCGGTTAGGCGAGCCATGTCGCGCCATGTGAGGACCGTTTTGTTCGAGGGCACCTGTATCAGTTTTACTAAGTTGTGATCGCCTGGGTGCCTTGTGCACGTTTGGGCAGCCCGTTTGCTGTTTGCTCCCTTGTGGCATATTCATTCCGTCAGGCGCGTGGTGTCGCACCGTGTGAGGTCGTCCGACCGGGTGAGTTCCAGTCAGGTCGTTTCGTTCGAGGCCGCCCCTATCAGTTTTGTTAAGTTGTGACTGCCCAGGTGCCTTGTGCATGTTCGGGCGGACTGTTTGTTGTTTTCTCCCTTGTGGCATCGTTCGGTCGGGCGCGTCGTGTCGAGCCGTGTGAGGTCGCCCAATCGGGTGCGTTCGGGTTGGGTTGGGCTGTTTCATTCGAGGATGTGACTACCCGGCTGTCTTGTGCACGTTTGGGCAACCCGTTTTTCGTTTGCTCCCTTGTGGCATCGTTCGGTCGGGCGTGTTATGTTGCGCGGTGTGAGGTTGCCCGACCGGGCACGTTCTGGTCGAGTCGTTTTGTTCGAGGGCGCTCGTATTAGTTTTGCTAAGTTGTGACTTCTCGGGTGCCTTGTGCACGTTCAGGTGGCCCGTTTTCCAATTGCTCCCTTGTGGCATCGTTCGTTCAGGCGCATCATGTCGCGCCGTGTGAGGTCGCCCGACCGGGCACATTCGGGTCGGGTCGGGCCATTTTGTTCGAGGGCGCCCATATCAGTTTTGCTAAGTTGTGACCACCGGGGTGCCTTGTGCACATTAAGGCGGCCCGTTTGCCATTTTCTCCCTTGTGGCATCGTTCAGTTAGGCGTGCGATGTCGCTCCGTGTGAGGTCACTCGACCGGGCACGTTCGGGTCGGGTCAGGCTATTTCGTTCGAGGGTGTACGTATCAGTTTTGCTAAGTTGTGGCCACTTTGGTGCCTTGTGCACATTCGGGTGGCCCGTTTGCCATTTTCTCCCTTGTGCCATCATTCGTTCCGGTGCGTCGTGTCGCACCGTATGAGGTTGCCTGACCGGGTGCGTTCGAGTCGGGTCAGGCCGTTTCGTTCGAGGGCGCCCATATCAGTTTTGCTAAGTTGTGATCGCCTAGGTGCCTTGTGCACATTCGGGTGGCCCATTTTCCGTTTGCTCCCTTGTGGCATCATTTGGTCGGGTGCGCCGTGTCGCTCCATGTGAGGTCGCCTGATCTGGCGCGTTCGGGTCAGGTCGGGCCGTTTCGTTCGAGGGGGCCTGTATCAATTTTGCTAAGTTGTAACCACCTGAGTGCCTTGTGCACGTTTAGGTGGCCCGTTTTCCATTTGCTCCCTTCTGGCATCGTTCATTCGGGTGCATCGTGTCGCGCCGTGTGAGGTCGCCCGACCGGGCGCGTTCGGGTCGGGTCAAGCCATTTCCTTCGAGGGCGTCTGTATCAATTTTGCTAAGTTGTGACTGCCCGGGTGTCTTGTGCACATTCGGGTGACCTATTTTCCATTTGATCCCTTATGGCATTGTTCGTTTGGGCATGATGTGTCATGCCATGTGAGGTCGCCTGACCGGGCACGTTCAAGTTAGGCCGTTTCGTTTGAGGGCGCCCGTATTAGTTTTGCTAAGTTGTGACAGCCCAGGTTCCTTGTACATGTTTGGCTGGCATGTTTTCCATTTGCTCCTTTGTGGCATCATTTGTTCAGGCGCGTTGTCGTGTCGCGCTGCGTGAGGTCGCCCGACCGGGTCCGTTCGGGTTGGGTCAGGCCGTTTCATTCGAGGGCACCCGTATCAGTTTTGCTAAGTTGTGACCACCCGAGTGCCTTATGCACATTCGGGCGGCCCATTTTCCATTTTCTCCCTTGTGGAATCATTTGGTTGGGTGCGCCGTGTCACGCCGTGTGAGGTCGCTTGACTAGGCGTGTTGTGGTCGGGTCAGGCCGTTTCATTCGACGACGCCCATATCAGTTTTTCTAAGTTGTGACCACCTGAGTATCTTGTGCACGTTTAGGTGGTCTATTTTCCATTTTCTCCCTTATGGAATCGTTCATTCGGGCGCGCTGTGTCGCGCCATGTGAGGTCGCCCGACCGGGCATGCTCAGGTCGGGCCATTTTGTTCGAGGGTGCCCGTATCAGTTTTGCTAAGTTGTGACTGCCTGGGTGCCTTGTGCATGTTCGGGTGGCCCATTTTCCATTTTTTCCCTTATGGCATCGTTCGTTCGAGCACACCGTGTCGGGCCGTGTGAGGTCGCCCGACTGGGCGCGTTCGGGTCGGGTCGTTTCGTTCGAGGGCACCTGTATCAGTTTTGCTAAGTTGTGACTGCTAGGGTGCCTTGTCCTCGTTCGGGTGGCCCATTTCTCTTTTGCTCCCTTGTGGAATCGTTCGTTTGGGCTTGTCGTGTCGCGCCATGTGAGGTCACCCGACTGGGCGCGTTCGAGTCAGGTCGGGCCGTTTCGTTCGAGGGCACCCCTATCAGTTTTGCTAAGTTGTGACTGCCCAGGTGCCTTGTACACATTTGGGTGGCCCATTTGCCATTTTCTCCCTTGTGGCATCATTCGGTCGGGCGCGCTATGTCGCGCTGTGTGAGGTCGCCTGACCGGGTGTGTTCAGGTCGGGTCGGGCCATTTCTTTCGGGGGCGCCCGTATCAGTTTTTCTAAGTTGTGACTACCCAGGTGCCTTGTGCATGTTCGGGTGGTCCGTTTGCCATTTTCTCCCTTGTGGCATCGTTCGTTCGGGCGCGTCGTGTCAGGCCGTGTGAGGTTACCCGATCGAACGCGTTTGGGTCGGGTCAGGCCATTTCGTTCGAGGGCGCTCGTATCAGTTTTGCTAAGTTGT
Source organism: Pinus albicaulis (assembly GCA_034641835.2). Classification (NCBI taxonomy): domain Eukaryota; kingdom Viridiplantae; phylum Streptophyta; class Pinopsida; order Pinales; family Pinaceae; genus Pinus; species Pinus albicaulis. The sequence goes on along the minus strand of CM076572.1, from coordinate 360,940,281 downwards.
GACCTTCAGGGTGTCCTGTGCATGTTTGGGTGGCCTGTTTTCCATTTGATCCCTTATGGCATCATTCATTTGGGCACACCGTGTCGCGCCGTGTGAGGTCGCCTGACCGAGCGCGTTCGGGTTAGGCCGTTTCGTTCGAGGGCGCTCGTATCAGTTTTGCTAAGTTGTGACTACCCAGGTCCCTTATGCATGTTTAGGTGGCCCGTTTTCCATTTTCTCCCTTATGGCATCGTTTAGTCGGGTGCACCTTGTCGCGCTGTGTGCGGTTGCCCGACCGGGCGCGTTTGGGTCGGGTTCGGCCATTTCGTTCGAGGGTGCCCGTATCAATTTTGCTAAGTTGTGACCACCCGGGTGCCTTGTGCACGTTTAGGTGGCCCGTTTGTCATTTTATCCATTGTGGCATCGTTGGTTTGGGCACGTCGAGTCCCGCCGTGTGAGGTTTCCTGACCGAACGCGTTTGGGTCGGGCCATTTCGTTCGAGGGCGCCCGTATTAGTTTTGCTAAGTTGTGACCACCTGGGTTCCTTGTGCACGTTTGGGTGCCTTGTGCACATATGGTCAGGTGTGTCATGTCATGAGGCCACCCAAGGAAACACGTTCGGGCCTCCCTCTCTCTTCCCCAATCTCCCTCTCCCTCTCTCTCTCTCTCTCTCCCTCTACCCTCCAATCCTCTCACTATATCCCTCCCTATATCCTTCTTTCTGCCCCCCTTCCATATTTGTGTCACTATCTCCCTCTCTTACCCTTTTGATCTACCTCTCTCACTCATCTCCCTTTCTCTCTCTCTCCATTCCTTCTCTCCCCTCTCGTTCATTTTATCTCCATCTCTCCCTTGTGACTCCCCTTGTCCGCCTTGTTGGCAAGGTTAAAATGGTTAATCTTCGATAGACAAAATGTAGATCAAATATTTCATCAAAAAAAGGGAACCATACCCTATCTTCCAGGCTACGCCTATCAGTCGCTTGGCCTCTTCTTGGTGTGACATGAATGTAGTCTTCCTTGACTAGTAGAGAAGAAGGTTTCGCATTATCAACTATTTGTTTGGGACAACTTTTCGTTGTTTCAACAGTGCTAGATTCTTCAAGCTTATCCTTTAAACCATCTTAGTCTTTTGTAATATTTTCAACTTTGTAGTGCTTTCCATTCCTCTCAGTCACATATGTTTCCTTGGTCTGTTAAGGGACAAGGTTGAAAAAATTAGGATGTTTTTGCAATAAACAAGGGTATTTCCAGGACACAGTCAGGTGGAGCAAGAGTATAATTAGAGCCAAATTTCTCATAAATGTGGGACACTCGAACTTAATATTTACTGGAGTAGTCATGAGGTGTAGTCTGGTTATTAAGACTTCATCAGATGGCCATTCTCTAGACTTAAATTGTGTGACAACATTGTGGATGAGTTTAAAACTGGAGATTGAACATACATTTGGTTTGATTTCAATATAAATTTACATCAATAAATGTAAATCAATGGCTAACAAATACTATAAATTAATAAATAAAGAAGAAATGGCAACAAGCAACAATACTTACAAAATTGTTACATTGAGATGCAAAGAATAAGCAACTAATGTGCACAAACAGAGACCAATGAAACTATCATCTTAACCCCTAACCCCTTAAACACTAATTCCCAACCCCTAACCTATTTAACCCCTACACCTCTAAACCCCTAACCCATTTAACCCCTAAACCATAAACCTCTAAACCCTTAACCCCTAACCCCTAAACCCTTAACCCCTAACCCATTTAACCCCCTAAACCCTAAACCTATAAATCCTTAACCCCTAACCCCTTAAACCCTAAACCATTAAACCAGCCTTAACCCTATGCCCTTAAACCCTAATTCCTGACCCCTAACCCATCTAACCCCCTAAAACCTAACCCCATTAGCCCCTAACTTCTAACCCCTAAAATCCTTAACTGCTAAATCCCCTAACCCGCTAAACCCTTAACCCATTTAACCCCCTAAACCCTAAACCCATTAACCCTTAACCTCTAACCCCTTAAACCCTAAACCATTAAAACCTTAACCCTAACCCCTTAAACCATAATTAATGACCCCTAAACCATATAACCCCCTAAAATCTAACCCCATTAGCCCCTAAATTCTAACCCCTAAAATCCTTAACTGCGAAATCCCCTAAACCCCTAAACCCCTAACCCATTTAACCCCCTAAACCCTAAACCTATAACCCTTTAACCCTTAACCCATTAAACCCTAATTCCGAAGCTCTAACACATTTAACCACCTAAAACATAAACCTCTAAACCCCTAACCCATTTAACCCCTAAACCCGAAAGCTTTAAAACCTTAACCATTAACCCTTAAACCCTTAACCCCTAACCCATTTAACCCCCTAAACCCTAAACCTCTAAACCCTTAACCCCTAACCCCTTAAACCCTATTTCCCAACCCTAACCCATTTAACCCCCTAAAACCCTAACCCATTTAACCCCCTAAAATCCTAACCCATTTAACCCCCTAAAATCCTAACCCATTTAACCCCCTACCCTAACCCATTTGCTAAGTTGTGACCGCATGGGTGCCTTGTGCACGTTCGTGCGGCCCGTTTTCCATTTCGTTTGAGGGTGCCCACCCAAAACCGTTCGGGTCAGGTCGTTTCGGTTGAGGGCATCTGCCCAAACACGTTCAGGTCGAGTCATCTCGGTTGAGGGCACCTACAAGCCCAAACACGTTTGGGTCTAGTGGTTTCGGTTGAGGGCAGTACTCGTATCAAATATCCTAAGTTGTGACCACACGGGTGCCCTGTGCACGTTTGTGCGGTCCGTTTTCCTGTTTCTCCCTTGTGCCTTCTTTCAGTCGTGCATGTTGTGTCAAGCTGTGTGAGGGTGCCTGCCCAAATGCGTTCGGTAGGGTCGTTTCGTTTAAGGGTGGCTGTATCAAAATTGCTAAGTTGTGACCGCAGGGTTGCCATGTGCACGTTCATGCAGCCCATTTTCCGTTTTCCCCCTTGTGCCTTCGTTAGGTCGAGTTGTTTCATTCGAGGGCGCTCGTATCAGTTTTAATAAGTTGTGACCACCCAGGTGCCTTGTGGATGTTCAAGTGGCCCATTTTCCATTTGCCACCTTTTGGCATCATTCAGTCAAGTGCACCGTGTCACATCGTGTGAGGTCGCCCGACAGGGGGCATTCGGGTCAGGCTGTTTCGTTCGAGGGCGCCCGTATCAGTTTTGCTATGTTGTGAAAACCTAGGTGCCTTGTGCACAATCGGGCAGCCCATTTTCAATTTTCCATTTTCCTTCTGCACGTTCAGGTGGCCCATTTTCCGTTTGATCCCTTGTGGCATCGTTCATTTGGGCGTGCCGTGTCGCACCGTGTGAGGTCGCCTGACTGGGCGCGTTCGGGTCAAGCAGTTTCATTTGAGGGCGCTCGTATTAGTTTTTCTAAGTTGTGACCACTCAGGTGCCAGCTTGTGCACATTTGGGTGTCCCGTTTTCTATTTGATCCCTTGTGGCATCATTCGTTTGGGCGAGCCGTGTCGCGCCGTGTGAGGTCTCCTGACCGGGCACGTTCGAGTCGGGTCATTTCATTCGAGGGAGCCCGTATAAGTTTTGCTAAGTTGTGATCACCAGTTAGGTGCCTTGTGCACGTTTGGGTGGCCCATTTTTCATTTTCTCCCTTGTGGCATCGTTCGTTCGGGCATGCCATGTCGCGCCGTGTGAGGTTGCCCAACCGGGCACGTTCAGGTCAGGTCGTTTCGTTCGAGGGCGCCCGTATCAGTTTTTCTAAGTTGTGACCACTCGAGTGCCTTGTGCATGTTCGGGTGCCCCATTTGCTATTTTATCCCTTGTGGCATCGTTCGTCGGTCCATTTTGTGTCATTCCATGTGAGGTCGCTCAACCGGGCGCATTCGGGTTGGGTCATTTTGTTCGAGGGTGCTCGTATTAGTTTTGCTAAGTTGTGACCGCTTGGGTGCCTTGTACACATTTGGGTGGCTCGTTTGGCATTTTCTCCCTTATGGCATCATTCGGTCGAGCGCACCGTGCTGCGCCATGTGAGGTCGCCCGACCAGGCGTGTTCGGGTCGGGTCGGGCCGTTTCATTCGAGGGTGCCCGTATCAGTTTTGCTAAATTATGACTGCCCGGGTGCCTTATGCATGTTCGGGCGGTTCGTTTTCCATTTTCCATTTTCCTTGTGCATGTTTGGGTGGCCCATTTTCCATTTGATCCCTTGTGGCATCGTTCGTTTGGGCGCGCCGTGTCCCGCTGTGTGAGGTCACCCGACTGAGCATGTTCGGGTCGGGCCGTTTTGTTCGAAGGTGCCCGTATCAGTTTTGCTAAGTTGTGATCACTACCAGAGTTCCTTGTGCACGTTCGGGTGGCCCATTTTCCATTTTATCCCTCGTGGCATCGTTCGTTCGGGCGCACCGTGTCGCACTGTGTGAGGTCGCCCGACCTAGCACGCTCAGGTCGGCTCATTTCGTTCGAGGGCGCCCGTATCAATTTTGCTAAGTTATGACTGCTCCGGTGCCTTATGCACGTTCCGGTGGCCCATTTTCTATTTTCTCCCTTGTGGCATCCTTCATTGGTTTGTTTCGTGTCGCACAGTGTGAGGTCACTCAACTGGGCGCGTTCGAGTCGGGTAGTTTCGTTCGAGGGCGCCCGCATCAGTTTTGCTAAGTTGTGACTACCTGGGTGCCTTGTGCACGTTCGGGTGGCCCATTTTCCAATTTCTCCCTTGTGGCATCATTCAGTCGGGTGCGCTGTGTTGTGCCATGTGAGGTCGTTCGAATCGGTGCGTTAGGGTCGGGTCGGGCCGTTTCGTTCGATGCCGCCCGTATCAGTTTTTCTAAGTTGTGACCACCTGGGTGCCAGCTTGTGCATGTTCCGGTGGCCCATTTTCCATTTTCTCCCTTATGGCATCGTTCGGTCAGGCGCGTCGTGTCGCGCCATGTGAGGTCACTCGACCGGGCACGTTCGGGTCGGGTCGTTTCGTTCGAGGGTGCCCGTATCAGTTTTTCTAAGTTGTGACCACTCGAGTGCCTTGTGCACGTTCGGGTAGCCCATTTACTGTTTTCTCCCCTGTGGCATCATTTGCTGTGTCATGCCATGTGAGGTTGTCGTGTCTCGCTGTGATCGGGTCTTGTCATGTGAGGCTGCCCAAGGAAACACATTCGTACGGGTCGGGTCGAGTAGTGTGATGGCGCCCAATTAGCTGGAAACGAGTTCAGGTTAGGTTAGGTCGGGTCGTGCCATATTGTAATTAAGGGCGCCCAAGGAAACACATTTGGGCGAGTTGGGTCAGGTCGGGTCGGGTCAAGTCGTTCCATGTGAGGCCGCCCAAGGAAATGCTTAGGTAGGTAGGTAGGGTGCGCCTATCTCCCATCTCCATATAGAATAATTTGGTCACATATTCTTTCTTCTATGATACTAGTTCCATCTCTCTCTTAAGTCCTATCTCTTGTCCATCTTCTCTCTCCCTTTCTCTCCTTATACCTCCCTCTGTCTTCCCCCATCTCCTCCTCTCTCTCTCTCTCTCTCTCTCTACCCTCCAATCCTCTCACTATATCCTTGTTACATTGAGACGCAAAGAATAAGAAACTAATGTACACAAACAGAGACCAATGAAACTATCATCTTAACCCCTAACCGCTTAAACACTAATTCCCAACCCCTAACCCATTTATACCCTAAACCATTAACCTCTAAACCCTTAACCCCTAACCCATTTAGTCCCCTAAACCCCTAGTAAACCCCTAACCCATTTAACCCCCTAAAGCGGCCTAAACCTATAAACCGTTAACACCTAACCCCTTAAACCCTAAACCATTAAACCCTTAACCCTAACCCCTTAAACCCTAATTGTAGACCCCTAACCCATCTAACCCCATAAAAAATAACCCCATTAGCCCCTAACTTCTAACCACTAAAATCCTTAACTGCTAAATCCCCTAACCCATTTAACCCCCTAAACCCTAAACCTATAACCCATTAAACCCTAATTCCCAACTCCTAACCCATTTAACCCCCTAAACCATAAACCTCTAAATCCCTAACCCATTTAACCCCTAAACCCTAAACCTCTAAATCTTTAACCACTAACCCTTAAACCCTTAACCGCTAACCCATTTAACCCCTAAACCCCTATCCCATTTAAACCCCTAAACCCTAAACCTCTAAAACCTTAACCCCTAACTCCTTAAACCCTATTTCCCAACCCTAACCCATTAGCCCCTATTTGTTGGTTTCTCCCTTGTGCCTTCGTTCATTCGTGCACGCCGTGTGAGGGCGACCGACCAAATCTGTCACACTCCTTAAGTACCTCTTTTGACCGCATGGGTGCCTTATGCATGTTCGCCCGGCCAGTTTGCTTTTTGCTCCCTTGTGCCTATGTTCGGTCGAGCACACCATATTGTGAGGGCACCCGCCCAAACGCGTTCATGTCGAGTCGGGTTGTTTCGTTTTAGGGTGGCTATATCAAATTTGCTGAGTTGTGATCACACGGGTGCCTTTTGCACGTTCGTGTAGCCCATTTTCCATTTTCTCCCTTGTGCCTTTGTTCGGTCGCGTGCACTGTGTTGCGTCGTGTGAGTGCGCCCGCCCAAACGCGTTTAGGTTGGGTCGTTTCTTTTGAGGGCGACCGTATCAAATTTTCTAAGTTGTGACCGCACAGGTGCCTTGTGCACGTCCGTGCGGCCGGGTTTTCGTTTTATCCCTCGGGCCTTCGTTCGATCGGGCGCGCCCTGTCATTTCGTTTGAGGGCGCCCGCCCAAACCCATTCCCTAATCCCTAATCCCTTAACTAATAACTCATTATTCAACCCCTAACCCCTAAATTCACCTAAATCCCCAAACCCCTAACCCCCAATTCCCTAAGCCCTCCAAATTCGACGAATTAGCTTTGAAGAAGTAATTATTTTCTACAATATGGTTTGTAAGTTATTTAAATAGAGGTATCTTCTCTAGAGTTCTTTTTTAGATCCACAATTTCATTTACTCATTTTTGAACAAGGTGTATGACACTCTTCATGTCTATGGGATTTTTATCTTCAAGCTCATTATCTATATAAGTATTTGTTGCTTCAAGGGTTTCCTAAACCCATAAACCCCTAAACCTCTAAACCCCTAACCCATTTAACCCCTAAACCATAAACCTCTAAACCCTTAACCATTAACCCTGAAACCCTTAACCCCTAACCCATTTAACCCCCTAAAACCTAAACATATAACCCCTTAACCCCTAACCCATTAAACCCTAATTCCCAACCCCTAACCCATTTAACCCCCTAAACCGTAAACCTCTAAACCCCTAACATCTTTGAGAGCCCGCTTTGTAGCCTCCACAGTCTTGAATGTCACAAATGAAAATCCCTTGGATTTGTTGGTATTCTTATCATATGCAACTGAACCTTCTTCTATCTCTCCATATTTGGAAAAAACTTCTAAAAGCTTATCATTGGCCGTGTCATATGAAAGACCACCAATGTAAAGTTTCCTTTGAGCTTGATCTGTACTTTGACCAGGACCTGTGCTTGCCATGTCTGCCAGATTTCTTATAGTAATCCTCCCATCAATAGTCTTGCTAGGCTCTTTCAATGCCCTTTGATCAGAATCCATATGCTTAAATGTGACAAAGCAAAATACTAATGACTTTCCTGATGTCTTATCCATAATAAAAACGCCTTATTCAAAATCCCCATACTGTTCAAATGCATCACATAGGGTCTGTGAAGAAGTCTCCCAAGCCTATCCACGCAAAAACAGCTTCCGATGAGCCGAGTCCTTACTTGCAACATCTTTAATTTCTTCTACAATTGCAGGGTATGAAGAACCTGCATTGACCATCAAAGATATCAACTGCTCTTTGCTCAGTGGCTCCAACAACGAGTGTAGATCATCCTTATTTATTATAGAAAATGTATCTAATTTGAATGAATGAATACATAGATTACTATCATTAAAGAAAAAAAATGTAAATTTCACTTTTAAAGTAATACTTAAAAATAAGGAAAAAATAATACATAAATTATTAAAAAAAAAAAAAAAGAGATTAAAACTCCAAATATTTAAAATACAACATAATTTAATAGTGTAAAGTTTAAAACTCCTTTTAATAAAGCATGATGATTTAGTAGGGTAGAAGGATTACTATATGCAAAAACCAGTCCATTATTTACTCATATAATTTTAATTGCTTCTAAAAAAGGTATGTTTTATTTTTTTTATTGTAAATATTTTTAAACAATCGAAATAAACAAACATTTAATTATTTATATATTATTTTAATTATTTAGAAATTATTATAATTATCAAAAAATATATATTTTTAAATTAATTTGAGTGGCCTTAAAAAAACACGTGTTTCATTTCAAAATGTAAAAAAATTTGAAATATCAAAAGTTTTAACTTCCCTCGTTCATTTCCCTCCGGTTGCATGGTTTGTCCAGGGAAGGAGGGAGAATGAGACCATACTAAACTTGCCAGTTTTGAGGAAGGATGCAGCCATACTATTGCAGGTTTGGAGGAATGATGCGGGAGATTTGTGCCCCGAGCCGTGCTCATGGATCTGGAACCATGGACAGTGTGAGGATCTCTACATTTCTCTCAACTCCACAACTCCAAAAAATAGGTACTCGTATTCTTCAATACAACAAGAATTTTGGTTGGCATTTTAGTTTTTTTTTTTTTTTTTCAGGATCTTGTCTCATGGGTCTGCTTGTAATTTGTTCTATTGGGACTGCAACCCATTACCAACCCGATCTGATGAAACAAATGCACAGTGGCCTTTGTGGGAGCTTATAAGCCTGATCCACAGGTGTCTTTTCCTTGGATCTGCCTCCCCAGGGAAATAATACCCAACTGTGATCTCGATCTGGGTTTTGATCCCTAGCTGGAACATCCTGTACTTTCATCATGAAGATCTTGAAATTTTGGAAATTTCAGTAAACAATCCGTATTGGAAATATGGAAATATTGACTTTCCACTACATAAATAGTTAATATGGAAATCATTTTTGGCTGCATCCGTAAAGAGAATGCAACAAATTACTTTAAGTCTTCCATTTCATATGGACATTCCAAATTCTTTGTTTTCCTACGACTGCCTCACTTTTTTGGAGCTCAAGGATTTTGATTTCAACCTACATTCAGAATTTTCCAGTTTCAGATACCTTAGAACCTGTTTTCTATCAGATATCTATATTATTGATGATATGCTTGAGAAACTTGCAGCAAAATGCCCTCTTCTTGAAAATTTGAGTGTTGGATCGTGTACTATGGGCCTGAACACTTTGAAAATTTCTTCTCAGAGTCTCAAGTATTTTAATTTTTCGGGAAATCGCCATAAAATACCACTGACATTAATAGTGAATTTCCTGAAGTTGGTAAATGTTACAATACACAACTTAATTTTGAGTTTGGAGCTAAATTCTTGCGGGGATCTACATTTTTCCACAACAGGGCTTAATGTACTAGAAGGTCTTTCTAACAGGAACTCTCTGAGAAAAATTACCCTTTGTGGGTGGAGTATTCACGTGCCTTCACTCACAGTACTTGGCCATTTTTCCAATCTCGTAGAACTCTCCATGGAAAGCAATTATTTTGAGGCAAAAAGTCCAGCTACAGGAAGCTTGACCCTCCCACTATTGAAAAATCTTAAGAAAGTGCGTATAAGGGTTTCAGGGTTGGATGAGGGGGAAATTTCTCTGATCGGCTACCTTTTCAGAAATTCTCCTTCTTTGCAGAGCATTAGGAGCATTATTGAAATGAAATCATGGTTTAGAATGTAAATAACTTCAATTTTTAATGTCAGATGCATTTTTTCAAAAAGCGAAAGCTTGGTTTCAAAATTATCAATAAACCAAGGTGCAACAAGACCCCAATTCTGTTTCAATGTTTTGGTCTGTCTTTCTGTTTGATTTTAGGGCTAGACAGTTAGAGTTGCACAAGAAATTTCACGTGGGATATTCATTTGTGAATACCTTGGAGATGTCTTAAATGATTAAGAAGCAAATAAAAGAGGATAAAGGTAAATTTTTATCTTGTATTAAATTCTGTTTTCCTATTTCTTCATCATAAATGGTTCTCTAACTGAATGCACCTTTTGCTTACTGCCACTGCTTTTCTTGTTTGTTCTAAATTACTACTATTCAAGTATGACAATGAAGGCTGTAGCTACCTATATGATATTGACGCCAATATTGATACAAGTGATTTGATTGATGGTGTACAACCATATGTTATTGACGCTACCAAGTATGGGAATGTTGCACGCTTTATAAATCACAGGTAACACACATCGTTATAATTTCTTAGTTGTTTTATAACTTTTAAGAATAATTTTGCATACTGAACATAATATTCCTAAAATCATTTTTTCAGGGGCTGAATTTCACTTCTATACTGGGTTTTTCTTTTCAGTGGCGCCAGATTCTTTCCTCTTCAACCATGGGACTAATATCTTTTATGTTCCTCTTGGATCTCTTGTAAAGTTTGGATTACTTACACAGGTAAGAATTTCTATTTCCATGGAGTGGTTTGGAACAAACAATACACTTTTCTGTAAAGGAAATGTGATGCATCATACTTGTGTTGCCATTGTGGGTGGAAACCATACCTCTCCAAGGTTTTGTACTTGTTAATCTCTTCTCTGATCCCTGCTTGGCTCAGTCTATCCTTTATAATCCCATTTTTCAAGAAGAATAGAGATTCTTGTCATCTGATGGAAGCAGAATGCCTCAAAATATGTATTTTTTATATTGTGTGTAGTACCAAACAAAGTGAATAAATATACATTTCCATTCTTTGATGGCCATAAATGCCACAAGCAGCTCCAGTAAGCCCATTTCCACTTTGCATCTTTGTTTGAATGTTCAGTTCAAAGTTATGGAAGCTTTCATGGTCAAGGATGAAACTACTCTAATACCTTATGATCTGTAAATGAGGGACTTATAGCCCGCCCAAATGCTTAACCAACATAGATCCTTTACGGAAGTTTTTTTATGATGAACCTCATACTTGTACAGAGCACTCTATCTGTAGAATGGCCACTAGGCCTATTTTCCTCTACCTTGTGCTACAAGTATTAGCATATAAATATCACATAATATATTGAGAAGGTAGAGGTAGGCATGTTCCTCTACCTTGTGCTTCATTGCTTCCAAAGCTTAAGTCATATATCAGGTTTCAGAAGAAGATCTGGTTAACCCTTTGTAAGTGTATCCTTCCCTGGACATGATGTAACTAATGAGGATATATGATGGTCCTTGGAAGTGCATGAAAGAGTCTATTTACTTGTGAAATGATGATGTATGTATGTTTGTTTGGTTGGTTTTTGTTATATGTATATATAACTATACTTTTTATTTATTATATTTATATGCTAATACTTTTCTCAATATATTATGTGATCTCTGTTCTTGGAATGGCTACAAGGTTTATGTTCACTGTGTAACCTCTGCTCCGGATGATTGGCTGATTCCTTCTTTACGTAACCTGCACACAAGGAACCATATTACAATGCAATTGAAAGTCTATGTTCTCAATGAGCTAGCCAATGCCAGGTATCTCACTCTGTTACAAAAATTTCCCTAAGCAAGCAAGGGATAGCAACATATCTTATGATGATAAATATCAAGATAGATTTATCATTTTTCAGTTTCAAAACAAATAATAAACCACCTGTCCTCCAGTAACCAAATTTCAACATAATTAAGTTAATTACAACAACTAATCAATGTGAAAAAACAATAGGGACAATTGATTATACCATATTGGCATTGTGCACTTTTAGGGCTTAATGTCTTAGTAAATGCTTACAAAAAATCTGCATTGTATGCTTTTTATACAAAGACTTGTATGTCCAAGCAAACAACTTCACACATCTAGATACCCATACATGTTTTCATTTATAGAAGAAAAAATTAATAGCCCAATAGAGGAAACAAAAAACTAGTTAATTTTTTCAATTTCTAACTTATACTGCAATATTTATGAAACAAAAAATAGATTGAAGATGCCTACCTGTTCACCTTGACATTACCATCAAAGATAACATGTGTAGAGGGATTTTTCACAATGCACTTATGGAGCTGCCTGCTATAGCCTCTTGGATGGTTTAAAATAATCTTGCTATGTAAATCTTGTGTTTGGTTTTCACCTGCCAAGTGAAAAGTAGATACCTTTGTCACTGTATGGGATCTAATTATTGAATCTGTAGATTATGCCTGCTTAACCTGCCTCCAAAAATTGTCTCTACCAACTTGTAGCTACTTAAGGTACTCTGCATTGATGAAATATATGTTAAGAATTTATTTGTGGTTTCCTAGGAGGAATACAACCTCCCATTCTAGTTGCACATCTACATGTGAAATAGTAGCAAATGTAAGCTATGAAAAATCTACATAAATCAATCAGATGCTGTCGTTTGGACAATATTTACAAATCCTGTTAAGGTGTGACTCAGAAAAATCCAGGTTTTATTCTTGATCCACATGATGTTTTTGAGCAAGGGTGAAGGTCGTTATAGCTGAATTCGTAGATGAAAATATCCCAGTTTGCCAACCACATGTGTTGACTGTTCTAGTTGTTACTTATTCTCAAAGAGTCATAAGAGAGTAATAAGATGCATAAATTACAGCTGCTTCCTCAACAATACTCACAATATCCTTAGGGAACTACAACAATGCTGCTGAGAACAGAATAGTTACTCTCTACCATATGCTGGACTTACATATGCTGCTGAGATGGTGATCACACCAAATGAGGTCGGAGGAAAAAGTGTTGAATCATAAGGCGAGAAATAAAAGTGTTAAATCATGAGGAAAGAAATGCAACAAGGCTCTGTGGATCAATTTCAGACAGGAAGTGATGTTTTCACCTTTAGGTTTTTTATTTGATTTCATGTTTATATAAGTTAGCCAATGTCTACAAATAGCACTATAGTTTTTGCAGATTAAAATTACAGTTACCAAATTTAGCAAAACCTGACCAAATAAGACAGAAATTCAGAAGCTTGAGTCATTTGGTGAATTATTCAGTTTAGTTCATTCACAAAATTCATCCAATTTCAAATTCAGGGCTCTATAAATAAGTCATTTCATATGCAAGAATAACATCAGATTAGCCCATAGCAGAGGTATTGAAACTTTGTATGGCCCTCCATTCTCTTTGAAACTTTGTATGGGAACATAAATTAAAGAGGTGGCCACCCTCGGACATTAATTCAATTAAACCAAAAACATGCTTTAACGCTCGGAATATAATCGCGTCAACTCCAATAAGTTAAATAGCCACCATGTCTCCACCATGATCCAATCTAGATTACTGTTACATTTATTTCTTTTAAAATTTAACCCTGTTGTCGTTATACCGACACTTTATAATCGTCGATCTTCCAATGGCTTGAACATTTTTCCCTTTTCATCAGTCTTGCGACGTTCCATTTTTTTTTTTTAAATTTTAAATGTTCATCGCTATTGTGACACTTCTTCCCGGTGTCGGTCTTGCGACGCTTTTTCAAAGTGTCGATATTGCGACACTTCGGCAAAGCATCGGTCTTGCAACACTTTTGCAAAGCGTCAGTATTGCGACACTTTAATAAGCGTCAGCAGAGCGACGTTAAAAACGTCGAACCACATATCATCGGAATTGCGATAGTTTACAAACGTCAGAAGAGAGACAGTTTACAAACGTCGGAAGAGCGACGTTCAAAACATTGGACCACATATCGTCAGAATTGCGATAGTTTACAAACGTCGGAAGAGCAACGGTTTGGAAAATGTCGGAAGAGTGACGGTGGCTTGGAAACGTCGGAAGAAGTGTCAGTATTGCGACACTTTGGCAAAGCCTCGGAATTGCGACGTAATGGCTAACCACGTTTTGTCTGGCCTCGAACTGTTGCTCTTGCGATGACTATGTGTCGGAATAGCGATGAAGTGGCCTTCAGAAATTGGGCCAAATTTTCTAGTGAAGGGATGTCTAAGCAGTCAATACCTTCAGAAAATGATAATCTTAAACAACCCTCCCTTGTTGATCTCCTCCTCTTTTTATAAGATTGGAGTCTTGGAAAAACCCGAAACCACTTCATTGGTTTAGCCCTTTTCACATTTAGAATCTCCTTCTAGAACTACGTTGTCCCTCAAGGAGTTTCAATGCATCTAGACTGCGCTATTGACTTGGTCAAAGATGACCCATTCTTGTGATTTAAACCCATTCACAACTGAAAAAGTTTATTTACGTAGCCCAGATATGTATTTGTTCACATAGGCATCGATTTATTCTTGGTTTTAAGAGTTTTACATGTCCTCCTTTACAATTTATTCATCAATCATGAAATGAAAAAATAAACAAGGCAAAATTAATATTCCAATTAGCTGCAGCTAATTTAGGAATATTACAGTCTCCCCCTCCCAAATGTTTCTTGTCCTCAAGCAACTGCAAGGGTGCTGCAAAATCTCCCCCTCTCCTCTTGTGGCCTCCTCATCCAATAGTCTTCCCCATTACTCTGAACTTTCTGCAATAGTACTGTCCTCCAATGGTCCCTCCTCAATGTGCAAATTGGTCCTTGGTGAATAAACCCAATGGCTCTCATCATGAAATAATGGAAGGTTGTTATGGGAACCTTCTTTCTGATCCATGGACTACTCAAGATAGAAGTGATGACAATCATGGGGAATTTCATGATTCATAAGAGACTCCCAGCTCCATGCTATCATCCAGATGAAGTGGATCACCTCCCAGCTTGAAAATCCATAGAAAAACTCCTCCCCAATACATGTGAGAGGAATATTCCCAAAAAACATATGGCTCAATCTACAAAGAAACAAGTGATCTATCATAGGGGCCATACAAAATCTCATGCTCCCATGGAAGCATGCAATGCAAAAAGAATGGGGAACTCCTTTCCCCAAGGACACATCCAACAAGTGTGCCTCTCCTCCAACCATGCCCCCAAAAAAGATAAGGACATCTTTAGCTTGTGGGATCACAATTAGAATCATGCTAGCTACCATGTATGACGAATGAGAAGGAATATGTTACCTCATGTGCAACTAGCACAGTTTTATCCTTAACTTCCATAGAATAGGATATTACAAGTGCCTTCCCCAACACTTTTTTGCTGCCTCATGCCTTTGGAATTCTTGGAGAATGTACATCATAGTTGGTGTAAAGGAATCACACCATGAAGAATATAATAGCTTTCCAAGATCCTTCAAGGAATGGCCTACATCATCATAGTTCATGGCCTTGAGTGGCCCATGAAACCCATCATAAATAGTGCCCCATCTTGGCACAATATCCTGGAAATGAGTGTTAGAAAAATATAAGCATATAGGAGATACATTATAATGCTCAGAAAGACAAGCCTCTCTATATACTTGTTTTACATCAGTGGGGTAACTCATAGATGAGTTCCCTCTCACACTCAATGAGTAAGGAGATGTGAATGATGGCTCTTCCCAACAGTCATGATCCTCCTCCTCTACTAAGTATTCCATGCACATATTCATATGAGAGTGTACCTCTTCTTTGAAACCTTCCCATATGAATCCACTCAAGAGTCATATTAGACATATGGCATAAAAATACATCTATTGAGTCATCTATTGGTTTAGCTAGGTCTATGGTCATGAGATTTGATCCCTCTTGGTGCATGATAGATCCGGATTTGATCCCTCTCGGTGCATGATTGATCAATGAATCTAGTGCAAATAGTCAAATAGGATCCCTTGGTTTAGCTAGGTCTATGGTCATGAGATTCATTGGTTTAGCTAGGTCTATGGTCATGAGATTTGACCCCTCTCGGCTCATGATAGATCATGATTTGATCCCTCTCGGTGCATGATTGATGAATGAATCTAGTGCAAATAGTCAAATAGGATTAGAAATCACCATCTCCACTTAAATCAATCCATCTAGTGCAAGAAATATTCTTCCCTCTCTCCACCCTGCATCCATATCTACATCCCCCTCCATCTATTCTTTTTTGTCTCTCCATCTCACCCCCCTAAACACAAATTATCTCCCATTCCATCTCTATCGATCTCTTTGTCACTCCCTCCCTCTCCCCATCTCTCTCTTCTTCCCTTGGTTTAGCTAGGTATTGCTTGAGTGAGGAGCATCTAGGGAGGCGCATCTACAACCCAATTTGACCCCGATGTTAGATATGTCACATCCTCATACAAAATGTTGGCTTAAGTTTTAAATTAAAATAAAAAATAAAAAATAAGTGTTGGCTTAACAAATAAATTTTAACAATCATATAAATAAACCTTACATATCCACTTCGAGAGACGCTTGATCGAGCATAAGCATAAGTAACTGCTAACCAAGTTAATCCACTTGAAATCTGAGTAACAGATCCAATTGGCTTAGTTTACCTAGTGCCTATCAAAGTCTTTCTCCTTGATAGCATAAAAAGACATCTATTGAGTCATCTAATGGTTTAGCTAGGTCTATGGTCATGAGATTTGATCCCTCTCGGTGCATGATTGATCAATGAATCTAGTGCAAATAGTCAATGAATCTCTCGGTGCATGATTGATCCCTTCAGTCAATGGAGATATTTTCACTAGATGCATCGATTTTAGTGTGACAGATTCATTGATCTGGAGAGATAGGAAGGAAAGGGAGGATGTGAGAGAGTGGATAGAGGGAAGGAAACAAATATTTTCTTCGAGGGGGGAGAGAGGGAAGAAGATTTCATGCACTAGATGAATTGATTTCAGTGTAGATGGAGATTTATAATCCATTTTGATTGCTTGCACTAGATGCATCGATTTTAGTGTATATGTTTAGATGTCATCTAGATGCATCTATATGTGTATATGTCTCGAGGTGCAAACCTTAGATCTTGGTCATTTATTGAAGGAGAAACCTTCATGCTCTCCTCTTGAGAAGAGAACCGTTCACTCAATGGAGATATTGCCCTTGGCAAGGCATCAAACAAACTTACACCCTCTTCCATGTTATTCACAAATGGAGTTGGATTCATAAACCCTTCCAACTCATGCAAAAGCTTCATCTGATGTGGTTTGATAGTGTCAACATAAGATGTTACATACAGAGCTTCATCAAACCTTTCAATAAACCTTGCATAAGTAGGTGTATTGGAATTCTTCAAGGAGAAAGACTCAGGCAACCACCAAGCATATGCTTTACCTTTAAAATGCAACACTACTACTTTGATGGCTTCAATCTCTGAAACTTGATGTTGTTGCATGAAGTTGTCTAGCTCCTCCACCAAAACACTCATTGGACATTTAGGTGATCCATCAAAGATAGATATTTAGAATATACCCTTATCATGCTCCTCCTCCTTTGTGTCTTTTCCCTCCTTGATCTTGAAAAACCCTTGGAAGTTCAAGTCATCTTTGAACTCATTATATTGAGCTTCATACTCCTCTAAATACTCTCTAAGAGTCTCCTTTTTGGGCACTCGTTTCTTCCTCTTCATGAAGAAGTCACAGACAGAACGTTGAAGATTTGGTAATATGGCCGAGTGCACATATCCATGAGATGAGGATTTAGAATTTTCCTCATGTATAGATCTTGTAGATCTGCTCGGAAGATCTTCCTGCTCTTGAAACTTTCTAGGAGTTTCACTTCTTCCTCTCTCTTCTTCTCATACAACATCCTTGGAGAGGTTCTTACTGGATTTGAACAGTGATGAGAGTAAACTCATATTATTCATCATTCTGACCTTGATCCTTTCTATACAGTACTTTGGCTTGAAGCCACAGGTTGAGCCAAAGATCTTGCTTTGATACCACTGTAATATTTCAGATCAGGGGTAGCTCAGCAAGCCTGCTGAAATAACGCACTTCTCAGAATACTGCGCATAGAAATGAGTTTGTAGCTCCTGGATCCCTTATATCAGCTCATCTAAGATCTAAATCCAAGAGGAGAGAAAAAACAAATCAGACTAGGTGGGTTAAATAGATCTCCCACAAACTAGTCTAGCTGAAAACCACCCAAAGAGAGGGGTTGCAGCTCTATGCAAAGGGCTGCTTCAAAAATAATGTAGATCCACTGAAGAAAATTAGGATTCTAATATGAAGGCTTAGAAATGAGATATATAACAAAAAATAAGATGTTAAATACAGCCCATACAGTATACAAGAGAAATAATGAGTTTATACAACAAAAATTCTCAGAAATGAGGTGCTACAACCATGAGAAAAGACTGCATAACCACGACAACATTATTTTTAGGGCTGAAGTAGTAGTTTATTAATTATTTAGATCTAGAGCAGATATGTACAAAATTTTTTAGATCTAATACAGATATGTGTACAAGAAATGTTGATCTATACATCCCCCTTGGGGTTTTGCTCAAAACATGAAGCACTGGGAGTAGATTTGAGATCTAAGACTACAGATCTGCAAAATGATTTAGAAATTTATGAATAATAAAATGGTACATCAGATCAGGTCTGAAAAAAACATGGATTGGATGTCCAATCCATGGATCACCACAGTGAAAGGAAGAATCCCAACATCGGAGATCTCTCCTCGAAAAGATAGACAAAACACCTTCTAGCTATAGATCTGAAAATAACGCTATCCAGGGAGAGAAACAATTCTGTAAGCTTAGAGAATTATTTGGCCTGATGCCAAGATGTAGATCTGAAGTACAATCAGCTAATGAACTCTTCTAGGACGTTAAAAGACACACTCACTAAGAAGAGCCACTAGTATAAACTAGATCTAAGCTGATCTAGTTTCTTCCACTGTTGCAACTCACAAGGATAGCTCAACCCTCATAGGAAAATTGTTGTAGGTGTAAGGTGAGCTTGGCCTAAAAGCCTGATGTGGAAAATATAGCACAAGTCTCCTCCAAGAGTTTCTCAAGGAAGGAGGTGGGATTCCCGAATAGGAAGTCCCAACAAGGGATGTCTAAGCAGACAATACCTTCAAAAAATGATAATATTCAACAACCCTCTCTTGTCTATCTCCTCCTCCTTTTATAATATTGGAGTCTTGGCAAAACCCTAAACCACTTCATTGGTTTAGCCCTTTTCACATTTAGAATCTCCTTCTAGAACTGCGTTGTCCCTCAAGGAGGTTCAATGCATCTAGACTGCACTGTTGAATTGGTCAAAGATGACCCATTCTTGTGATTTAAACCCATTCACACCTAAATAATTTTATTTACATAGCCCAGATATGTCTCTGTTCACGTAGGCGTTTATTTATTCTTGGTTTTAGGAGTTTTACATGTCCTCCCTTACAATATATTCATCAATCATGAAATGCAAAAATAAACAAGGCAAAATTAATATTCCAATTAATTGCAGCTAATTTAGGAATATTACAATAACACCCTCTTTTTTAAAATAAAAATAAAAAGCGCATCCGCTTCATGTCAAGCCATGTGTTTTAGTTTGACATATGTTTGAAATCATTTCATTATGATTTAAACTACATGATACGTGTAGAAATTATACAAAAAGCATGTATATCATGGATTCAATATGATCTAACAATGTACTAAAGTTAAATACTGAATCGCTTCTACAAATCAATTGCGGAATTAAAAACACGATCTCCAATCACATAAAGCAAATAAGAATCAATCAAGCCACAACATAGATAACTTCTTGGGGAAAACTTGCTGCTCAAAACCCCACTATATTCTATTGTAAATTCAACATGGATACATGAAACAATTACATAGAAATCTTCTCAAAAGAGCCCTCCTGTACTGAGCTAATTGTCTCATACTGTCTCAGATAAAACTGACCAATACTTGGCCAATTTACTGGCTCCGGACAGCCTGCTTTGCTTGCAATCCATGATGAATGCAATTCCTATTATTTAGGAATTTATTCCTTCCTTGACTGCGCAAGTATCATGGGCACTCCAATGGGTGTTTGGTTGCATGGGTGAAACCCAATAATCTTACAATTGATAGTCAACTTCCCTTTCACCTAGATCTCAATTGGGTCTCCACTGGAACTGACATGCATGAAGCTAATAATAATAAATCCTCAGTTGCATGTGAGATCACTGATTGTGAATTAATTAATATTTAATTCACTTGATCTCTCACTAGTGTATCAATCAGTTACAACTAGCACAACTGAGTTTAACTCACGTAACTGAGTTAAACTGATTACAACCTGCATTAACTAATGCACCGCTGCACTTAAAGCTCTGTTACAACTAGAATTACTCTGCATGCATCACCAACTACCTCTAACTCGAAATTCATGAGCTAACTGAGTTTATCACACTCAATTAACTATTACAAGTTATTTTGAGATTATATTACATTTTTTTGTCCATCTTAATTAAGGATAACTAAAATATACATGCACCAAATTTAGCCCACACCAATGTAGGTGCTGCTAAGTCTTGTGGTCCCACACTAGTGTAGGTGCTTGTTGGACCTCCTGGTCCCACACTAGCATGGGTACTGAAATTTCTTGTTGAAGTTCAACACTCCCTCTCAACAAGAAAGTGATTATCCTTCACCCCGATCTTGCCTCTATGGTATTCAAATTTGGTCCTGGTGAGCACCTTTGTCAGAATACCTACATTTTGATATTCCATGGGAATGTATTGAAGTAATACTATCCATGTCTGCACACAATCTCTGAGATGGTGGTACCGGATATCTATGTGCTTGTAACTATAATGAAACACAAGATTAATCGAGAGTTTTATTGCAACTGTGATTATCTTAATGTATCATTGTCAGATCCATCTGAGAACCAAAAAAACTAACCAATATCTTTCTCATCCAGATAGCCTCACATGCAGCTCGACTTGTCCCCATGTACTCTGCTTCCACTGAACTGAGTGCCACAGATCGTTGCTTCCTACTGTACCAAGAAACTATTGTCGATCCTATGCTGAAGATCCTCTTCATGTTCTCTTTCTGTCTTATGGACTACCTTCCAAATATGCATCCATGAATAATTAAAGCTTCACTCCCTTTGTTCGCCTTTACCATAGAACATATGCTTATGTGCCCCTCAGGTATCTCAAGACATGCTTCCCCACCTTCCAAAAGAGCTTGGTAGGCTTCACCATAGCTTGACTTAGTTGGTTAACTGCATAGAAAATGTTTGGTCTGGTGTTCACTAGTGTTACATGTCATTTTGTCACCATGAAATTTGACTGTTTATATGGTTCCATTACCATACATATCATGTTCCCTTAAAGGTAAAAAAAAATGATATTCCTGAATCAAGTCTTGGAAATTGGAGAAAAGTTCTGTAAAGCCCTTAAAACTCTGCCTGCACGGTTTTACTAGCCTTTAAATACACATGCATTGACGATCCTTCCATTAGCTACGGAGAATACCACACTATTTTCCAACAAAACCTGCGCACCCCAATGAAAATCAAGTAAAAATAAAAAGTAACTTCTAGAAGTCTAGTTGATCGAATATTCTCCCAACTGGAAGCCTGTAGAGTCATGCCAGTTCGAACTTTATCCCTCCACTAATGGAGCTTATCCCTTGGTCCAAGGAACTCAAATCCCTTCATGAGAGGAATCCATCCCCCTCTTCATGGAGCTAAAACTAACTCAATATCTCTATAAATTTAGCTGAAGTTTTAGGTTGAAGGGTATATACCAATGTGAATAAAGACTGTTTTGCATATTTTCTAAGATGGAGATAATTCATAGAGTGCATACTTTCTATACTAGTGAGTTGTTGTTGACCCACTGAAGATCACACCTTTGTATCAATAACTTCATGTTGGTTATTATAGAGAGGGAGACTTATTAGACTGAAGGAAAATGATTTCTCATGACCCTGGGAGAAATCTGTACAACATCAAGGCATCAGGTTGTAAGATTTCTCTTTCTAATTTATGATTATACATATGGATCTTTTTTTCTCATTGTCTTGTTTCTATATTTATGGGAATAATGTCAATACTTAGAATCCTTTATCACTAAGTTGGATTAGTACTTTTTATTATTATATATTGACAATGCTTTGATTATTTCTCTTGTCTTTGATTGCAGGTTCTACTCATCATTGGAGAACTACTTTGGAGTGATGGGACAAAGGGCTACATGAGACATTTGGATTTCGAGGTAGGAGCATGTCCTCTCTACATTACTATTATAATGATCTTAAAATACAATTAATATAGAGAAATATGTATTCAAATGCATCTTTGTTTCTAGTTAATCACTGGAGTACTAGGGAGATCGCTCTTGTCCTCAAGAGGGATTAATACTTGTAACAACCAGATACATGAGTGAACCAACTAACTCCCTGTATATAGTAGCATTCACTACCTCTCCAAAAGTAGCATCCTCTTTCCTCCAATTTCAAGGAAGAGGCATGTCCATGGGTTTGTATCTCTCCATGTGAAACTTACCTAGTATCTCTTTGGCGTAGTTGCCTTGAGAAACAAAATGTTCACCATCCCGCTGCCATATTTCCAAACCAAGGAAATGATGAAAGAGTCCCATTTCCTTCATTTAAAACTCCCTTGCAATATCTTCCTTGCATGAGTGTATCAGCTGCTCATGACTAGTCAAAATTAGATCATCAACATAAATAACAATAGTCAATAGCTTACCCTCAACCACAATATCATATAGGTTTGCATCAAATTCACTTTTGGTGAAGCCCAGTCTGATCAAATAGGTGTCTATCTGAGTGTACCAAGCAAAAGATGCTTGCTTCAGCCCATACAGTGATCTCTTGAGTCAACACACATGTGAATCACTGTCGAAGATCTCTAAACCTTCTGGTTGCTCTATGTACACTTCTTCCTCAATGAATCCATTGAGTAATGTAGTTTTCACATCCATCTAATGAATGCGCCAGCCCATCTGCACTGAGAGTGTAAGGATGGATCTAATGGAAGAGTACCTTGCAATAGGTGTTATAGGTCAATTTGGGCACCATTCCCAAGGACTTGGTTAACTAGGAATCATCTCCAGGACCAATGAATAGGGTCTATCATCCCCTATCATTTCAGTTGTTATATGCCCTAAGACAAAGAACAAGAAAAATCATTCAAGACTTTCATCTGCAAAGGTTTCCAAGATTTGAAGTTTATAATATATCATATGAGAGCTCATCAAAACTGCCTCTAAAGGGACTAAGTGCATTGCATATGCAGGTAGCCCTATGCAAGGCTGCTCCACAAAGCACTTCCCGACATCCAAGGGTGTGTTGGTCACATTGGGAGAAAAATTATCATTGTTCCGGAATCTCCACTTGGCCAGTGCCTTCTAGAAGAGTTCACATGTGTCAAAATTCGAATCCATGTGTCCATTTGACATATACAATATTGGGAACATGTCTTTCCTATTATTGGAAAGTAATTGATTGTAAAAATACCTTCAGCTCGTCTATAAACTGAGCACAGATCTTAGTGTTTGAAAAGGAAGAATTTGTGTAGAGAAATGTTGGTGGAATTTCAATTAAGGAGTTTATTTGAGTGACATATTGCTGGAGATATCTGCATTGTGATGAGGCTGGGATGTTGCTAGAGATGGTGACACTAAATCAATCACTAGGTTGTAACCTCCCCTTCTATCATTAATAAATATTACTGATTATTTTTCCCTATATGGATCTGTATAAGCTTTGATTTTCCATATCATGATTTCTTATTTGATGTATATGGTTTATGCTTTATTGGTTTATCTAAATAACTTGAACAGACATCTATATTATTGTTATCTCTTGTTGTTTAGTGTTCATTCTTGCAGCAAATATTTTTCACAACCAGCTGGAATTTGAAGCTACAACAAAAGCGACAAAAGGAGATTTTGCAAGCGCTTGGACTCCAAGTAAGCTTCTTATTTCATTATGTGTATCTATTTACAGTTAGGAAATATAGTCGTAAAGTATTTGACTTGTTGTTCTAGATTAGCACCTGTCTAGGGAAGAATGATTTATTCGTAATTCATAATTATGTATAACAAATTGGCGACTCCGCTGGGGAGATTACTCTTTATCTTAGGTGTTTTAGCCTCTAATTTTCTCTGTTTATTCACCCAGTAGTTCTTACTCACAAAGATTGGGATTTTTAAAAATCAAATTTTCATTAGAAGTGTGTTAGAAAACTGTGTTTTTCATTGTACACTACACCCAACGTACTCTTCTACAAGACACAGTGCTTTGCATAGCACTGTCTCCCTTTCAGGCCTGCGTTGCAAAGAATTGTCTCTCTTTAGAGACTGCGTTGCCTCTTGAAGCCATCCAAATTCCTTTGAATTTTTCATTGCAATTTGTTTTAGTTTGTTCTCTATTTTGTTTTGAAAATCCTGAGCCTCATATTGACCAGTAATATTATCTACCTCTTCCTCCTTTGAAAGAAAATTTGTTTAATGTTAATTTAAAGTGTTTTTCTTTATCATTGACGAATTGATTTCAAAGTATTTTCATTGTTGCATTAGATCCATTTTCTTTTGAAAAAGGAATTTTTCGTTTAATTCTTCGTTTCGTGATATGAAAAATTGTTGTTAAATTCCTCATTTTTCCTTCGTAAGAGAAATTGTTGTTCTATTCCTCATTTCTCAAAAGAAAAAAGGCATTTTCTTTTAATGATTTGGTGCACTCAGTTTCTTTTCTGCATTCATAACATTAAAGGAACTGACAAGAAAAACCTGCATTTTCATGTAGTGGATTTTGTGTTTTGCAAAAGGAACACTTAGGAAAGCTTCATTTAGTTTGTGCTCTTTGATTTATTTGCTCTCAAATTGATTTCTCTTTCCCTCTAGTAGCTAGGATTTTCATTGAAAAACTAAAATTGAAAGATTTCTTATCATTTTATTTTGCATTTTACAAATTTTCAATACATCGTCACGATGAACATTTGAAAGGAAAATTGATAAACAAGATCAACTTAAAATTTATCTCAATTTACCTAACAAAGCATTGGAAAAAAAACGATAACATTTAGAAGGTCTAGAATAGAGATGTGTTTCGACGTCGTAAAACATAGCAGTTGTCGTTTACTTGTCTTCGATACATTCCGAGTGTGATACCTCACTCCATATACATAAGTATATCATAGCTCGTCCATGTACTTTCGGGTATATCGGGCGTTGTTATAGTACAAAAAGTATAAAGGGATGCTCTCACTATGCGGTTTTGCATCAGACAACACTAATACGGACTTAGGCCTCCACGTACTTTTGGAAATATTTGGGAGGAAAAATTTAGGTTGCTATCCATCCATAGTGAACCGAGTCGACCGCCTTGTAAATTGTGATACAATGAACACAACATTCGGGGAGATTTCCTGCCTGTACTTCTTGGTTCGCCAAGAGGTATTCTGTAGTTCACATTTTCTTGGTAAACCTTTTTCCTAGCATCACCCTTTTATTTTTTTTATTTGTTTTTGATTAAAATAAATCAGTCATCATGGAAGAACAAAATCCATTCCCCCATCTTTCGCGTAGACTAGCATTGAAACCACCTTTACCACCATAAGTTACTCTTGGTCGGCGAAAGCAACATCACTCTACCGAAACCAGTACTATCAGTACCTCTGGTGAAGCATCATCTTCCCATATACTAAGGTCGACACAAGTTATTTCTACAAATCCCGGTTTGTCTATTGTTGTCGATACAGAGTCCTCACAGCTACCTGTTGTCACGATCCATCCAATCTATGAGACCATACCCCCTGAAACCGACGTTGTTCAACTGGAATTTGATCCTGATCCAATTGTGCTTTAGGGGGTATCTGTTATTGGTCAAACTAGACATCATCCCTAGGACCAATAAATAGGGTCTATCATCCCCTTATATTTCAGTTGCTATATTCCCTAAGTGGAGAAAATATTGATCCCAAAGTCAAACAACCAGAAGTTGTTCCTATATTTGTCACTCCAAAATATATTGTAGCCATTGAGTCTCCCATATCGCACGGTCAACCACCTAAAATACACTTCTGGCCAGACGAAAAAGTTCTTCCACCCAGTTTGATTTCGTTTGAAGAAATATCACAAGACGAGACACCTTTAACTCCAACTCACTTTCGGTAGGAGATTTACTTGTATGAGTATTTTCCTCAATCACCTTCCTCTACTTTTGTTGATCCTATTTCACTTCGAGTTCCCATATATTATATAGGATATACATTGGGTCATTTGACCATGGTTGAGATAACATCCCATACTGAACCATCTATTTCAGCTATGACAACATCTACTGTTGCTTCATCTTCAATGTTTTGTACATTTAATTCACTCATGTCATCATCTGGAATCCTATCTGGTTCTTCCTTTATGAGTACTGAATGTCTTGATCCTTTATTCCCATATTCAGTGGAATATCAAGCTGATCCCATCAATTATTCTCCTTGGTGGCCAGTGATACAACAAAAATTACCCTCGGAAATTCCAAAATTCCATGGAAACCCTGGAGAAGACCCGTCAATTCATGTTATAACTTATCATTTGTGGTCTTCATCAAACTCCTTAAATGATGACTCTGTTAGACTATGTCTTTTCCAAAACACGGTCACTAGTCCAATTGCACAATGAGGATGGTTCTTTTTCTGTGTCAAACTCGTTAAAAAATTAAATAGTCATGAGCATAGTTCCTTTTCTTGTGTCAAGCTTGTGAAAAAATGAAACAAGGTTCCACGAGGATAATTCTTTTTTATTTTGTCGACCTCCTTAAAAAATGAAAAAATTTCCTTTGAGGAAAGTTCTTTTACTGTGTCAGCCTCATTAAAAAATGAAACATGTCATGAGCATAGTTCTTTTCCTGTGTCAAGCTCGTTAAAAAATGAAACAAATCCTCCCCTATAATGAACCTTCATTCCATCTAGATATTAGTAGCCAATAGTTTACTTAGGTGAATGAAATTAAGCTTTGGGGGCATCTTCTCTTGTAGGGGGCATTCGACATGTGCTCTTGTAGGGCGCATTCAAAACATTACTTCTAATTGCATGCAATCAACCGTTGATGTTCAGGGGGAAAAACAGGTTTAGAGCTCCAAAATGAAAATGGTAACTATGGAATGGTAAAAATAAATAGTAAAAAACTTTTTAAATAGTCATTTAATTATTTGCAAATCAAATTTGTTGCTATGTCTATGGTTTTATTATGTTTTTTCATCATGAAACGGGTATTTTTAATCCATTTGATGTTGTTCTGAATAGGTCTTACAACTGATGAACAGATTAGTCGTGTAGATTTATTTCAAGAATGATTTGACCACAAAGCATACTTTTTCTCCTTATTTTTCAAGCTTTGTTAAAAACAAAAAAGGATTTGAAGTGCACTTTTATCTCTTTTTTGAGCTTTGATAATAGCGAAAAAGGAACCCCTGGAGTCTCCTTTCAGCTCTTTTCAGACTCCAATAATGTGAAAATATTTCCGAGCACTTGTCTTTTCGAGCTCGTAAAAGTAAATGAATTGATATCTACTTAGAATAAGTTTAACCCTTTTCCATACTGAGATAGATTATTTATGAAAAAGGAATACCTTGGTTGAACATGACTAAATAGGTTCTCTCAGATATTATTTTACACTTTTTTGGATCTGAGTGACAACTTTACGAAAAAAGTACTTATGGAGTTTTCTTTCGTCCTCTTTTTCAAACTCTCTAAATATGAAAAAGGATCTGGCTGTCACTGTGGTTAAGCTCGTTAAAACATAAAATAGCAATGGGCTTGTCAATCATGGAAATAATTGAGTTTCATTCATCACTAGACTCGTTAAATTATTAAATGGCGATACTTCATTCACCCGAAGGGTTGAATTATATATCAAGAAAATGTTATCCTCCTCAAGCTTGTTAAAAAATAAAGAGGTACTAGTCGACAAATGACCGGGAAAAATTTGGGAAAACTGAGAAGAACTGTTTATGGTAGCAAGTTGCTCTTGAACATGACACTTCACTCCATGTCCATGACTATTTGGGTTGGGTTGTCAGCCTGCTACAGTCAAATTCACCAAGGTTCATCTCTTGTCATTTGCAGTCACTGATGTTACTCTGGTCCAGAAAAGAGTCATTTTAATTCTTGAGCTCAGGGTTTTGTTTGCAGACTAAAGGAAGGTTCAGTAAGTTTTCAGGGATGTCATTATCAATAATGTGATATTGATTCTTCTTCAAAACCCTGTTTTGAAGAAGAAATCATTAAATGTGTTTTTTTTAGAATATGTATCAAATTCTCCAGCTCTTCAAAAGGCAATCTTGAAATTGGAGCGGCGCTCCAAATAATCCTTGTCGTGTGAAGACCATTCCTCGCCCAATTCCAGAAAAGAAGTGGTGTCACTGATGGGTGGTCTGTTTCCCTTAGGGAGTATTTTCATTGAAATGTATGATGCAGGGGATCAAATCAAATTTGGGTTACCCATGGCTTTTACTGCAACTCTTTTGTCTTAGATGGATGCTGCTTACCAACTAGGGGCAGCCCAGTCTTTCATCAGGTGGTGGAAGTTTCATAATCCATTTTTTCAATGCAATTGTTGGGACAAGGGTCCGAAATGTTGCCTCCTATTGCAGCTAATATGGAAGATTCTCTGCAACCACAGTTAACTCTGGGTGTATCATTGATTGTTTTTATCTTGTCAATTTATATGCTCATTGCCATTGATCACGCCCAACAAGTATCAAATTGTGCGCCCATGCCAAACAGAGAACATACAAGGGGTTTCTATCAATAATGATAATGAAGAATAGTGACCCTATCATGAGTTCGTTTCCGTCTGTAGCCAAAGAATCAGATCCCTTAATTAGTTGTCAGATCTAGTTTTCCAGGCATTCAATCAGTCAAAAGAAGTTCACTTTCACGAGTCATGGGAGAAGATGAAGCAGCGCTCCTTCTCTGCACAGCTCGAAGTCAAGAAGTTTCAATGTGATGGCAAAACAGATGATGAGCTTCAATCATGGGGAGCCTGAGACAGATGATCAAGGAAAACAAAATTCTATGTGATTCGTACCGTGAGGTGTAGACCGAAATCTATAATTCATGTCTGTAACATAAAAATGAATTATGTGATATGTGATCTAAGTAAGAAGATCAAAGACTGAATCATGTACTTGTGTAAAAATTTCGAAATATGTGACTACTCTTCTGTGGCATTGATCCGAACTTTATCCTATGCAAGAGGTCCAAAATGGTGGTTGTTATCCTAGACAAAGATTCAAACTTCTGTGAGTTGCGTTTATGACAGAGGATTCTGAATTCTGAAGAAGGGCAATATATTTTAATGTCTTTTTTGTGATTACATACATCTCCATGATAATACGAGTTTATGTGACACATCTCTCATGATTATGCCAATAACTGTGATAATGATGCAAGTTTCAGTGACAAATCTCTCCATAATAAAGTGAGTTCTAATGATAGATCTCTATGGGCTAATATGAGTTCCTATGGCTAAATCTTCTTGTGTCGTCCGAACTTACTGTGGCGAACATACTTCTGGGATATACGAGATTACCATAGTAATATTGCTACTGTGGATTGTAAGCTATATAGGGCATTCTATCTCAATAGACATGGCATCTAAGGATAGAAAGATGGCCTATAAATTAGTCACAGGAAAGCATTGAAGTGCAAGAGCAAAGATACTGGACTTTGTGAAAAAGACCATGGGCGAGCGAAAAAGGCATCCAGACATTTACTAT
Organism: Pinus albicaulis; assembly: GCA_034641835.2. Taxonomy (NCBI): domain Eukaryota; kingdom Viridiplantae; phylum Streptophyta; class Pinopsida; order Pinales; family Pinaceae; genus Pinus; species Pinus albicaulis. The sequence goes on along the minus strand of CM076572.1, from coordinate 360,910,739 downwards.
GACGACCTCCTCAGTATTGCCATGGATGACGGAAAGCTTTCTACTAAACAAATACTATATCCTCTTTGTTGGCCATGAAACATAGTGCAGTGGGTAGTTATCCGAGCACCATCGACGGAATTCTGAAACAGTATTACCAGAATATGGTCAATTGATATGATAACAATTTGCAGCAACATCCCGGCTCCACAGAAATCATGTGCTTCAACTAGCGACCGGCCTCATTACCTCGTACAGGATTTTGCTCCATGATTTCCGCCAGCGATTGATCCTTTGGAGATTTTGTGGGATTACGGGCGATGTGGCTCTTAGAAGGCAGATTGTGAGCTATTGCTGATGCTACCATATTGCATGTGGTTGGATGTGTTGGAGTTCGATGGGTGGCATATTATAACTCTGGCTATTGGGTCGTTCCTGCAAATAAATCTGAATTAAACGCTGAGTGCAACCATGCAAACCTCTCTCAGTACAGTTGTCACCATGAGCTGAATCGGCAGAATTTTAGTTTGAAGGTTGTTTTATTAAATTGGCAAATGTAACGTGGCAAGCTGAAAATAAGTCAAGACTATCTATCACAGCCAAAGAATGGGATTCGATTTAAGACTTCAGTCCTGATCCTATGGAGATCTGCGCTCCAGTTTTGTCTCTTAATTAGCCAATTATCAGAAGATTTAGAGGAACGCTGTTCTATGTTTAGAATAGATGAAACGCCCTTTCCTAATTTTTGTAATTGCAGTTGAAACAACACCTTTGTTGTTGGTTCGATTTGTTTTTCCCTTAGCAGCATTTATTTATTGTATTGAAAAAAATTCATTTGGAGAGGAGAGAGTTCTGAGAGCTAGTGTAGGAGAGAACAGAGTTTTATTGTACAGTTTTAGACAGAGATTTTAATGGAGAAATACAACTCTGTTTCCTGAGATTCTTGTGGCTTGAAATTTAGCAAATGCTTTTCCTTTTGTTTCATATGTCATCGTTATGTTCACAGTTCATTAATTGCCATTTCAATATTGAATGTTTCTAAGTGAGAAGGGAAGAATTCAGCTTGCTGCTCTGCCCTGGAGAAACTTTCATGTTTTGTGTAATTTCTTCTGTTTGATAAGGATTCAATTATTGCCCTTGTCAACCTCGCAGCGGTCTTTCACTCCGTATATTTCCAATTTTATTGTTAAACTTCATGCTTATCCTGCCTCAGGAGATAATCTGCGTTTTTCATTTAATCTCTGCTCTTGCTGTCTTTGCCCCACACAGCCCAGAAAACCTCATCATTTATTAAATCCCTTTCTTATCAATTTACTAGCCTAAAATCAATATCAGTGTTTCATTTAGGTCATCTCAGATTCTATTGGACATATTTCACTGAGTTTGACCCGGAGAGAGCCCTCTCCTGTCCTCGTAGGGCTAGCTACGAGGCTGAGCTTGGTTTGATGTTGCCTTGAGTTTTGCCTCTTTCAGCCTGTGGCAGATCGAGCGCTAACATAGTGGCGACCATATTGGGGAAGATGGTTTGCTGTTGATGTGACAGTCGACTTGTAGATTGTCTTGCCCCAGTGCAGGAAATCAAGTTGCAGATCTGATGCTGATGGTGGACAGCAGTCGGACGCATATGAAGGCTGAAACATTCACCCGGCGACTCCAGCTCGATCCAGAGATTCCAGTGCGCACTGATCTACTCATGCAATGGTAGGGTATGTGGCAAACCCTGCACTTTGTGAAGCTGTAAACGAAGTAAGAAATCAGTTAGTAGATTTTGAAATTAATGAAGATTTTTTCAGTGCTTTGCTTCAATGTTTGAAATCTCCAAAGTTTCCTCTTGAAGCTAAAACTAGTGTCTGTAAGTTAGTGGTTGAAATAGTTGAGAAGGAGATTCAGTATTTAAATGAGCAGATCCAATCTTATGATTTCCAAGACCCTAAAAAGTTCTTGGAAACTCTTCCTCCTTCAGAACAAGAAACAATAGAGTTGCCTACAGATGTTTGCATTGACAGTGTGCAGCTAGAGGTATGTATTGCAGAGTTGGGGCAGCAAACCGAGTCTGGCTTTTGTGATCCCATTGCAACATATATGGAAATGTTTTTCAGTTTGACTGATAGATCAAGCTGTCTGATACATAGCCAGATTCGTTACGTGCATGAAGGGCTGCCAGCAATTACATCTGTGATCTGGTTGAAGCACTCTCGAGCAGTGTTTTTCTCAGATTTAATTGAATGGTTGATCTGGCATTTCAGTATTACCTGATCTATTGTTTTTACAACAGAGTAGGGCAGATTTTGTAAATAAATAAGCAGCCAAAGGGCAGCATTTTGTTCCAGTTTATTGCAGTTCTAGTTTGAGCTTTTCCAAGTCAATTTTTCAAATCATTTCAGTCAGTTTTCAGTTAGTAAGTTAATCATGACTCCATCGCCCAATGGACGGAGGCACTGTCTGCTCTCCCAAAGCTCTGTGGTTCTTGGCACCTCCAAGAAGCGGCAGCTGCCATCCCCATTGGAGCCAATGT